>OZ004631.1:1200000-1800000 GCA_963924495.1 Nemapogon koenigi | reverse complement strand
ACGACTCGTCGCCACTTTTAAATACTGTATTTAATATTTGAACTAATTATATAGTTGCTGTGATTTAATAAGAGGTTTACGGTTTTACACGACTGTTATAACATGTTTTAGATATTTAACTTTGTTGGCTATTTCGTGGAACTTCTTACATTTCAATTGGAATATAGACTGAACTTGTTTGTGTTTAAAACAACTGTTTACTTTGAAAATCATATATTATAATGGTATAACTAGACGGACCACGGTTCCATCCTGGCCATGCAATAATGGGTTTTTTATAATTAAAAACTTAGGTACATAATCCGAGAAACCACACTTTTCCATCAAAACATACGTCAACAGAACTGGCCACTCGTAAGCCTCAAATCAAATCAAATGTTTTATTTGCAAGAATATAATATAGTCTTAAAATGATGCTGAGTATGGACAAGCTGCAAGCTGGTGTGCAAACATTAATTAGATACATTTTGACTCTTAAAAATATTGGTTATTAAAATCTACACAATTACAATAATTTTCCGCAATTTGTATACAGTTTTGTGACACATGTATTCATAATAAAAGCAATGTTCGAGGAGCCATTTTGTCAATTTAGATTTAAAGTCATTTCCATTTAATATTTTTATGTCATCAGGCAGACTATTATAAAGTACAATACACATATTATAAATATTCCTTTTTACAAATACCATCGTCTAAAAGAGGGAGACTTGGTCTTCAGCTGGGTAACATGGGACCGTTAACACGGTTTTGGAAGCCGTATGGTAGAAAAATCTATATATATAAAAGAAAGTCGTGTTAGTTACTTCACTTATAACTCAAGAACGGCTGAACCGATTTAGCTGAAAATTGGCAGGGAGGTAGTTTAGAGCCAGGAGAAGGACATAGGATACTGGTAGGGGTTGGAGTAGGGGTAGCTAAAATTATAAATTTTAATTGTGAATATATGGCGTCATCTTGAGTTTTATATGTGTACTAAAATGTATTTGCAAACGTCAATAGATGGCGCTGTATTTTACTTTCTACCACGGAAATGTGTTAATTCCAGAGTCGGTAGGCCAGATAGGTTAGTTAGGTTATTTATAACTCAAAAACGGCTGTACCGATTTGGCTGAAAATTGGTGGGAGGTAGCTTAGAGCCAGGAGACGGACATATGATACCTACGGTTGGAGTAGGGGTAGGGGTAGGGGTAGGGGTAGTGGTAGGGGTAGTGGTAGTGGTAGTGGTAGTTGTTTTCCACGGACGAAGGAAAGTAAGTAGCAGGCAAGCCAACGTTTGGGCAGGACAACGTCTGCTGGGCCCGCTAGTAATAATATAAAAACACAAGTATGCGTTAGTTTTATATGAAAACAACTAGAAGGAGATTTTTCCACAGTCAAAACCGGGGCGAAAAGCTAGTTTGTTAATAATTTGAATTGACCGCAATTCCAAGCCAAGTACCTCATAAAAGGCGATCTTTTCAAAGAAGATCTTTTATTTCAACATAACCCAAATTATTGGTTCAATGAATAGCTCAGTATCGCGATTAATCTCACGATTTCACTCTCAAAAAGCTAGCTTAGGAAGATGATACTTTCAAGACATTTAGTACAATAGCACGCACCTTTTGTGTTTCATTTAAATATTTAATAACTAGGCCATCGTATCGGTTCTATTTTATTTGTTAAGTTTTAAAAGATGTCGATAAAGCAATGATTAGAGCATTAAACTTTAAACCATAAGACCTGGTTTCAATCGTCATTTGATGAAAAAAATAATAGATACTTATATTTAAGAGCAATAAACTCAGTAAACCGAGCGGCTTATTTTGTCGATATAGATATACACTGCAAAAAGAATCGATAGAATAACCAAGGATAAGATAACACAGGCCAACATTCACGTACCAGAAACATGAGAAAAATGATTTCATAAAAAATCGGTGTTGCGTATATACACAAAAGGGACAGTATTATACAAAAACTATTAGAAATAACAAGTTGTAGTTGTTTTCATAACGTATGTGAAATTGTCTATAGAATAAATACATTAGTAAGTCGCAAAATCGGTTGAAAATACTCGAAATTTATGACTTTCAGGGCTTCATACAACTTAGGTATAACTGATTTTCACATTTTTTTAAATTCATACTTTTAATTTAAGAAGTCGTGAAGTAGGTATGTAATTTGTATGGGACAATAGTTATGAGGCGTTTTCTTAAGAAGTGACAGCTCTGGCTTAATAACTAACAAAGAATAAATAACTTTTTTTTCTTTTTTCACGGGTTGCCTTACAGCTCTCGAAACCGGTTACTATCCCAGGGTATCCAGCGGTAGACCAAGTCTCCCTCTTTTAGCCTATGGTATTTGTGAGGCTATACTTAACGAGTGGCTAGTTCTGTTCAGGTATATTAAGGGTCCTATACTGGGAATTTGTATGGAGATATTACTATTCCCAATTTCTCTGTAAATACTCCACCTGTGTCACTGTAATTTAGCATATAGTTATTTATTCAATATATCTAAGTGAAATAGTCGTTATTTTTTCAATTGGTTTTATTTAATAGGAAATATGGGTGGTAGAATAAAGGATTATTCTGCCCCTGCTGTCTCTTTCATAATCTATCACAAATATCAACATTTTTTTTAAAGCGCTCTTATACCATTATTCTTCAATTATATATATCGCTTTTTTTTTTGTAGCTTATTGAAAATTAAAAAAAAAAAATATGATTTTATAATTTGGCAAAAATAATAAAATAATAATTATTTTAAATTTTCAATAAGCTACCAAAAAATTCGATATATATAATTGAAGGGTAATGGTATAACAGCGCTTTTAAAAAAAATTAGAGTTTTGTGATAGATTATGAAAGAGACAGCAGGGGCAAAGTTAAACTACCCATATTTCCTATTCAATAAAACCCATTGAAAAAATAAGAGCTATTTCACTTAGATATATTCAATAAGTAACTATATGCTAAATTACAGTTACACAGGTGGATTATTTACAGAGAAATTGGGAATAGTTTATCCCAGAAAAATTCCCAATATAGGACCCTTAAGACGGTTTGTCGGATTATGTACATAAGTTTTTAATTATAAAAATCCGGGATCAACCCGTGGTCTGCCTAGTTATTAACCACTCGGCCACCGACGCAAATAATAGATATTTAAGAAGTGACAGGCTCTGGCTTAATAATGCACAAGAGAATTATATTTTAAAGAAATAACTAACTGAAACAGAATATAAAAAAAATATTGAAAGTCTGCATTATTTCACAACAGATAAAATATAAATATTATAGTTAATAGTAGCAACGATTTTAGACTCTGACGAATAGCAGATGCCAACCACATGTCGATACGTCATAACACTTGCAAATAAATAGAAGGAATTTGATGGCACTTTTAAATAAATATACTTATCAAAATTTTTATAAGTACAAGTTTAGTTTTATTGTGGAAAAATGAGGCAGCGATTCGATTTTTTATTGGACGAGAATTGAGAGTGAAATTTCAAGGACGCGTCACGTTTAGAAACATTTCGTTACATGAGAGAGAAGGAGAAAGAGAGCTATACATATATCTATTTATCTATCTATCATCACACCTTTTATCCCAAGAGGGGTAGGCAGAGACAATCGAATGCCATTTGTTACGATCCTGACATACCTCTTTCGCTTTTTTTATATTCATCATACCTTTCATACATGCTCGGCTATTGTGTATGTGCTTTTAATTTTTTCATCGATCAATACATTTTTTTGATGTTCAATAAAAGTACACCTAGGTCGTCCTCTGCCAGCATTTCCTTTCACTTCAGCCATATAAACCTTTTATATGCTGTACATTGTATATCTAATACACAGTTTAGGCTATCTATCCGCAAGTTTCATTTCTATCACTGCTTGCACGCGCAATTTTTTTGGTCAGAGAGAGTTCAAGGGCCCGTGACTGCCCGTGTAGTATATATATCCCAAAAATCCTTCAGCAAATTTACACGGGCGAAGCCGGGGGAGGAAAGTTAGTATTTATGTAATGTAGGAGATACCGATACATAATACGAGTGACTGATTCATATCTGTGTTCATTATATAGAATAGGATCAAAGGAAATATTATATTGATAATTATTAGAGCGTTGCAATCAATATAAGTAATGAATATACATTTCCAGTAAGATATATAAATATTATGAGATAATTTTGGTTAATATTTTTGAAAAATCGTTGCAACAGATACAACAATATGAAGTAAGTATACATAGATGTTTGCTTGTAAAAAGATTTTAAATAAATAACTATTTACTTACAAACCACACTTAGAGGCTTTTCCATCTAAATACACCTCAACAGAACTAGCCACTCGTTAGGTATAGCCTCACAAATACCATCGGATAAACGAGGTGGCTGTAATTTGCCCCTCCCCAGCCCGCTTTTGCGGTATAAAAAGTAGTATATATGTCATTCTTTAACCCCTAAACTACCACTAAAATCATGTCGATCCCGTGAAAAACAAAAACAAATCTATCCTACGGGAACCATATTTTTTTCCGGGATAAACAGTAGCCTATGTGCTATTCCAGACTATAATCTATCTCTATGCCAAATTTCATCCAGATCCGTTCAGCCGTTCTGGCGTGATGAGTAACATACTTTTGCGTTTATAATATTAGTGGGATTTTCTGAAGAAATACGGACGCCAACGTGCCCTCAGAAGCTTGAAAACTCGCTTAAAAACAGCTAAGTGTTTATATAAAAGTGTGCATGCATAGGTTATATCAGAAACAAGCACTGACCGCACGTGCACAGCATCACACGTGCGGTTACCTTACAATAACATATAGATCAAAGACCTCTCACGAATAAACTGGATGCGGATATTATAAACAAAATGTCCAGTGGGAAACTAACTTATAATTTAGTTCCATGTGTGCATTTATTTGTTTTTATTGTAAACACAATGCACGTGTTATGTTCTGAATAGTTAACTTCACATTTTTAACAAGAAACAATATGTCCATCAATTCATTATTTTTAAAATTAATCTAATTTTCATATATCTAAATTAATTATCTTCAAAGATCAGGGGAAAAGTAGATTATACTAAAAGCCGTTTTATAGCCAGAAAGACTATGAAATGTCCCACTTAGTTATTCTTTCAGTTATTGCCTTACAACTCCCGAAATCGTGTTTCAGTCCCAGCGAACCCAGCAGAAGACCAAGTCTTCTTATTTTATTGGATGGTATTTGTGAGGCTATATTTATCCTAAATACTAAATTAAAAATATAAAATAAAATTACAAATAAAAAAATCATATAAATCGCTATCTACTGGGAGAGTACCCAATAGACTGCTTGGCCTTGTTGCATATAATTGCTTATTCTTTGATCGAAATAGTTTGTCATGTGAACTTTCAATTAGTCCTTTATAGTTATTCCAAAACTATTTTGGCCTTTATTGATCAAAATTTAAAAAATTGCACAAAATACACACAAAGTAAAGTTAGGAGAAATTTCCATAGGACATCCGTAGTACACTTTCATGTGAAATACACCTAAATAGAATCGTAAAGAGACCACAAGGGTCTTAAGGGTCCCCATCTGTCGATGTTGGTCGTTATTCACGGGGTACCAAAGACCCCTTTAAAATGGGGTCTCGGCGGGACCTTGTCCCCAGAGCACGTTCGTCCCTCTAAATTCTCTACCCCGTACTTTATGTTGTTCCAGTTTTACAAAGATATTTATTCACCACTAGCTGTTACCTGCGACTTCGCCCGTAGAGATTTAAGATATTGAGATGAAATAAAAAGGAGATTCCTGAAAGTGTCATTAAAATATATTCAGACGTTTTGGAGAAACAATGAGACACAGAGTGTTCGCGACAGAGTGTAGTGAAATTTTGAATAGTGCTAAAAAACATAGTGAATTGTGTAAAGGCGAAAAACGCCAAAGTGAAATATAGACATTAAACGGCATGCGTAGACTTAGGCCGAGGTGTACGAGTGCACTGCGTTGCACTAGAGCGGGGTAGGCACCCCGAGGCAAGCTCACACCTCGCAGTAGGTTTGCGAGAGCCTCTAGCGCGCGCCCGCCGGCCAATCACACGTCGTCTGTCTGTGACGGAGCGATCGGACCAGCGGCGCGCGGATTGTACGATTTACTAGTCTGCCCTTAGCCCAGCGCCTGGAATGCGGTACCCAGGCTGCTGTGGCATAAGGCTTTTAGGTCGAAAGGATAGATCTACAATGTAGGCCGAAATAATATGTCTGTATGGAGGGGTGAGGATATGTTGCGCTAATTGAACGTAACTTAGATTCATTTAGAGGTATATAAGCCTAACATAGAAGCAAGCGCATCATAAACTCATCCCAGATGTATCACTACACGAACACGGCACTCTTGTCTTCCATCAAAGCCGTCAGTTGAACTTGTTGTATATGTAAATAATTGTTACTGTTCATTATAATATTGTGTATTTGCTTGTATTATGTTTGCTTGTATTTGAAACTTGTCATTATACTTAGTGCCTAAATAAAGAGATTTAGGTATTTCATAGAGCCAGAATACTGGATTCGACCTGAGAGATAGTCGTACTTCCATTCGTGGAAAGAAACCGCACGAGATTGGTTATCGAGTTCCAACCAATCCCCGATGGGGAACAATATCACGCCATCCGTGTTCATTGGTCGGACAAAAGAGTCCACAGCGATTGGCCCAATATCACGCGATATTTTGTTGAACATTTGTATTTTCTGAAAGTTGTTGTATATTATTGTATGTTGTTTTATTGTAACCTATAACTTGTGTTTATATGTGAATATCATTTGTATATATAAATTGTGTGCTTTAAATGACAAATAAATGATAAAACATGCGGTGTTTCACTGGGCGGTGGGCTCTGATTGGTCGACGCGCGCGCGTGGGAGGTACTCTTGCCGCGGCCCCGGTCCGACAATAGATCGTGCATATAATAGAGGTCGGCCGGGTGCTTAAACACAGTCGGCATCAAGATCTCGTGGCAAGAGGACCTCCAGCGAACACCGAGAAGAGCCCCGCCGTCAAGTGGCCACCGTGTGTTCCATGTGAAACCAAGAAGCTGTTTTCATTTTCTTCGAGTCTTCGGAGTTCGAGCCACCTACCCGTACCCTGCGGTCTCTCGTTCCCTACTGCTGCGGAACAGGCCCTATCGCGTACACAGACAGATAGCATATGCTAAGTGTTAAGTTAAAATTATTTTATAATTCTATATAAATAAAAATCAATTGTCGCATGTTTGAAAATGATCACTTGAGAACGGCAAGACCGATTTGGCTGTTTTTTTTGTTCTGTTTGTAATAATATTTGTCAGGACAAGGTTATTAGAGAAAGAAAATATGGAAAAGTAGCCCGAAAAAATTTAATATTCGGGTAAAACTGAAAGAAAAAATTTATGGAATTATTGTATGAACTCAAGATCATAATAGGGGATGAAAGTTAATATGGGCTACACGGGCGAAGCCGGGGCAGAAAGCTTGTTAATAATAAACATTTTCCCATGAAAAAATTTAATTCCTTCATTCACCCCCTTACTTTAAATTTAAATAAACATGGGGATGAATTTCGGTAAACTCCGTCTTGGAGATAAAGACCAAGCGTCTAACGAATAAAATTAAAAAAATCTAAAATCAATATCTATTCAGCTGTTTTTGTGTGATGCACAACGGACGCAACGAACTTGGCCACGTCGCAAAATGCAAAGGTCGTGATGATGTATATTTTTGTTTGAAATAATATATTGGATTCAAACGCGGTTGAAGCCATAGAATATAATAGTAAAAATTACAGAAAAACAGGTTAACATTTCATTATCAGAATGTAACAATTTATATTTGAGGTCAAAAGGACTGTGCTCGTAAATCTAACATTCTATCTGAATCAATTTGTCATTTACTTTATGGACTCCTTTACTGATAAAACTACTTTCATCTTTCGGCATGTAATATTAGTTATGGTCATGACTTTGCTCGTGTTTTAAAAGTTATTTTGTACTTATCTAGTCCTTAAGAGCCATCACATACGATGATGATTTTTTTAATAATCGTAATAGTCTGAATAAGGTAGTCGATAGCCTAATTGGTAGGACGGTGGACTTGAAACCGGAGGTCCCGGGTTTGAATCCTACCCCTTGCCAAAATGCTAAGCACCAATTTTATTTAAGAATATGTGCTTAAATCGACACCTTGTGCTCCGGAGGGCACGTAAAGCCGGCGTCCGGTCACCAACCCGCCTGCCAAGCGTGGTGACTCTGGCAATTCCTCTCAAAATGGTGCACCTAGAGGGAGACCATGATCCAGCAGTGGATCTTAAAAGGTTGATTTGATGAATAGTCTGAATAAGGGTTTTATGGGGGAAAAAATGGAAAAGTTGCCCGGAATATTTAAAAATTCGGGACAAACTGAAAGTTAATATGGGTTCCACGGGCGAAGCCGGGGCGGAAAGCTTGTCTTTTATAAATGCATTCAAAAGTAAGTCAGTTTAAGAGCAGGCCTGATTTTTTCGTAATTATTTAGCGGCATGTCATTTCAATGTAAATTCATGAAAATTGGCAAAAATCGTGACAGTTATTTTAAGAGTTTGTTTCAAGAGTTTATGGGTCAGCAAAAAAAGGAAAAATATCCTTACGGGTTGCCTTACAGCTCCCGAAACCGTGTACGGTTCTAGGGTACCCAGCGGAAGACGAAGTCTCCATCTTTTACCCGATGGTATTTGTAAGGGTAATTATACCTAACGAGTGGCCAGTTCTGTTGAGCTATATTTAGATGGAAAAGCCTCTAAGTGTGGTTTGTCTGATTATGTACCTACATGATAAACGGGATCCGGGATCGAACTCTTGGTCTACCTAGCTAGGTAATACCAGACGTCTTAACTCTGTCACCAAAGCACCTAAAAAATGTGGGTCAAAAAAAGAAGGAGCATTGACTATAGTCATGTGAGAGCTATTTCGGATTTTTTTTATAAAATTCCATTGAAAATCTTCAAAACATTGTCCCAGATCATTCAATTGTGTAGGAAAAAGCAAATTAGAAATGAACATGACAATTTTTCACAGGCGATTTGTTTTCGTTTCGGCATTGTTAAAGGAAATGTGTACCAAACGTTCACGAACGAACGATCAATTCAATATAGGAGACTGGTCGCGTGCATATCCGCAACAATTGAAGTAAATGCCCTCCCCCTTCTAAATGGGAATTAACATTTGGGGAATAGTCATTGTGCATGTTGGAAATACGGAAGGAATTTATAGAGCAGATGTAAATGGTAGGCTGAAATCAATTCTGAAAATCGAAGAATCTATATATTAAAATTGAAGTGAAATATATTAATAATTATTTATTTATTACAAAAAAATAAATAAAAAAATATGAATACAATTTTTTTTTATTATCTTAATACAAATCTGAGTAGGATATGCCATTGAAAGACAGACATATATATCAACATCCATTTTCATATCTATACTAATATTATAAAGAGGTAGGGTGATCTTTCACTAATAGGAAGCTACATTATCCCCGAGTTGCTATAGGCTATATTTTATTTTGTTTGAAATATCCACGGGCGAAGCCGGGGCCGGAAATCTAGTATATAGATAAAAGTGACGTATGTGCAAGTATTAAATTTCAAGGTTTAATATAGAAAACCACCTAAGTAGTTCTAAATTTAAAACTAATTTATGAATGGCAACCCTAAGAAATTTGATCTTAGAGTCACCCCTTTAAAATTAATATTTCATACCGCACTCATATAACCCTACTAAGTATATAAGAAGGTAATAATTGAAGTAATTGTATGCAGGAGGGATCACTCTTATATTTGATAGAGTTATAAATTTAATCAGGGAGCCCTTTGTTTGTGTTCAGATTTGTAGAATAATTACGTTGCAATCAAATTATAACCCTTTTTAATTAACCCCCTATATTGATACTGTTTAAAAAAAACATTAACGAGCTATATTATAATAGCTTATTTATTAATAGCTAGCTTTCCTCATCGGCTTCAGACGTGGGATTTTGACTTTTTTTCATTTTTCTCTATTTAATTAATTAATTTAGAACTACTTAGGTTTAAGATATGATTAATGAACAAACATTGGGAGACACAGACAAATTCACAAAACCGCCATTTACGCTTCAGTATCGCATAATTTTGCTTATTTTATATACATATACATATGTATACCACTTAGATATTTATATTTTATTTATTTGTAACTAGCCTTGCTTCGCCCGTTGAGCCCATATAAAAATCCCATCGAAAAAAGCACTATTCCATTTTTTTTCCCAAAAAACCCGGTTCGGACTATTACGAACATTTAAAAAAGCTTACCAATAGGATTTCATTTTAATTAATAAAGATTTTTTTATAGATTTAATGCGATATTCATAAGTATACTTTAGAAGAAAAAAAAACTTATTTCTTTGCAAACAAAGCCGTGGACGATCACTAGTTCGACATAAATAGTTGTCCCTTAAAAGTATGCTACAATAGTTGGCTTATAATATTTTCGTGTTTTAAAGTTTAAAGTGAAGTGCATCTGAAACTTTTCTGAAAGAACGACGCGCGAGTGAGATTTCACAAAGTAAGAACTGAAGGGGAGAAATGTTTGCGAACGTTGAAACAAACATGCGACGATATAAACAAGGTTTGTAAAGGGCTTGTTTACCCTGTTTCTGTCTGGAAAGAGTCTTTATATAGGGGTTGTAACATTGAATATGGTCAGTATGGAGAACTTTGCATCTTTTTTTTTATTTTTCACGGGTTGCCTTCCAGCTCCCGGGAATCGCTGCCGGCCTCAGGGTACTCAGTGGAAGACAAAGTCTTCCTCATTTAACCAATGATTTTTTGAGGTTATACCTAACGAGTGGCCAGCTCTGTTGAGGTATATAGTTGGAAAAGCCTCTTTGTACGGTTTGTCGGATAATGTACATAGATTTTTTATTATAAGAAACCCATTACTACATGGTCGGATGTAGGAATCGAACCCGCGACTTTTCGCTCTCTCCACTGGAACACCGACGCCCCTATATAAACTCTGAATCTATAATAGAGAAATATATTCTAAGAACCAAGAACAAAATAATAAAAATTAAAAAAAGGTATATATGGCAGAAGTGAAAGGGAATGCTGGCAGAAGACAATGTTAAAAGTACACAGAATCGCCGAGCATGTATGAAAGGTATATGATGAATATAAAAGAAGCGAATCAGGATCGTAGCAAATGGCATTCGATTGTCTCTGCCTACCCCTCTTAGAACAAAAAGTGTAATGATAGATAGGTATACAAGAAAACTGTATGTCATAGATTTTCGAAAATGGGCCGTCATTTAAAAAAAATTACGAAAATTTATTGTGTATGTTGTAAGATATAACAAAATATTCCGGAAGCGTTGATACACTTTTTTTTAACAATTGTGAATGTAGTTTTTCTTGTCATTAAAATCGACGATATGATTTATAGAACATCTCTTGGCCATTCTCGATATCACACCCTATATTTTTACTTATATCCTATAGCTTTATTGTGGACTCCGGACTCGCATCAATACCTAAATGTGAATCATAGGATAAACAAATAAGTACAAGAGAGTTTCTTATTCAAATTTTAAAGAAAGCAGGCCGAAGGATAATTACAAAAAGTCCAATCTCCGAAACAAAACGGAATGAAAGTTGTAACAGCAACCCAGTGTACCGAATACAAGGTAATAAGATATTTAATTCAACAAAAGACAATGGAGGAGCACCGTAAACTTAAAGTCGGGTCAACTCGCTACATTAGAAAGTCAGCCGGAAGGAAAAGTCCAAACTTCAACCCCGAAAAAGGAGGAAAAAACACAAATTAAAGTCGAAACCTCAGTTCCGGACGTCAGGGGCCACTCGCTGAAATATTATTCAGCGACTTGTCAGACTCCTTTTATTTAGTTTCTTGGACGCGTTTCATTATTTGTTATACAAAGCTAAAGTGTACACGCATCGTGAAACACTTGTAACATAGCTGGCACTGTCGTACAAAATATTTAAATAATAAACTAGGTTTCCGCACCCGGTTTCGCCCGGCTGACATTCTTTTTAGATCTTACATTATTTTCATTTTCGTATTTGGTCAGTACACGCCGATAAAGCATCCAAACAGCGCATTAGTGAAACAATTTTTAGAATCGGTTCAGTAGTTCCAGATATTACCAACCATCATACAAACAAACAAACAAATTATATTTCTTTTTAATATTAGTTTAGAAAAAGATACGAAATTAAAATGATTAGAAATAAAATTTTTGCTGATTCCAGTCCTATTTAATCATTAGCGGTATTCCAATAGAACGTCATAAACTCTAGTTTTATTGTAGGAGTATTTTTGTAGAGAAATTTCACGGATCTCCCTCATAGGGCGTCGTGTTTTATGAAAACTGTTTTCCGTATCCCTCACCCGAACGCTTGACGCGTCTAACAGAAAAGCGATTTTGTAATTTGTGCCGACCTCGTAAATAAAATGTGGATGATCGACCGGCAGTCTTAGTACGGAGCAACTGCGACGGATTGCTAAATAATTGCTGACTAAAAGCAACTAACTTACAACTGATGCTGGCGCCCCAAGCGAACATATTTTATTTATTTATTAATAAAATACATAAATAAAATAGTTTTTGATGACATTGGCGTAAAATCGAGATGCATTTGCAAACAACTAGAAAATAACTTGCTAGAGACGTCGGCTCGCAACTGAAAAGTCGCGACCATATACCTATGGGTTTTTATAACAAAAAAATCTATGTACATTATCCGACAAACCGTACAAAGAGGCTTTTCCATCTATACCTCAACAGAGCTGGCCACTCGTTAGGTATAGCCTCAAAAATTGGCTAAATGAGGAAAGTATGGGGCCGACAACGGTTCCCGTGAGCTGTAAGTCAAGAATAAAAAAAAAGAAGTTTCTAATTTACGGCCGGTTGCTTTAGCGGCCAAATCGACGACGCGCGATTGATTGTTAGCAAATAGCTGATAGGTCTGCCGATCTGTAAGCAGATGTGTGCGCGCTAAACTCGCCGGTCGTCTCGTACTTTGGTAGCGCCTTATTGGGACGGATGTCGTAAAACAAAAAGAAAGAATCTGTCAAGGGCACACTCCGCGGGGGAAATCTCAGAAATTTTCATAAAGGACTCACCGAGGGTGCCTCGCGCTCGCTACATATGTGTTTCCTTTCAATTTCTGTCAGCGTCTGAAACAATAAACGTGGATACTTAATTTAATTGTGTCGTCTACTTTCCGAATATAAAAATCAAGCAGGTTTTTCGGTTGAAATAAATGGAAAGTATTCTGGCCCTTCAAGGGTCGTCCGGTCTTTGTCACGAAGTAAATTGGTTTAATACATACTAACGGAGGGCCCGACTAAACGAGGGACGGGGGACAACTGCTAGCTGCCAGCAAATAGCGTATTTGTCAAGAGAATTGCGTCTCTTAGTTTGCACCTGCGTTGCCCTTTCCTACTTTACAGATTAACTGTAGCTATTGCATGCATTGTTCTAATAACAACTCATGTAATATGCAGGATATGGAAGGTAAACATACTTATTCATTATGAGCAAGTAGAAAAGAAAACAAATTGTGATACAAGGGCGGTAAGTAGGATATTACAAACGAGCTGTACGAGTTTGTAATAACCTTAACACCCGTGTATCATACGACGTTTTTCAATACATTTGTGAGAAAAATTGGTAAATAAAACAAGGATTGTAACTTGTGGTACGCAATACGCATGCGTAGAATTTGTTTTTAATTGTTACAAAATTAAGAGGCAAAGAAAGTGAACGGTTCAGCTTTTACGATTTTTTTTATAAATAAACGATTTAACATTTAAAAGGTATATAATTCGACTTGTAGAAATTTAAAAAAAATTGTAATGACTTCGCCCTAGGGCGTAATAATCAACTTACGAGCCATGTTTACTGACATTGAAAGTTCACTTTTCTAGCAAGTGTATTGAAAAATATTTATTAACATACTAAGACCATCTTTAATTTTTCTTTACGATCATTTACCTTGACAAAATACTAACTAATATTATAAATACGAAAGTCTGTTTGTTTGGTTCTTTCACGTCAACACAGAGCAAAAGCGACACGTTATCTGAAGAGAGATAGTAGAGATAGGAGAGTGAGTGACATAAGATACTTTAATTAAATAATGGGAAGCCGGGGTGGGTCGCTAGGTCCTTAAGAAAGTTCAGCTTAAGTGTAAAATACCATAGAATTAAACTGATCAAAACATTAGAGTATGCGACCAGTAAATCTAAGTCCACAGGGCCAAGGGTGAAACGAATGGCCAGCGCGGGTCAGTATGGGTCGCAAGATCGAAAAGGCATGTATTCGTCGAGGGACTATATTTCATTGTGTCCTGCCGGATATACCTTTTTGTCTTTGCTACACGGTCGACAAATTTAAATTACAAATTTTGTTCTCCATCTGGCTTGTTATCTTTACGAATGTCTAATTTTAGATTTGGCTTTCGGATATTTTTGGTAGTGTGTTTTTTTATTTTTAATATTGATAGGTATTTAGACTGAGGTGGCAGTAATGGAAATTGATGTAAGGAGAGATAGATACGAGGAAATAATCTAGGTATATAAAATAATAAAAGTCTGTCTGGCAACGAAACGGATGTATGAATTTTAATGAAACTTTAAAGAGTTTCATTTCGATAATTTATTTATTCTTAATGGTACCGTGCGATGTCGGGACCTATCTCAATAGTGCATACATAAAAGTCACGCCTGTTTCCCAGAGGGGGAAGCAGAGTCCGCGGATTTCCATTTGCTACGATCCTGACATTACTCCTTCTCTTCATTCACTTTCATCATATTCTTCATGTATGCTCGTCGGTTTAGGGTACTTGACCGGCCTTTCTCGATGCCGATTCATATCAATCAAACTATAATAGGTAAATTATTTATGAAACAAACTTATTTTAGACTAGCATTCCACCTCGGCTACAGCTGTTTTTTGTAATGTGACAAGAATTTATTTTTAAGGACTTTTGGAATAAAAAGTAATGTCACATTCCAGGCCCTTCAACTATTCTGTTGCTATGTTCATAGGTTAAGCGAACACCAATTTAGAGTACAATCAAATAATGTTACCTATTAAATGATTGCTAAAATTATATATGGATAATTAAATACAAGTACCTAGTACCTGCCAAGTAACAGTCATGAATCTACTGTGTTATTACGATACGATATATTACGATTTTCATTAAATAATTTACTTAATTGTACGATTGAATTACCGCTTATTAGAAGGTTCGTTTACTGTGGTTATTTATTCAATATTATATTATGTAATTAAAATAGCAAAAATTATAATAAGATTTATTTCTTTGTTTGTAATAATAGGTGTTCAAGGTATTTGGTATAAAACCATTCAGTGCCAGCCCCTTCAGATACCCTAGTTAGGTAATGTTAATTTGAAAATAAATTGTGTTACCTCAACAGCCACTCGTATAGCCTCAAAAATCTTCGGCTAAATGAGGAAGACTTTCGTCTTCCGGTGGGTACCCTAGGGCCGCCAACGGTTCCCGGGAGCTGTAAGGCAACCCGTGATTTTTTTTGTTAAGTTAGCTTTAAGAATCTAATGAGAAAGACATATTCATCTAGCTGTGTAGTATGTGGTCCAACGGATAAAAACTACAAAATAAATAAAGATTTATAAAACACTTTTCACAGCTCACGAAACCGTGTTATTGGTCCCAGGGTACTCAGGGAAATCAAGTCTCCCTCTCCACACACTAATAACTTGCATAATATTACAGCCACTTGTTCCTCTTTTAGCCTATGGTATTTGTAAAGCTATACCTAATAGTGGCCAGTTCAGTATATTAAAATGGAAAAGCCTCGTTTGTCGGATTATGTACATGATATTTTAATTGAAAAACCTATTCCTTCGGATCGTGGTCAACATACTTCAAATTTTAACATTTAGGGAAAGTCTCTATGTTCTATGGTTTATTAGGTCGTGTCCAAAATGTTGTCCCGGCTGTCCGCGGCTTTGTCATGCAAAGTTGTAGCTGCAGCGCTCGCCTCTACATAATGTTGAATACATTTATGGAATAAGCCAAGGGATCTAACGACCGAGTTTCCGTTTTTATTATTGCCAAACACAAATATTCCATAGCATTTTAATCAAAATAAATTGAAAAAACTTTCGATCTTTGACCAACGTGTTACATAATATTTTCTGTTTGAAAAAATTGGCGAATTCTTAAGAAATTGTCAAGGTAAGAATGGCAATTAGTTCTAAAAATATTTGTTTTGCAACAAAAATAATCTAATATTGTCATAATGTCATTGTTAGCAGTTGGCAGCCTCAGTTCACCTTCGTTGCATATACCGCATTCCACAATTTCTACCACAGAAATAAACACACACCTATTTAGCCCGAAAGATGAGGCAGTGAAATGAGAAATGACCTCTCACGCCGCGAAGCTCGCCAACACCCGCTAAAATTATTTATTCTTCGCATAAAACTGAAGGCGTAAACAGTGCCGCCATTCCGGGCGGGACTTCCGTAAGTAACATTACATATAAGCAAAATGTATAAACTGAGTTTTGTCCAATATACATACCTCTTGATAGCAATCTCTAACGCACAATTTTTGAAATTCTAATTAAAGTTAATCAGAGATTAGTTAAATAACAACTGTAAATTTTTGGACACGTTAAAAGAATTAAGGATGAAAGATTGACTAAAAAGGTTTATATGGCTGAAGGGAAAGGAAATGCTAGCAGAGGACGACCTAGGTGTACTTTTATTGAACATATAAAAAAATTATTGATCGAAGGCAATAGTAAAAGTAAACACAATCGCCGAGAATGAATGAAAGGTATGATGAAAATAAAGAAGCGAAAGAGGTATGTCAGGATCGTAGCAAATGGCGTGATGGTAGACTGATGGTGACTGTCAAATCCATACATTTTAACGTGTTTCACTATGTTCGTTTACTAATCGTAGATTCTTGATCACGTATGGTTTTGACTAGACTTTCAGAAATTGTGTGAGAAATCATAGATCGCTTTCAAAACTAAGTCGGTAGATTTTGCTTATATGCTTCCGGGTGGGAATTCCGGGAGTAGCATTACTGCGCGACCGAACGGCCCTCGGGACTCGGGTCTGAGACAAAAGAGCGGCTGAAGCGAAGGAGCGAGGCTAAGCCATAATCTATTAAGCAATAATAGCGCGGGTAGCGGCACTACGGAGCTCTAACTTACGACTAATTGGTGGTGAACAAAGGAGCTCAGACAATACCAGCGGACTTTAGCCGACCTAACTAATGGAATCGAAGACATCTCTATCCAAAACGATTTGAAAACTTGTCGCGATATTCGCCACATTTGTCACGTGCGATACACTGGGATTTGTTAGCTAGCGGGACTCGATCCGATTGTCGTCGGTCGTTTGTCACGTCGCTTGACGGTCGAACAGGAACGATACGGTTTAAGCACCGATGTCGATGAAACTATAAATACCGATATAAATAGCAAGTGACAGAATGCAGGAGCCAGGAGCATGAACAGAGATGCGTCTAATTGGCAAATCGATTAATTTCCATCGAAGGCTAGTAGATGTAATTGTGGTGTGAGCTTTTAGTCTATTGTGGGTGTCTAGTTAAATCAGTGCGAATCACTGGTGACGGCCCTTCCGCAAGACGGAGCGTGAAGCAACGTAAATAGACTACGGTAGGTACTAACTAAATCCACATCGGCTGAAACGTTCAGATCGCATTACGGGAAGCGTCGCCGGCTGGAATTACAATAGCATCATGCACCGAGTTCGCATGAATCTATTCACGTAGCATCTCACGCGGTTAGGGTTGCCAGGAATCAGAATGCTGGATTTAACTAGTCAGTTTGGCCGGACTAAAAAAGAAGGACACTGTGAGAAAATATGGATAAAAACTTGACCAAAATTCTGTGGAATGCCAAGGAATACCCGGCCCGAGAATGTCCAACACTAGAATGCTGTGCAAATTGCTGGGTCGGGCAAAGACAGTACACGGATTTGTCCGCACATTCTAGGGTTGGACATTCTCGGACCGGGCGTTCCTTAGGAGGACATTGGTGGAGACCCGCCGTTTTTGACCTTCGTTCGAGTCAAAACGAAAACTATAGATGTCGCGGTCTGAAGTATGCTAACCCCCAGTTCAGGCACCGTCTAATTTCTGTCAAAAAGCTGAACGTCTGGCACCCCTACACGCGGTGAACTCAATTTGGAAACGTCAGCGAATTATGGTATTTTGTCTAGGCGACTGTCAAAACGACTGGCACGGGAACATATTTGGTAGCGAGTCCGCTCACGCCGCTATCGTTGCCAGACCCACCAGACAGTCGGGAATCCGTCCGCGAGATAGGTAATGCATAAAATTTGAGAGAGGGCGGTCGCGACAACGCCGCCATCTTAAGTGGCGTGAATGAAATATAGAGCTCCATTACTGAGCTGGAATACAGCGCTCTCGTGATGGATGCGCTGCCTCGCGGACAATGCGCGCCTTTACTGGGGACGGGAACGGGAAGGGGCCGATGTATGATGGAGCGCTTTTAAAATACATGTGTGGCGTCGAGTGCAAATAGCACATCAATGGCTTTTGATCAGTCATTAAGCATGAAAGATAACTGGTAAAAACAAACCCAGTAACAAAAAACTTGATGCTTAATAAAGTTCATATTTTACTTATTAGAAATCTGATTACCTTACCCATCGCTTTTAACTTAAAACACGTTCAAAACATCAAACGATAAAATAAAGAAAAAAAATAGAGTTACGAGAACCAATTCGAGACATTACAATATTCTGGAATTCAGCTAGCGCTCGGAGATATTATTATATTAAAATTGTCGGGACAGGTAAAATTCCAGTGACGTCGGTTACCCGGCTAAATCAAAATACTGGAACCATTCCTAGTAGTGGATCCAATGGGGCGATCACTTTATTTTGACTGCGCTTCTTTCGCTATTCGTCTCTCTTTATTGACCCATTCAATCGACAGAATAAATTTCCAAGCGATGTGTTTTAAAAGAAATACGCGGGGATACGAACTCTGGGACAGAAGGATGTGGATAGCGAGTGATTGAAAATTTTACTTTCTTAAATAAAATCTTACAATTTTAGACACATTGTTTATGTAAGTATTTTTAGAAATGTTTTTCTGTCAATATGGATTCAAACCCGGGTAATTAGCTTTGTATTAAGATCAACCACTAAGCAAATCTTATAGTCACGTCAATCAAGCAATAAAGGAATTCAATTGAATTAAAGGAAAGCAAGTATAATAAGAGTAACAAATGAAGGAGAGAAATAATTAATATGAAATGATGCAAAGAACAATAAAATAAATTGTCATTATTGACTTTAACAACATACTTGTTAACTGCATGCCAAGACGATCGTAACTGTGATTGATAGAGTTGTCTTGCTTTCTATGATGATGTTAATATGGCATTTATAGATTGCCTAAACCTTCAATGGAAATATTAAAAGTACACACAATCGCCGAGCATGTATGAAAGGTATGATGAATATAAAAGAAGCGAAAGAGGTATGTCAGGATCGTAACAAATGGCATTCCGAGCCTTCTTGGGATGAAAGGCGTGATGATAATAGATAGATAGCAATCTATGAAATAGGTGAAAAGTTAGATATAAATATATATTTGCCATATCTCTCACAATAATGACTAAAATTATGAAGCTTTCAAAATTACTGCATCTGGAATTCAAACCTGGGAACTCTTAGTAAAGGTTATAAAGAAACTAAATGTGTTTAGGCACATCAAATATATTTATATCTAACTTTTCACCTATTTCATATGAATATAATAAAGATTATTTCAAAAATGCCGTCATTTAAATTTGATACTTAATGATAAATTAAGTGGTTTCAGGACTCAGGAGCAAGAAACAAAAATCAGGTAAGAATGAATTATGAAGAAATAGTGGCCTTAACCGTGGTCTAAAGCAACGAAATTACAAACAAATCATAAAGTTAACATCCACATTTCATTTATACATTGCAGTTGTCGTTGAACGAATTGATAAATTATTGAATAATAGGTGTATAGGCGCCGAGAATCGACCATCAAAGTTTGATAATGGGAACTTAACTGGCGACAATACAGAATGATGGGCCCTAAACCGGAGGTGCGTCTATAAAAACGAGTTTTGATTGATCAACCAATTACGACAATTTATTGGTACAGTGCTGTTTACGATGGTGACTAATTGGGCGATGGGTAACTATCAATTTTGTAAATTTTGTCATTTATACTGATAATTTACTTCAGATTTTGAAATTCTATTGGATTCCATGTCATTTGCTTGACGGATGGATAACTTCAGATTATTTTTCACGCTACTAAAACATGATTTGTCTCTTTTTTAGCCGATGGTATTTGTGAGGCTATACCTAACGAGTGGCCAGTTATGTTGTGGTATATTTAGATGAAAAAGCCTCGTGTGGTTTGTCGGATTACGTACATTAATATTTTTAATTATAAAAAACCATTGGTACATTTTATCTCTTTCATAACCTATTAGGATGGAAATCTTAAGTATAAACAAAGGTTATTATTTCCTTGGCATATTTATGATCTGGGTAAGTTTTTAATGAGATAAGTTATTAATTTGTAACTAAAAATAGACGAGAAAACGGATTTTCAGAATTACCAACGATAAGAAAAGAAACAGTTTTCTTACGAATCATCCCAATGAATATATGCTCAACTACTGAGCAAATACTTTTTTATTCATGCTAATTTTAAAATGAAGTACCCTGTCACTTTTAACATGAACGAAGGACAAACAAACAAATACATTTTCACATTTATGATAAGTTGTAGATATTGAATTTTTAATATCGTTTCACAGAAAATTTCATATCACGTATAAAATTCAGTACAGTATGTCACAGTTTGTACGTCGCTTACATCTGAAGCCACACGTCTTCAGGACACCACAAATATTCAGAAATATTTGCTTCATGAAATATGCAGGTTGCCTCACTTTATTTTTCTTCCCTTGGGCCGTAGCTATGAAAAGTGGCTCCCCTGGCTCGTAGCTTATGAAACACTGGCATGAACTAAGTTTCCATGAAAACTAAATATTTTTTACAAATATTCATATTTTTCCATTTTATAAATATGAAATTTTCCTTAAATAAAGTTATGGACAATCTTTTATGAAATCTCAAATTATGTCGTCATGAGTTTGTGATTGTTTTTACAGTCAAGCATAATTTTTGTCACATTTTGAAAAGGGCAATATATCACCGTAAGCCTAAACTCAATATTATTAGTAATGATTGCTCGTAAAAAAAATAAATAATTCAAAGCCAAATTAGCGTTAGGAAAGTGAAAAGGTCATAAATATGAATAAAACTGGAATGTTCTCTAACATCGATAACTTTGTCTCACGTCTCTATAAATCGTACCGGTCATCGCATTAGCATCGCAGATAGTGATGCCCACGCCCGCTCTAACTAGTCGATAAATATTATAATCTCAAGACTGGAAACATTCTGCAGACTTTATCGTCAATTATTTAAGATTACTTCTGTTTATTATTTCTATTCAGTGATAAACATATACAGTGTATTTGAATTTGTAAAAACAAAATTACATTTTTGAGAAGGTAACAAAATTGGAGATTATACAATTATCCAAAGATTATGTAAGAGTTATTTGACAATACGGAACATAGGAATAATGAATGGATCAGGATCTTTTTCGAAACGATAAATTAATTAACTAAAGAAAATTTAAAAAAATACGTCTCTTATTTTTTTATTAAAAAAATGAAATGTTGTCCATTTGGATTCGAGGTTAAGTTTTTAAAAAGTTTAAAAGTCCACAATTTGTTGAGCAAATCTTACAAAATATGCTAAGACAAACATTTGAGTTTACGCATATTCAAGACGAGTGTTATGTGTTCTTATCTTATCGAGCCGAGTAGGTTAAGAATGAATTTATTTACCTACTCAACATAAACAAGCAACAGTAACGAACTTATAGTTAAGACTCATATACATTTTTTTATATTACATACCTTTCATACATTGCTCGGCGATTGTGTGTACTTTTAATATTGCCATCGATCAATATATAGCAAATGGCATTTGATTGTCTCTGCCTACCCCTCTTGGGATAAAAAGAATCATGATAGATAGAAAGAACATCTGTTGAACTTTGACAATTTTTTTTCTTATTCTTGGCAAGTTGTATTAGAAAGCCCCGCTCAACTACAATTTCTTTGAGTTACATTACCTACCACAATACTAATTATAAAATTCAAGCTTCTGTCCGCGATTTCACCCGCGTGGAAATAGACCCAAAAATAAATAATCCCGTAGCTGTAATTTGCCCCTCTCCCGCCCGCTTTCGCGGTATAAAAAGTAGTATATATCATTCTCTGACCCCTAAACTACCACTATGCAAAAAATCATGTCGATCCCGTGAAAACAAAAACAAATCTATCCCACGGGAACCATAAATTTTTCCGGGATAAAATCTCTGTGCCATATTTCATCCAGATCCGTTCAGCCGTTTTGGCGTGATTGAGTAACAAACATAAATACAAACTTTCGCGTTTATAATATTAGTGGGATAACACGTAAGGATTCATAAATATAAATAATTATTACAATTTTAAGGAAACTCGGGAAGTAAAAAAAAAGTCATGACACGCAAGTGACTCGAAAATGTCGGAATTCAAACATGTGAAGTAAGCTTTACATGACGAGATGTCAGTAATTACATGCGAACGTTTGCTTACCGCCACTATAAGCAAATAATAATTTCGCTGGTAACATAATATGAAAATTCACTAAAATTCCTCATAATTTTAGCTCGAAATATAACTTTTAAGGTGTCATAAGGAAGTACTAAACTTAAGTTTAACTCGAGAAGCCTTAATAATCGTTGATTCTTCAAAATAATTAGTACACGAAAATGAGAGGATCCGAGCTGATTTTGTTCGAATATTTCATAGGAGTTCAAAAGTTTGGTGTCGGTTTATGTTGTAAAAGCTTTATAAATTATTTAAATTACTAATCAGGACTATTACGGATGTAAAATTACATGAATAAGTCTGGTCTATAATTTCAACATACATGTTACAGTCAAACTCTTTCGCGGTCAAAACTAGTTTTGACAGAAATTTCGGTCAAAATTAGTATAGAGTTTAAAAGTAATTTTGACTGAATTTCAATTAGTTAATATACTGTTGTAAAGTTAATTACCAATCCGGACCCGCTTCTTTGGTTACGCAAATAATATTGCCCAGATTGCACTGTTGATGTTTTAATTAGAGAGAGACTTGGTCTTCAGCTGGGTACCCTGAACCGTAACACGGTTTCGGGAGCTGTAAGGCAACCCGTAAAAAAAATGTTTTTCTAAGTAATTTAAATGGACACACTTTAGTTTCCTATCTATTAAAGATATAATTATTTCGTACTTGATTTTGTTTTTTATCTCTAACTAGCATTCCGCCACGGTCTCGCCCATACTAACATTCATCCACATTGTTCATACAAAAATCCCATAGAAAAAATCACTTTCAGAACCTTTCCAATTTTTTTCCCTAAAAACAAAAAAAAACTGCCAAATCGGTCAAGCCGTTCTCAAGTCATGTTCCGTCATATATGTGGCAATTGATTTTTATTTGATGTAAAGGCAGCATATTCCTAGAGCTAGCTGGCGGCAGGTCGCTAGTAGTACCATATACAAACTCATATAAAATTCCAATCGTAAGAACTTATCGCTTCCATTAAAATGAAATAAAACTCCGAGCGCTTGACATTAAGATAACCCTAAAACGCTTGAGCAACAATCAATTATTAAGAGTTTGGTATTTGGTCACAATGATGCGGCGGCACGGTCAATCCGTTATCCAACGATGAGATTATGCAAATTAATGTACTGAGCAAATATTTGTATTGCTTAACAGTATTGTCTTTGGACTTGTAACCATATTCTCACGATGCTTTGTATGCATTATTAAACATGTTGCTAGTGGATTATTTCTTCATACCTACATGTACGAGTACATCATGCCAATACACAAATACGCTTATAACTATGTACCTATTACAGATAGATATATGCTACCGCGGACTTTTTGTAGATAATTTTATTCTACACAATTATTTCCTACATCATTTTGTTATATCTTTGACGGATTAGACAGCATACGCCATGAAAACGCGCTGGGGCTAACTTTTCCCCCGACTTAATTTAAACTCGAAACGTTTAATACTCGTCAACCTTCATCGTGAATTAAGAACAAAATCCGTTCAGTAGTTTTGCGTCAATAGAGCACAGACGGACAGACGCGTGTGGGACTTTGTTTTAGAATATGAATCTTTGTTACTTACAAAATTTTGTCTAAACCTGCGAAGCCGGGGTGGGTCGTTAGTATTTACTTATATTTTAAACTTTAAGAACTTTATTATCATACAATAATTTAACTAAATTAATATAATACATAGTTTTGTCGCTGTGTTACGACTACTCCGAGCTTTCAATAAAAAATATTCACCCTAGATAAAAATGAAATAAAAACAAAGGCAATAGGGATTGTATAATATTTTGGATATTATGATTTCAGTCTGTGTATGTATTTTAGATCTAGAAAGATCGTAGAAATCCTTACATCTGTCTATACTAACATTATTCAGTCGTGAACATGTGAATGTATGGTTGAAGGAAACAATCAAATAAAATGTCAAAACAATAACACCACAGACTAAAGAAGTCGACGAACTAGATTTGATTCATGACGAGAAAACTGCCCGAGTAATCGTCCGGAAAATAAGATGTATGTTTTGCTATGAAAGAAACTTTATGTTAAATGACTGCGCTGTGAATAAAACAGGTAGATACTCATTCATTTTATTTTGTTTGGGCGTTTACTATTTTCTTTAGATTTCCTTTTTTTTCATATACTAGTGAACCAGTGTTGCCTAATCAAATCTAGTAACTAACTGCTACGAAAACTACCAAACGAATAATAGGGTTTTCTTTGAAATGCATTGATAAACAATGATGGACAGCGGAGCCTTAGTAATAGGGTTTTCCGTTGCACCCTTTGTGTACTAAAAAGGATTTAAAAGTTAAAAGTGATTATTTGGCGATTTTTTTCTTTCATTTACATTCTATAAATTAAATGTAAGTAAATATAAAATATTATCAGAATGCATTTATCCATTACAACAATGCAACAATGGCTTCTTTTTTCTTTTTTTTTGATCTAAGGATTTTAATTTTAGAAGCATCCTATCTATCTATATATCATCATGCCTTTTATCCCAAGACGGGTAGGCAGAGACAATCGAATACCATTTGCTACGGTCCTGACATATCTTTTTCCCTTCTTTTATATTCATCATACGGCGATGGTGTGTACCTACTTTTAATATTGCCATCGACCAATATATTTTTTAAAGGTTCAATAAAAGTACACCTAGCTCGTCTTCTGCCAGCATTTCCTTTCACTTCAGCCATATAAACCTTTTTAGTCAATCTTTCATCCTTCCTTCTTTCAACGTGTCCAAACTACTTTCATCATTTTATTCACAACATCATCTTTCACTCCGCATTCTTCTCTAATGACCATCGTTCCGGATGCGGTCAATACGCTATCACACATTCTACGTAAAAAATCAGAAGCAATCATAATTAATTCATTTAAAATATTACAAGAAAGTGGTATTAAAAGTTTAAAAGGTAATTATTGTGTCTACGAATGAAACAGAGTAAGTAATAAAGGTTGTTTTGTTGTTTGTAATATTAAAATAAATGTAGATAATGCAAAACGTTGGCATGCAGCCAGATCTGCACCGGCCCGGCTGGTGTAGCCTGTATTGTAGGTAGACTTTTACTGTTTTTGTCAAGTTTGTAATTTAATACGGCTTGTTGCGAACTAGTTAACACCGTCTCGAGCGGGGTAAACTGTTTAAATAGATACTCTTGTCGGCGTTTTAAATATGGAAGACCAAGTATTTGTGAGGATATACCTAACAAGTGGCCAGTTCTGTTGAGGTATATTTCGATGGAAAAGCCTCTAAGTGTGGTTTAAGTTTTTAATTATAAAAAACCCCATTGGTACATGGCCAAAATCGAACCGACGTCCGATTACTTAATAGTAGACATTAGGGGTGTGCGAATAATTCGAAAATTCGAATTATTCGAAAATTCAAAAATTCGAATTATTCGAAAGTTCCCGAATAATTAAAAAAATTTTTTTTCGGATATCGAATTTCTTTCTAAATTATTCGCGAATTGTTATATTATTCGCGAATTTTTGAATATTTTAAATTTAAGGTTTGTTATGTTCGATATTCAAATATGAAATTAATTTTATTTAAACGATAAAATATGATTACACAAATTTAAATCAAAAAGTATATTATTCGTAAGAAAAATATTTTGATACATGTTGTGATGGAATTTAAATTGAAAACAATAGAAAATCCAGTCATATTTCGATACTTCGCGAATTATTCGAATTACTCGCGAATTATTCGAACGCTATTCGCACACCCCTACTAGACATCTAAACATTTATTAAATACTAGCAGGTGCCTGCGACTTCGTACGCGTTGTATTCGGACTACAACGTTTACACCCCAATGAATTCGGCTATCAAATGCAAAAATATTTTTATATCCGACTGGTAGTTCCAGAGATTAAACAATTATTATTAGTAGCTTTATTATTGATCATTATAATGATTACTAATTAGCTCCGGTTTCGCCCGTGGAAATTTTCATAATGTGACATAAGAATTTATATATTTATAAACTATTTACTTCTTCACGGGTTCAAAGTCTTCCTCACTTAGCCGAAGAATTTTTGAGGCTATACCTAACGAGTAGTAGATGGAAAAAACTCTTTGTACGGTTTGTCGGATATTGTACATAGATTCAATCGGATGTGGGGATCGAACCCGCAACTTCTCAGTTGTGAGCCGACGTTTTCCCACTCACCCACCCACAAGAATTTATCCCGAATGATGTCCGGGATAAAAAGTGCAAATTTTCAAGTCGTTGCTTCGTTTGACAAGAAATAAGAACAAACAAACATAATTTCATATTAGTTAGATTAGATCAATAAAAATTGTGACTTTTGTTGAAAATAAAACAAAGTGGATTTATTTAAAAAGTTTTAAACGACGGCACAGGCTAATAGCCCGATATAATTGGCTAAATCGATTTGATTTTATTGTACCGAAGGCGGAATAAGTAAGCCATTGATTTCAGTGCAGGGCGTGTGTTTTGGCGCGGCAGTTACGGGTTAATAGGGCCATTGGATTTTGGAACAATTCGGAACGGCAATAATAACTTGTGTTCTCCGCACTCATTGTTCTTAATATAACTCCTTGATATACTGGCAATGAGCTATATTTGGGAAAATACCATGATAATGGAAGTGTTAGAGATTTGAGCGATTAAATGAAGTATGTAGTATAACACATACTAAATCCAACCATTTATTTTACTTTTGACAGCTCGAGTACTAAACCGTTAGTTCCTATCGAATTTTTTGGTGGACAAACGTGGATTATGAAAACAAACCTGATGAAAAAGAACTGAAAAATCGCATTTGGGGGCGCCAAATTTACACACCTAGTACTAACTAATCAATTAGTGATGTCCTAATGCGTTACATTTTATTTTTACTGAACATTTTGTATTGTTTTATAAACATACCCAGTCTTTTTTCAATATTAACCTTAATTGCTAACTAAATAATCTTATTGATAAATAATTATTTACATACTTGCTTAAGTAGATATGTAAATAAAATTAAAATATTTAATTTAACTATGTGTGATAACGATTATGTTTTTTTTTCTCTTTCTTCGCGGGTTGCCTTACAGCTCCCGAAACCGTGTTACGGTTCCAGGGTACGCAGCGGAAGACCAAGTCTCCCTCGTTTTTGCCGATGGTATATTGCGAGGCTATACCTAACGAGTGGCTAGCTCTGATGAGGTATATTTAGATGGAAAAGCCTCTAAGTGTGGTTTGTCGGATTATGTACCTAAGTTTTTAATTAAAAAACTCATGGTACATGGCCTGGATCCGTGATTGAACCCGTGGTCTACCTAGTTAATACCAGACGTCTTAACCATAAGGCCTCCGACGCTCTTTTAAATATTATTCCTAAATATTATACAATTTCAACGATTATTTTACCGACTTAATGAAAAACTACGGATATTATAATTTCCTTTTTTAAAATTCGTAATTTCTAACTTTTGAGCTTCATTACGTAAATAACATACAAAAAATCGTTGAAATTTTATAATATTTAGGAAACCGTTTTCTCTGTCGATCCAACAGTCCATACTCTGGTACAGACTTGCCTAGTATCTCTCTATATTTTCTATTGTACCAGTTTTAAGTATAACATTTTCATTTTCAACGTCCATGTTAGTGTTATTGTTATGTCCCCATCGAAACCTGAACATCCGAAATGGATATCGACAGAGTCGTAGGTTAATCGTCTATCGGAGCTATAATAGAGAATTCGCAGCACTATTCCGCAGTCGTTTCGTTTTATGTTTCCAGCTTATTTTCGTGTAATGCACGTTTTCGGGTGCATCCGAGAGTTCCGTGTAAATGCGCTTCTGCAAGCTATCTAGGAAAATAGAAGCTATTTGAGCTATTCGAGCGACGCGATAAATGTGCCTTTGTGAAGCTTAGGGTTATCTTAGGCGGCTCATAATATTTTTATCAAAGGCGGGTTCGCCCGGTAAAGGTAAAAATCATAATAAAATTGGCACGCGACGCTTTCTAGTGATGTACTATGCCTATCATCAAATAGAGAAACTTATATAACATGAGCAAATAAAAAAAATGTTTTGGCTTTTAAAGGTTCTGTGGGCCAAAAATGCCCTAGCAGTAGTTTGAAGCAAAAGCAATTCAAAGCAAAGCATTCTAGCTGAGAGCTAGGCCGAAAATGTGTAAGACTTCGATCGTCACGACACTTGCTATAGTAGGTACGTTGCACTTAGATAAAATTGAATCGCATATATATGTGTCCTACTACGTAGTTACCACAAACCAATCATTACTAGGATTGAATGTATTGATAAAGTTTATATTTTTAAAAATACCTAATTGATAATACATTTTTATATTATTTTATTTTATTTAATTACTCTCTAACGTTGTTAATTTATTTCATTGTGCCTGTTATTTATTACATAAAGGACTTCGTTTCAACCTTATGCTCGCTGTTTCACCTGAGTGTTCGGTGGATGATTTAAACTAATTTTTAAAATCTGTTTTGGTGTTATTAGTAACAAACATTCAAACTGTCGAATTCATTAGTAGAATAGGATAGGAAATATAGCGACCATAGTTCAAATTTTCATTCAGATTTGCGATAAATAATATGTATGTTTAAACGGATGGAAGATCAAATGGTGTATAAATTCAATTTAATCTCAAAATACGTTGAAACTTCAAAATAATATTGTGTGCATATTGGCAAATCGGAGGTAATTTTCAACCATTGATTAAAGTTCGAGTTTAAATCGATTTGCACTCGATGTGGGTCGTGCTTGTGCCACGTCTCCGCGAGGTTAGTATGAACGAGAATGTTTATGATTTCTTCCAAACCGGTTCAACATCCGAACTTTAGTATGGCTGCTCATTATGTTTGATTTTGTAAGTTTGGATGTTGAGGGTAATACTTTAAAACTACTGATCGGATTCTGAAAATTCTTTCACTAATAGGAAGTTACATCATCCCTGAGTGCTATAGGCTATATTTTATTTTGTTTGAAAATATCCACGGGCGAAGCCGGGGGCGGAAAGCTAGTCAAAAAGAAAATTATGTGCTTGTTGTCAAGTCATAGGTAATTTTCGAACTACATACTGGCGTCAGAAGATAGAAATTTTATAAACAAACATTCACGGTGTTTGCAACATTTTTCTTGTGTGAGAGTGAAAGATGATGTTGTGACTAAAAAGAAAAAGTAAGTAGTTAACGCTGGTTTGGACACGTTGAAAGAATGAAGGATGAAAGATTGACTAAAAAGGTTTATATGGCTGAAGTGAAAGGAAATGGTGGCAGAGGACGACCTAGATGTACTTTTATTGAACATATAAAAAATATGTTGATCGATGGAAATATTAAAAGTACACACAATCGCCGATCATGTATGAAAGGTATGATGAATATAAAAGAAGCAAAAAAGATATGTCAGGATCGTAACAAATGACATTCGATTGTCTCTGCCTACCCCTCTTGGGATGAAAGGCGTGATGATAGATAGATAGATATAATTTAGTATTATAAGTATAAGTATAAACCGCCCAAATTGAATAGTTCGCAAGTTCTGAATATAACTTTTATTCTTACTAAGTTATTTAACCGTATTTCTATTATTATAACATATACACTGTAATTGGGAACGCATTGACATGTTTACAGAATTTCGACAATATCCTGACTTTAATCGATTTGCACTCGAGATCGATGTGGGTCGGGCACTCGGGCCGTCTCCGCGAGGTTACGAGACAACACTAATGTTATTCAGTGTTTGTGATATCGATGATTGCCAATAACGATTCACAATCGATTCGATATGCGAATACAAATTGTTTTCAATTACGAATGTTTCATTAATATGCATATTTGTTAACATTTTGGTAGAATACATAATCTATTCCGATTAACACTCATATAACACATCTTCACGGCCTTTATACACTTTGCGGTGTAGCAGTGTCCACTTTTTGCCAGTTGTCAATCAGGTGGCTTAATGGACCTAGATGTGTCACTAGTTGGAGGGCGGGGAAGGGATATAGGAAATCCTTCGGGATAAAAACTTGTCACATTTAAAAAAAATCATAGCAAAAGCCGCGGTGAAAAGCTAGTATTAGTACAAAATTACGAAAGAGGAAGTAATCGCAGAAGCAACGTAGGCGAATGAATGACTTAGGCGAGACTCAAGCCATTAAAACAGACAATTCATATTTATAAATAATCCGACCAGTTCTTAATTTATTTAATTGTCTTTACATTAATCCTTATTTGCTAAAGACTTATTGTGCTTCGCAGGGCACGTAACCGTATTGCACACTACTGGTTTAACAAGAAAATTGGTTCAGTAGTTTTCAGGAGCTTTTAAGTTATAATTTGAACGTGGATCTCTTTAGTAATTATTTTCCAAAATACTTGAATAAGATTATAAGAAAATTTTATCATCGGAGATATACGGAACCCTAAAAATCCGGCATAAACCGTGGTCCATCAATATAATATCTCAAAGATATAACCTACATTCTATGTAAATAGGGATCTGCATGCAGTACATAAATATTGGAGCATCTCTATTGTTAAAGCCGCTCTGAGAACTCTGAGGAAGATAATGTCGCAGGTGTTTACTGAACATCGATTACCTACTAAATAAATCGAATATTCTTAAGGGGAAGTGGTCGATGGGAAAATGTGTGATGAAAGAGCAGGATAGACATAGTAAAGTAAGCGATTCAACGTAAGCGATAATTTTTGTTTAAAACGCAATTAAAAAAAAAACTTATACAATATAGAAATAATTTTACAATGACACGATAGATAATTTCCAAAAAAATATTCATGTTAATTTTTGTAATAGTACCATCTGTATTATAGCCATAAAATTTGATAAATAAAGTTTTCAGAGGTGTATTTAGGATTTTTTTCTATCGAGTAAAATGTTTCTAATCACATTTTTAAAACAATAACAATATTTGTCATATCCTTAAAATCAATATTTTTTTTTTCAGTTTCATATATAGATCAGGTTTTCTGAAAAAAAATATTAAAAATTGGATTTTGATGACTGACTTCCCCTTAAGAGGATGTATAGAGCTAAATGCGAGTTTTATGATGCGTAAAAGTACATGATCCACTGCAGTGACCATAATCAATAAAATATATTATATTCTTGAGGTTATGCGTTATTAAGATACTGTTTTCAAAACATAATACAACTATATTGATTTGATAGAAAAAAAATCACGAATGTACCTCTAAAAAAATATTTTACTGTCTAGAAACAGTACTAAAATGCATGCAATGATTCTGATTTTTTGACAGATTTTTTTATTTAGTACTATCGTAATACTGTTCTATTTTTTAATCAAATTTTCAGCAAGTTCCTTTATTCTTATTTTCGAGATTTTATGTGCGCACTGCACGCGTGTGTGCGTAAGCGCTCGTGTACCGACAGTACCGGCTGCAGCCTGATGCTATATTATCAGTGGCAGCCACGTCGTTTGGTGTGTATGTGTATCCGCGTAGGGGCGGTGCCATCTCTCAAGGTCTTTGGCTCTATTCAGAGTCTTAAGATAACAATTTAGGACTTGACAGACGAAAATACTTCCAATAACTCTCAAGTATCTAACGAAAAGTAGTTTATTAAGTACAAGTAGGGTAGACTACATATTATAAAACAAAGTCCGTCTGTCACACAAAAACTACTGAACGAATTTTGTTGCGGTTTACACTATTAGATACTTTGATTCACCGAGAAGGTTTAAGAGTTTAGGAGCTGAGTATTAACAGTATAAGTGAAAAAAGTTAGTCTCAACGAGTTTTCGTGGCGTATATATAATCCGTCAGAGATATAATAAAATGATGTAGGAAAGAATTGTGTAGAATACATTGATGCACAAAAAAGTCTGCGGTAGCATTTAAAGATAAGTAGTTATTGGACCCGTGCGAAGAATAATTGTGCGAATAAACCAAGGGTCAACGCTATTATAAAAAATATCGTCATGTTTCTTTTATTTAGATTTATAGTTAAAAGCCATAATTTAATTTAAATAATAAATCTAACTTAATTAATTGATCAAATCTCAATTAAGATTTAATTTATTTTGGTGAAGATGTTAAAAATAATCTACCTTTTCTAAAGGGAATTAATTTTCTACGAAACAGCAGATCTGATCTATTGAACGGATTGAACCACCGTTAAAATAATAATGATTTAGAGTTCAGAGTAAATTGCGACTGGTTTAATGTCATTAGCTGGAAATTTATGTTTATATGCTCTTCATCATTTCTATGGTATTATCTAAATAAATGTCTATATTTTAATTTATTAATTATATTTTCGAACTTATACAATACAATTTACAATATTATTAAAAATACTAATTTAAGTAGCTAAAAAAATTTAATAAATTTAAAAAACGGTTAGATATCAAACAGATTAGGTCCGTGTGGCAACAAGAATTGTAGCTTCATTTCCTCGCTGCTAATTATCTTCTTGTTTTTATGCAGTACCTATCTATCTAACTACCATTACGCCTTTTATATCAAGAGGGGTAGGCAGAGACAATTGAATGCCATTTGTTACGATCCTGACATACCTCCGTCGCTTCTTTTATATTCATCATACCTTTCATACATGCTCGGCGATTGTGTGTAATTTTAATATTTCCATCGATCAATACATTTTTTAAATGTTAAATAAAAGTACACCTAGGTCGTCCTTTGCCAGCATTTCCTTTTTAGTCAATCTTTCATCCTCCATTCTTACATTTTATGCAGTAGTTTTTTTATAATTCAAAGTTTTGCCGACGACATAATTTAGGTGAAACGCTAGTTTCTATCGCGTGGTACGACTCGATTGTGATAAAAATAGTACTACCACAGCTCATAACGTGCCCCGTGGTACTACTAGAGTTGAGAAATGGGGCAACATGGCTTTGATACCTAAACGATGACGTCATTTTGTCATCTTCGAGAAAACTTATTTCAGATTGTTTACGACAAGTTACTTATATATTTATTTACACAACTAAGTATTTATTGATTTCAAAACTTTAAATATTTAATTTTGAAAGCCCTCTGCACCAACATTATACTACTACAACTAGTTCCTACCAAACACCTACCAAAATAATGTGATATTGATAACACAAATTGGATATGCCACAACCTCACATTAATCTTCAATTGTATAGAGGCCGAGTGTGTTCGGAGATAACACGGTTCATTAGAAAACTATAAATTACATACAGCGACACACGGTCCCCGTGTACTTCCCAATCTGAATGGGTAATAGGATTAGATGTTAATTTGGAAATTGTGTGGAAACGATTAAATATTCATTGGGATTCTATGTTATATATTATATATCTATACATATAACAAGATAAACAATTTTGGATCAATATATGACTAGCTTTTGCCTGCGGATTCACCCGCGTTAAAATGGAACTAACAATATAGCTTACTTCCCTGCCCCATTCTACACAATCAATTGTTTAAGTCTTGCCCCGCGACCATGAGCACGAAGAATGAATCTCACTGCGAAGATAAAATCTCAGTTGGAAAGAGAAATATATAAAGTTTATCTCTATGGAACTTCTCAGTCTGCTTGGCTATGTAGTATGCAAGTGGGGCAGGATTATCTTCCAAGTTTCTTTCAAATTCGTTCAGGTGTTAAGGCGTGTCAAGCAGTAAATATCCAATCTATCCGTTTTGACGTGAAAGAAGGACAAACAAAGGAACACACTTTCGCATTTATAATGTGCCTACGAATAAAAATAAATAAATAAAAAACTTTCATCCCGAAGTGGATTAAAAAAAAAGATTTCCTTTAATAGGATTCAAGCTTTCTGCGTTTCAAATTTCATCAAAATCGGTTCAGTTGTTTAGCCGTGATTCACGGCCCGCGAAAACGTAACAGACAGACAGAGATATCTAAGTGTATATTGGGGCGTTGGTGGTCGAGTGGGTAAAACGTCCGCTCACAACTGAGAAGTCGTGGGTTCGATCCCCACATCCGACCATGTACCAATGAATCCGACAAACCGTACAAAGAGGCTTTTCCATCTATATACCTCAACAGAGCTGGCCACTCGTTAGGTTAGCCTCAAAAAAATATTCGGTTAAATGAGAAAGACTGTCTTCAGCTGGGTACCCTGGGGCTGGCAACGGTTCCCGGGAGCTGTAAGGCAACATGTAAGGGTGAAGGATTATGTAGGATACGTTATTGTAAACCTAGTATTTATATGGTAATGTTAACAATAGATGGCGCCACCACAAAAAACTTTACTCTAAAATATACACAGTAATTCTCAGGACGTGTCAAACATAAACATGACTGAACGACTCTATTTATGTCAGGCAAACAATGGTCCACTATATTAAGTTCTAAATTCACTTTACAATACATATGTTTTCTACTGTATCCCTCAAAATATGTACAGAGAGACTAAGGACTTATTAATCTCAAGTTGAAAAAATGAGGTATAACTACTTAAAGAGTGTAGTGTACCGCGTCCATGTCCATACAAACGGAGAAAACGTTTTACTACCCCTAAATATCATTTAATTTTAACGATTTTGTAATATGTTACTGACATAATGAAAAACTACGTACGTATTTTTTCCCCTTTTCAAAATTCGTAATAGGTCAAAAGTTATAAGCCCCTCAAATCTCGGTTTTTTGGTTCATAACTTGCTCGTAATAAACCGTCTGTATTTGAGAAACAAAGCAAAATTTCAAAAAAAGCAAAACGTACGTACGTAGATTATAATCTGCTAAAACGTTTGACACCAAAATTATAAGGTTTCGTTATAGTTTAGTAGGTGTAAATCGTTTTCCCCCAAAACACAATTTTCAACGAAGAACATACCTACGAACACTCACGAGCTGCAGTGTTCTCTGTCGCACTGATGCCCGTGGGAAGAGCGCGCTTGAGACAGAATATGATTTTCTAAATACCTATTTCGCTGCGTACGCTGAGCTACACGATCCTCTTAATGCAGAAAGTATACTGCGGAGTCCTATATCACTCTCCAAACACAACTAGATAACCACATATAATAAAGAGACTACTTTATTCCCAGTATTTCACTTGCTCACGGTTTCTAACGTCTGATCTGTACACAGTATAATGGTGACTTTGAAAAACATAAAGAGCGGGGCGAGGTAGGGGATGAGGTAATAAAAAATTGACCAGAAACCTGAGCTATAAGTTCTGAGTTTAACTTAGCTAGCGCGGAAATCGGAATAGGTAGACAATGTCCATTAAAGATGTCAGAGTTTTCTTCAAAGTGCAAGTGCCTTTATACCTTGGATGTTTCTTTACATAATTTCACGTTTAGAGCGCTGCAAAGATGTTAAGTGTTATCACACTCGTGTTTATAAATATTCAAATGTGATGCGCAAGCGCAGGTCGTGTAGTTTTCCCACGGGCGACGGGCGTGAAAGGTCGCCGACAAGCTCGCGGATAGTTTTATCTCATGCTAAACTATGGAGATACGTCGTGCACTGCTATTGCATTATTGAATAACTATCCTTTTTATTGTTTTTTTGCCGTTTGGCCCATTGGTCAGAGGATCCTACCGACCCGTCTTCGAATCCCAGGACTAAAATTGGTACTTATCAATTTATAGTAAGAGTTATTCTAATTTGGGAACTAATTAAGTGCAGCAACAGTCTTACCACCTGTTCTGTTTAAACTGACAAAAGGGAAAAGGTGGACACTGTTACACTGGCAGCAATATCGGTGCTCATACATTGAAGTTCTTTTTTGAAGTTGGTTAAAAATAATCCAATAAATTGTGCCATATCACTAAAATACAAAGTAAATTTTAATTTTCTCTTCTGTACAGTGTACATAAGAAGAAAATACTCGTAAAAACCGCGATCATATAAAGAGCATATAAAGGAACGTAAAAAAATCTAGCGCGCAGGATATGAAAAAGTTGAAATTATTAACTTTTCCACCACACAAAGTCATTTCGAAAATAAAATTGTGTTACATTGTCACAAAAATAACTATGTCACCCATGAACTCGTAAAATAATAATAGATGACTGTTCGTGCACTTCAGAGGTAATAAAATAAAGCGGCGGTCAGTCGCCGGGCTGCATAAATATCAATGGGTGAATAATGTGAGTTATTCTCTTTACAGCTTTTATACAGCTTCTACCGGTTTAACATGCTTAAGTAATGCTATATACGACGCTTATATAACTTAAGTTGCTGCCATCGGATTCATGCCATAGAAATAAGCTTTTTTCTTTATTTACAGGTTGCTTACAGCTCAGTGTTACGGTTCCAGGGTACCCAGCTGAAGACCAAGTCTCCCTCGTTAACCCATGGTATTTGTGAGGCTATATCTAACGAGTGGTTAGTTCTGTTGATGTATATTTAGGTGGAAAAGCCTCTAAGTGTGGTTTGTCAGATTATGTACATACGTTTTTAATTGAAAAACCCATTGGTACATGGCCGGTATCCGGGATCGACGGTGGTCTGCCTTGTTAATACCAATAAAAATAATAAATAAATTAAAAATAACTTTTAACCGACTTTAAATAAAAAGAGGGTTCTCAATTCTGGTGTATTTTTACCTACCTACTCATGTTATAATATCAATATAGACGGATCCCGGCCATGTACCAACGGCAATTTTTTAACCGAACTTCAAAACAGAAGGAGGTTCTCAATTCGTCGGAATCTTTATTTTTTTTTATGTATGTTCCCCGATTACTTGAAGACGCCTAAACCGATTTGGAAATTTTTTTTTTGTTTGAAAGCGTATACTTTACAGGTGGTCCCATTTTTTTTTGTGAAAATTGGTTTGTCTCTCAGGGCAGCAAAAAAAAAACTTTAAAAAAAAAGAGTACCGACTTAAAAAATTTGCACTGAAAAGTAAGAAATAATGAATATTTCGTCGTAGAATTTGAAGACGGTTGGTGCCAAATTAGAACAACTTAGTTCCCAAATTCACTAATTTAGACAATTCATTAGGAACCTACGATCATCAGTACAAACATAGATAATATTGAACAGATCTTTATCTTCTTAGATGTTTATTACTTTGTATCCTAATTTGGCACCAACCGTCTTCAAATTCTACGACGAAATATTTATTATTTCTTACTTATAAGTGCAAATTTTTGAAGTCGGTACACTTTTTTTTAAAGTTAATTTATTTATAATTAAAAAGATTATGTACCTACATAATCCGACAAACCACATATCTCATACCTCAACAAAACTGGCCACTCTTTAGGTATAGCTTCACAAATACCATCGGCTAAAAAAGAGAGATTTAGTCCTCCATCAGGTACCCTGGGACCGTAACACGGTCCCGTAAGCTGTCAACAGCCCGTTGAAGAGAGACAAAAAAAACAATAAAGACTTATAAAGAATATTTGACCGCGGCTCCTCTCGAGAGATGTCGCCCGTGGAAATCTTAGAAATTGGAAATGTGCAAAAACGTCACGTCGCAAACAAACAAACAAATCGTATGTTGCCTTAAAGACGACCATCAAGTACTGCGTGACAAATATTGTCTATGCATTTTAAGTTGTCAATGTATGAAGTTGCACTGCAAATACTGCAATGAATCTAATTTAACACGTATAACATTAGAGACGCGTGGGCGTGAACAATGCGCCGACGCAACCACGCGCACGGATCTACTATTATTTAGTGCCTCTACTTATGGTAATTTTCATAATATTTGCATAACGTAATCATTCAATTACTAAAAACCCATTGGTACCTACATGGTCGGATGTGCGGATCGAACCTGTGACTTCGACTTGAAATGGTCGAGTGGGACGTCGGCTCACAACTTAAAAGTTTTCGGCTAAATAGGTTAATTTTTATATAAGAACTAAAATGACGGATATTTTTTGTTGAAATTCTATATTTATTGAACGATTGCCTCCTATTGCTACTTTCTTCACACCAACCTAAAAACAAATCTATAATTTACAAGTTGTTGTAGGTTGTTGTAAGAGAATTTTCTAAATTTGAATGTACTTACATCGTTTATCCTCGTATCGGTTTTCATTATAACTTCTTAGGTATTTGTAGAGGCATGAATCTGAAATAAACAAGAAAATATATCAATTACGTAATTACCAGAATATGCCGAAGTTTTTTTCTTATATTTATTTACCGTTGCTCCCATCAATATTATATTTAAAAAAATATCTAAACTGTATTCTGTCTGGAAATATATTATATGCGGAAAGAATAAACGAACTCTATATATAATTTAAAAACTGGACGGGGGATGGGCGTGATAAATATTACATCCAATATTCCAATGCGATTGAAGCTGCGAGAAAATGCGGGCATAATAGATCAAATCTTGTATTCCTTACACCCGTTTCGCTAATAAAAACGAGACGGGCGCGTGTTAAATACCTTTCAAAGGCTGTAAAATGGAGTTCAATTTATTTTTTCGCGCGCTTCAATGAACTTGGCAATATTCCGGTGGCATGATGAATAGTCCAAGAGCGTTGCTGCGTCACGATTTTATATTGCACAAGCTTTATGTTGCTCCCGTACTAATGAGCTTGGAGATCTGCGTTAATGGCCAACCCTTAACTAGGCCTATAGTCGGCGCGAACGATATGTGTGCGATATCTTTTAAAAAGTTTTTAATTTCAATACACAATATTCTTAAGGAATGGTGATTAATAACATTAAAATATAAGTGTACAAACTGACAACTTTCATATTAGTATAGGAATACCAATTGACAGTGGTGTTGACAGTGAAAGAAACTAAATACACAATAATATTTTTTGTGCAGTTTATAACGTATAATCACTGAAAATAATGTTTTATATTTGTTTAATACATATTTATTTTTTTAATAGGTATCTAAATAAAAAAATATTTAATTCATACAGTCACGTGACCATAGATTAAATAATAAACATGACCACAAACGGGAAGTGACGTCACTTCCATCAGTTAGGCACAATAAATCTTACACCTATTATTTAGAAGTACATATTTAAAAAAAAATGTCAAACCCCTATTACTGAGGTTAACGTTTAAAGCACACACAATCAGAGGTGTAATACATAAAAGTACAGGAGGCGAAAGAGATGTGGTATTCGAGTTTTCTGCCTTGTCCTCGTGGAATAAAAGGCGTGATGATTATGTAGATAGGGTAAATAAAATGTTTCGAAATCGAGGATAGAAGTAATTAGAAAACTTATTTTCATGTCCAGAGTCAAAAATGGATACAAATAGTTGATTTACACTTTGTTAAGTGCTTTGACCCAAAAAACTCAAATACCATGAAATATTTTGCAAAGTCATCGAAGGTTCATTTAAAACAGACACTTGCTAACAAACTCGTATTATTTTCAAATCATTATTGTTACACCCTTTTTCCAAACATTCTCGGGTTATTTTCCTCATTAATTACTTAGTTATACTGATGTGTGCAACTTGTGTATAGGTTCTCTCCTAAGGGTTCTCCTGTAGATATACAATTTTTCAAAGCTAATGCTCAAACATATGTAAATTCAAACTCTCAAAAGAACAAAAGAAATATCACATTGTATGTAAAATATAAAAATCGGATTTTCCTAATATAATCTACTTCTGTACGAAAATATGACTAGCAACCGTGGACCCTTAGAGCTGGTGACAGACAGAGAATGGATGCATTTGAGATGTGGTGTTGGCACCATATGCTGCGTATGCCTTGGATCGTACGTCGCACAAATGTATCCATACTACCTAAACGATTCATCAACCTTCATCAAGCAGAGGACCGCACCTAAAGCAAGCAATAGCAAGACAATAGAGGAGAAGTTGATAAGTCAAGAGTTTCGATCCTCAGTAATGAGGAAAAGACTGTGGAGGAGTACCAAAATAACCCAGTCCAAGCTATTACAGCGTGATTGAATAGCAACCAATATTTATAATACAACACGCAACTAAATTGTGTAAACGCACTTTACGTTTTAGCAAATACTAGTCGTAAATGTAGGGGGTCACGAAAACCGCACATTCTTGCTGTAACTGTATTAAGTTTTGTTTTGTAGAGAAAGGGTTGAAAACGAAGTATTCCAGGAAAACTTTGTCATCAACTCAAACCCGACTCGTGCGTACGAAATATATTTAGTGGGGAAAAGGTACCATATATACATACTTTTAAGATACGATACTTTAAATAACATTAGGACAAATAGGTTTACTAAATAAGATCTGACAATGTGCTTTGAAGGACGACCCATCCTCGGCTTTGAGTTTTTATAAAACTAGCGACTATTTTGAATATGAGAAATTTGTGCCGTTTAGTGTAGGTGTAGAAACTCTTGGTCCATGGGGTTCAAATGCCAAAAAGTTTATTAAAGATATTATACTCTCGACTATCTTTTCTGGTAACAAGAGGGCTGGCTCATTCCTCGCTCAACGATTCAGCGGGGAAATGCAGCCAGTATTCTTGCCACTGTTCCACGCGGACCTGGTTTATTTAGTTATTTTTAATGTTGTATGTATATATGTAAATAATTAAATTTAATAAACTGACTTAAGTAAAATTTTTAAAATTTTGCTACTGCGGACTTTTTGTAGATAATTTTATTCTACATAATTCTTTCCTACATAATTTTATTATATCTCTGACGGATTAAAGAACATACGCCATAAAAACTTGCTGGGGCTAACCTTTTCCCGACTTGATTAACTTATACTGTTAATTTTCAGCTCCTAAACATGATAAGTCCATGTTAAATACTCTTAAACTGTCGGTAAATCAAGTAGTTTTCGCGTGAAAAAGTCACAGGCAGGCGTGACTTTTATGTAGGTCTTTATATTCTGAAAAACTGTACCGGCAAATCCATGTACTGTCTTTGCTCGACCCAACAATTTGCTCGGCATTCTAGTGTTAGACATTCTCGAGCCGTTCATTCCATGGCTGGCATGACACGTCGATTTTGACCTTCGAGTCGAAACGAAAGATGTCGCGGTCCTAAATATGCTAACGTCATTCATAAAAGCTTTTTTTGCGTTACCAAAGCCCCACGATATACCGGTTAGGTATACTGTGCATATGCATTGATTAGTTAATGAATTATAAATATTATAATTAAAACGGTAAAGGCTATTAATAGGCAGTAAAGACAACTTGTCATGATTCTGTGGACCTCCGTAGTTGCGATGAGGCTAAGGTATCAAAACAAGCTTTTGTTCGTGACTTCGTTTGCATTTAAGCACAGCTTCAAAATGAAATTTTCTCGCAATCGTTATGCGAAAGTGTTTGTTTGTTTCGTTTGTCCTTCTTTTCCGTTAAAACAGAGAAACGGAGCGACGTCAATTATTTGAACAGAGACACCGGGCAAATGCGGGGAGGAAAACAAGATAGAATAAAAATATTTATATGGCTGAAGTGAAAGGAAATGCTGGCAGAGGATGACCTAGGTGTGCTTTTTTTGAACACTAGCATTCCGCCCCCGGCTTCGCCCGTGGATATTTACGAACAAAATAAAATACCCCTACCCTTATCCCTATCCCTACCTTTATCCCTACCTTTACCCCTACCCCCACCCCTACCCGTACCAGTAGTTACCGTATTAGTAGTGAAATCGGCACAGTAGTTTTTGAGTTTATTCATTACAAACATACACATAAATACAAATCTTTCCTCTTTATAATATTAGTATAGATATAAAAAATGTACTGATCGATGAAAATATTAAAAGTACACACAATCCCCGAGCATGTATGAAAGGTATGATGAATATAAAAGAAGCGAAAGAGGTATGTCAGGATCGTAACAAATGGCATTCGATCGTCTCTGCCTACCCCTCTTGGGATAAAAGTTAGCAGACTATTGTAAACCTTTAAATTCGGAAATAAAGGCTAAAAAGAAAGAAAGGTGAAATTGCAAAAATCAGTATATAATTGAAATTTGAATTGATAGTTTTTGTAATATTCGGGGGGTTTCTTTTTTCGAAATTTTAAAAGTACGATTTTGTTTTATGTTAATTTTGAAATCATCATCACTTGTGAACGGCTGGACCGATTTGGTTATTATTTTTTAATTTGGTTATTATTCTTTAATGTTCGTAATAATCCGAATCAGGTTTTGAGGGGATAAATTGAAAAAGTTGACCAGAAAAAACTGAAAGTGTTTTTTTGTATGGGATTTTTGTATGAACTCTCTTAAGTATGGTCTTCCATAATAGGAGATAACAGTTAATATAGGCTTCGCCGGGGTGGAAAACTATTTGGTGACATAAAAACTAATCCTGATTTGTAGGTTTTACGATAGCATATATTTATACATAATGCAAATGCACTAACACAAACATAAATAATTCACAAATCCATAAATTTTACCATTGAAATATGTAAAACATACATATGTAAAATGTAACAGTAATTTTATAGCTCCGTAAACAGTTTATCGATTAAACCAATCTCACGCACTGTTGGTTGTTGGTGGAATAATTGTATTATAAGCGATAATAGCGAGAAAATTATTTAAATCTATGTACCTACATTGAAAAGTTTTGATCGTATGATAACAAGATTATCGTTCAATATCTTAATTTGTAAAAGCTAGAGTGGATTTTCGTGGTCCGAGATGACTATTACCTAAACTAAAAGAATCGACTTCTCGTGCTTCGGGGACAAGTAAAGCTTCTTCTAAAAATAAAAGATGGTGTCTCTGGTCACACCGAAAGGTATAAAGGCCGTGTTTGTGTGTTTTGTTAAAGATATGATAAAAGAAATGAAAAAGTTCAAATAACTTTTCTTTTGACACAATAGCTTTGATTCTTAGTATAGAACAAAAGAGCTATCTTAAAATTTGACTTAGTTAACAAAATTCACAATGAAATTAGCGGTACATTTTCTAGAAATCGATTTCTAAAAAAACGTTTTCTTACTAAAGAAAAAAAAATGTTTGAGTTTCATAGTAGGTGGCACTGACGAAAAGGGCGACCACAGGGCGGCGCAAGCGCATATCAAAGGAGCCCCCGGTAGCATATAAGCAAAATCTACTAACTGAATTCTGAAATCGATCTCTGCTTTGTTCAAATTAACTTTTGACAGCGATCTCTAACACCCAGTTTCTGAAAATCTAGTCAAAGTTAATCAGAGATTATGTTATGTGATGCGGGAGGTAAGAACGGTTCTCCTACTCAACCCTGATGGCTAACCGAATCCAGTAGCCCGAGTGAAGCTGCAATATCCTGATCCGTCGCCCTCGAAGAGATCGGCAGAGAGATTTGTTTGGTTAATACAGTGGGAGAAGGATTCGCCTGGGATAGGGACATCTCCTCGCTTGCACTGATTAACAACTTAACTTCGTCTTTTGACGCACCACAAGTGTAGTTAGTTGTTTAGTTCGCTTTTTATAATTGATTTTAATTTATATCTCGAGACACATGTACACGGTCGAGTTGGCTTTTCAGTTCTTTTTTAAGTAGTTTGTACGTTTTCTATTGCACTCCGTTCATACGACGACGTCACAGGCGGTGATTGGTTGCTCGCACGCCGTCGTGAGTTTGTGGACATTGGATTGGTTAAATAGAAAGGGACAAAGAAAACAGACAGGATGTATCAAGCCATAACCGATTAGTTAAATAACAAACTGTCATGTGTACCAATATGATTTTTACCTGTTGTTATTTAACTAATCTCTGATTAACTTTGCCTAGACTTCCAGAAATTGGGCGTTACAGATAGGTATCAAAAGTTATGTTGGACAAATCAGAGATCGCTTTCAAAACTCAGCTGGTAGATTTTGTTTATATGCTGCCCGTACTCGGTTTGTCCACCTGACCATCTGATTCACGACCGTTTTTGTATTAAATTATGTAGTTGTCCATCGTGAGCGGCATACTTGATTTTTTCCCTCAAGACATGTGTAAATTAAATTCCATTCAGTGCTGTGAATGGGTGAGACACACTTTATTTCCATTTTAATGGCTGCGAATGTCTTCATGAGAGTTATTGAAAGCCGCTCTGGTGAAAGTAATTGACGTGTCCAGAAAACAAGTCGGCAGAATTATATAAAAAAGGAAAAAAACAGAACCTCACTATTATGGATGGCCTGGCCTTATGGTCGGAAACACTGGTAACAATTTTGGGCAATCCTGATTAGAGCACAAGCACCTATATTCTTTTTAGAAGTGGTGTTGGCTATTTTGACTAGAGTGGATCCACGGTTTTACCCAACTTCAAAAAAAAAAGGAGGTTCTCAATTCGACTGTATATTCGATTACTCAGCTTTTTAAATCGACAAAGAATTCTTTCAGATTAGTCCCATTTTTGTTTTAATGAAAATTAGTCGGTTATTTACTGAAAAGCAAGAAATAATTAAATATTTGGTCGTTGAATTTGAAGACAGTTGGTGGAAAATTAAAAACTACCTAGCTCTAATCTAGACAATTAATTACAGACATAGATTATCGTGTATAGAATCAATTTAATTTTGTAGCCTAATTTGCCACCAACTAATTTCAACTTTTTCTTGCTTTTCAATGAACTCTTTTAACTTAAAAAATAGTTTTAATTCCAACGCACTTATGGCAGTATTACATAGTCCCCTTTTGCCTTTCAATTTGAACCATGTAAACAACCCATGCTCTATAATATCATCGATTTCAGATACCCGATATGTACCGCAGAATAACATCCAAAAGCTCAAGTTCATTATTACAATTATTTTTCGACTCATAAAATATGAACAGCTTTTAAGTAGCACATAACCCTAAGAAATCTAATAACAGCGTCATAAAATAACATATCGAATTATACGGCGAACTCGAAAGTAATAAACACTAAGTTCACATAATTAAAGAGATATATGAAGATAATATGGGATGAGTTAGCGGTCGTAGTAGAACGCTTCAATGTTAAATTACACTGCGCGGTTAAAATATTATTGAACAGTTTCCCTCGTAGATGGAAGTTGGGTTTTCGTTGGATGGAATTTTGGTAAATTCCTGTCTGTCAACAATATATTAAAAGGCATATTCAATGGCAGTAATGGCACATCGTGATAAAATATACCCTGGAAGGTCGGAGGTTACTAGCATTATTACTAAAACTAGCAGTTACTCGCGACTTCGTACGCCTAAAAATTGCCTTACAGCTCCCGGGAACCGTTGCCGGCCCCAGGGTACAAAGCGGAAGACAAAGTCTTCCTCATTTAGCCGAAGATTTACTAGCTCTCTTGAGGTATGTAGATGGAAAAGCCTCTTTGTACGGTTTAGTCGGATAATGTACATAGATTTATAAAAATGGTCGGATGTGGGGATCGAACTCGCGACTTCACAGTTGTGAGCCGACGTTTTACCCACTCGACCACCGACGGTTGTATTAGGAATAGTAACGTAATTTATGTAAATACTCCAATTTTAGTTTTTACCCCTGTAGCTGCTCCGTGAGATAGAAGTTCATAAATGCATAATAATATATTATTTCGTACCTGATATTCCCGTTCCCTGTGAAACATTTTGAAATGCGATACAAATTCGACTAGCGTTAATTTATTCCTGCGTCATACAGGGGCGTCAAACTTGGTTTGACCTTAGTGCTTACTGTTGAGTGTGTTGGGTTCCCCTTCGTGTGCGAGTCAGTTTCGCACTTGTTTAAACTATCTCTTTAAGTATATTATTTCTCAAGGGTGTTTTTTGTCGGTACGCCATATCTCCCTTAATACTTCATCAATGACGAAAAATAAATAATCAATGTTTCTTTTAAAATTAGATTTATGTATTTTGTAAAAGACACCATCTGTTAGAGATCACTTGAACTAACGGTGCGAATTTTTCTCACGGATCATCTAGTTATTTTTTTTCTCACGGGTTATTCTGATGTTGACCATTATGTCAAACTTATGAAATTATTGTATTGTCATGCGTGTGCACTATTTCAAATTATTTAGCCGTCTGAAGTGGATTCCGTTACATACATTAAGGTATTTTAAGCTAATACACAATGTGTAAAAAACAATTAATTTCAACATAAATACAATTATCAAATCTATAACAAAATTCAAAGAATGGATTTACAGGTGCCAGTGTCAAAGTAAAATCAGGTTCACGCAAAACTGATGGACGATACACAGTGAAACTACTACACGTGAAACTAAGTCGCACAAGTATTATCTAATTTCGTGAGGTAAATACGGTTTCAAGGGCCTAAAGTTTCATTTGAACTTATGTTTTTGTAAAGTTCAATGCCACTTAATAAATAATGCTCTTATTTCATCACTATAGAGTTGTACAGTCAGTTAATAAAGTTAAACTGTACTTTAAATTGATTTTCTAATAAAGTCCTCGCCAATAATAAACTACAACTTTTGGTGCTGATTGTACATGGCACGCCCTCAGCGTCCAAAGAGCGTTAAGCCGACTATATCGCCGTCGTGTACCGCTACTCGACCCGAGTGCACCCGGGCCACACTCGCTTGTAAAGCATCGCTAATTATAGATGGACACAGCTTTACTTTGTTAGGTAACCATGCTTTCAGGGATTAGGAGATAAACGGTAATGTAAATCTGTCTAAACCAAAGTGACATCTCAAAAAAGTGCAATATGTTCCACCGCACCGTCCGCACCTCTTCTCTCTTTCTTCTTTGCGTATGAATGAACGAGAGGGAATTATAAAAATAGTGCAATTTTTGAAGCACTTTTGTTCTAAACAGAATATTTTGGTAACTGCGACTCAAAAACAAGAAAAAGAAAAAGAGCGGCAGAAAAAGACATTTTGAAGTTTGAACATAGCATAATGAGGACCTATAAAAATGCCAGGCACCAAGAACACGTCTGCGGTGCCTAGAGTTTTTCGGCGACGCAATCATTATTGGAGCCATTAATTTAATTTTGAAGATTCCCATAGAAACATAGCAATTACTCAGCTGCTTAGTTAGCTATGCAATGATTCTTAAATTATAGTTGATCCCAAAAATTCTTAGTTAATCATGGATATACTATTCATTAACACTTCAACAGCAGCAATGTGCGTTGGAAGGCAATCGTACTAACGGAAGTGCACGTCATATGGCCCCTATAACCACATTGTGGACTAAGTGAGAAAACATACATACGTATCATAATCTTAATGTTATATGCCATTCATTGGTGTCTTCTAGGTTCTAGATAATCTATGTTTCGAAAGATAGGTAATGATATCAGCACTTCTGATTCTTCTGTTTAGAACCTATGTCTTCGTTGGTGTTTTAGAGGCTGCCCAAAGTGTTCCTCTCTTCGTTCTGTTTAATATGGTCAACTGGATACAATTTGGATATTATAATAAAGTATATCGGCTGCGATGGTTTAGTTTTCCAGTCATACAATATGTATACTGTTAATTTTATACATGATTATCGATTCGCAATAAAGTCTGGACTGTGAATTATTCAGATCAAGCGTCAATCCATCAATCAAACGTTGCGTGACCAATCCGCTATCTAAAATCATTGCGATTCTGCAAATCGATTGTAGTAAAAAAGTTTAAAGCTTAAAGGCATATTCAACATCAAATTATTATATAATAGCATGATCAAAAGGATATGTTGCGTAAAAACATTTTCAAAGTATTTCCTAGTAACAAAGAAAAAGAGAGAAACAGGTTGTCGTGGAAACAAAAGTTGAGACTTGGTTCGCATTTCAAATGGGAAGTGTACATAGAATTCCCTAAGCCAAATGCAGGTCGGTTCAGTTTGCATGTTAAGCAGAATCGATCCAAAACTCCAACACGCGAGAGCGACGCGTATATCAAATTTAACTTTCGAAAAATTCAGTTGAACTTCTCCCAGTTTTAAAGAGTGGTTCAATATGCAATTTTATTTATATCAAATAAATTGTTCATATTGACATTCTCGACACTTCAAGTTATATAATAGTTTGATACTTCGAACTTGAAATGATTTATGAAGAATGATAATTTCTGAATTACTTCTATAGTTATAAATTAGGGTAAAAGTAAAATGTTTTAAACGTATAAAATATATTTGACCAACTGGCTAAAAGAAAACAGCGATCAAAAAGTTTATCTCGAGCAGTCAAGGCACGCGCGTCTCAACTCCAACAGTTTTCCCAGATGAGTAGTACTTTTTATAACATCACACGGAGCAGTTCCCAGGAGTGATCCCAGAAATCTCCGTGAAGAATGTAATAGAGAGCGGGCCCATGAAAAAAGTAAACAATCATTTAAAGCGGAACTGATTGACAATTCAAATCTAGACATTGATAAAAACAAACATTTTATAAACGTCGGTTATAATATTATTATCACCTAATTTTTTGATCTAGATTGTATTGAAATAGATTAATAATGTCTACATAAAATTCGCGTTTTAAAAAACATCAAATCTGCAAGTAGTAAGCAATAAAGATTCCTTAACAAAAATAGCTACAGACAGAGCGTTTTCTATCTCAAATGAGCTTTAAATACCAGAGCCGGACCCTAATTCACGATGACACACGTCAGCTATGCGAATAGGGGAAGAAAGTCGAGATTTTGTTCCATCAAGTTTCCGTTTTGTTTTGTTCACGGGAAATGTTTGAAGCTTTTATTGTACTTAGACAAACATATATATTTTAGTAAATGGCTAAAGCAATTCCATTTTCATGTAATACGTTCGCTTAGCCATAAAAATGTGTATCTGGGACAGAGAAATCTACAAAAAAATATTTACTTTAATGTTTAATAAAATGGTCATAACAGAATCGAGTTTGAATAACGGAAGGGGAAACGGCCGGATACGGCGCATAAGTGCAAATGTAAAGAGAAATCCTCAAAGTTTCTCATGAACACGGGTCGCGGTCGGGATCGTTATTCATAAAAAGGGTCGGAATAATTACAAAACGACTATAATTATCGCTTAGTGTCTTGTGTCGGGGCACAGCCGTGATGCCAAAGCCGATTACGAAGGTTTATCCTGAATACTACTGAAACAAAGCGAGTAGGGTGACAATATTCACCCTCACTAACACAGCAAAGTATTTAAAGTTGATATACTTTAATCACCTCAACTTCCGACCCTTAAGTGGATTGGAAGTATCACATTACATCTTAGACTATTTAAAGTCATTAAAGATATATAAAAACAAACAAAATGCAATCAATCCATATCTACAAAATTACCTCTTAAAAGGATAAAACTTCAGAGATAGATGCAAGCAAGAACAGTAAGTACATATACACAAAATCCAAGACATTGACTTCCAATGAGGTATTTAAGTTATTAATTTAGATGTCAAAGTATAAAATAGTAACAAATAAAATAGGAAACAATTTTAGTACAAAACCATGTGCACCAGTGCACGTAGTTGTCACTGTAAAAATTGTAAAAGAACAATAAAATCCGTTTAGTGTTGCACAACAAACAACTGTAAAGAACAACGGATTGTGATTTTTGAATCGATAGCTGTTGCCAATGTTCGTGACTACGTATCGAAACGCTTAAAGTTTCCAAGTTTCAAACTTGACTGTCGTAAACATTTATGGATTGCAACTGCAAACGGCGCAGTTGAGACTCTGTGATACTAGTTTATGCCATGAAAACATGCAAATATTGAACTTAACAAATTCTTATTACGCAGCAATTTAACGCCGATACAAATAAATTGAATGTTAACATGCAGATTAAAATGACTGGTGTCTTTCTTCTTTAAAATAAACCTGATGAATATTTAGTTCTAATACTTAATAGTGTACAATAAAGAGAAATGTTCCGGAGTGTCCGAAAGTAGAATAATCCTAATGTTATTATTATGTTGATATCGCTATTCTTGGCGTCCTTCAATTAGATTAGCTCGCACAGCGACATAGTATTTCAGTAAGAGCAATAACTGTGATATTTATGGGACGAATGGTCCGTGAGATTGCGAACATGTACTGGTCTGATAACGAGATAGCTATATTTTATGGGTGAAGTGGCGGGCTAAAGGCGTTAGATAAAATTACGTTTTAGATTTAATGGAATACTACCTAAGTCACAGTCACTGCCTGGAATTTTTAGAATTCGTTACAAAATTGGTAACTCGGACTGGATATTATCTCAGAAGACGATGTAATACGTTTGACATCAATAAAGAACTTGCCACTAGGGTACGGGTGAGCGAATTTGAACATAAGCTTGAAGGTGCGATGTAGATTGCGATGATAATAAAATGAAGGTAATCCTTGATCAAATCCCACTGTCAGCACAAAAATAATATTGCAACAGAAACTGTTCACATTTTTTGGAGGTTGGAATTAATATTATACATTACAAACCATTTAGGTATGTATGTATACATAATGAACGTTAATTTAAAATTTACTTTTATAATAGAGATACAATTTAAAGCTATAAAATAGTCATCTTAATTATATAGAGGTTCCTCGAGAATGTATATTGTAATATGTTATAATAGATCATCAAGAACTTAACATTTTATTGACGTCAATAGTAGTGAAAACAATATAAATTGGAAGAATAATTATTGACATTAATAAATATTTGGTTGAAAATTCTCATTAATTTCCTGATTTCACTCATGAATAAACAACGGGCCCGAACTTGGAACAAGAAAATTATTAATACAAACATTTCCATTTACATTATCCGTATTCCCTTTTGTAACCTTGAAAGGCCTGTTTCTAGAGAGCCTGTCTTTGGCATATTTCTGCCACATTCCAAGGCGTTAGTGGTTCCCTCTGGCCTTCTCACACACAACCTACTTTGCGGACGAAATTAATAATATTAGGGTTAATGTATTTCGTAAATTGTATAGTTATATAACGTTTGTAGTATAAAGGGGTGAACTTGATACTATTATTGTATTAAACGATGTAGAAAATAACACAGGGAATTTGATTTTACGAACACAAATCAATGAGTTTGTTGGTATTGCTATGTTTTAAAACTTCGTATGGAGTTCCGATATAAGTATGTATTCAATCTCGACATGGATTCAGAAATAACTTAACGTTTGACGAAATAGAAAAATATTATGCTTTGAGAAATTAGAAGTAAAAGGCCCAAGTTTGGTTGCAATAAAAAGCTATAGCAAAAGCCTCTATCGTATTGTATGCCATGAACAATATGTCTCCAGCATAGGGCCGCAACATAAACACAGCCTTACGACCTACATACATAAACGAGAAATCAGGTTAACTGTCCATATTTTTGCGAGTTTCCACGTCTCGACCCGGCGGCATGTGGGCTTTCTTACTCTTTTCACCATAATGGGCTATTCCCGAGTAAATTATGACCATTAAACAACATCGATGCTCCCATAACAAGGACGAGTACGCTCTATATTAGACCGAATGCTGGGAACATGGCCCCTATAATATTATAATACGTTGATAATTCACAACATCCGCGTTGGCATCACTGAAATTGTGATCGATTGCTTTCACAAGTAAGAAGATATACACCCTAGTCTCCAACTATGCATCCGCATTATTCAATAGTTACAAATGCATTATGTTATCAAACCCATAAGCACAGATTGGAGCTGCAATCAAGCTTGATTAAGCTTCTCTCGTATCATTCCGTTTGTTTTTCCCGCAGTAATCCAAGGATTACTTCCGTTTAGAGCTATTGATCCTAAGCTGCCTTCAGCAAGCAATCCGACTTTGAAACTATATCTGAGAGTAGTAACTTCACTCTAATACTCGGCTATTGCCGGCTCTCCATGTACGAAGACCGTGTCTTATATAGAATTCCGTTTGAGTGGTAAATTCAAGAGAAACTTCGTGTTGTATTTGATTACTTCGTCGGATAGTTAACAAATGTGTTAGATAGATTTCGCTACAGCAACTACCGCTTTACGAATATAATTTGTAATTACAAATTAGTTTGACAGCTACTTAGTTCACTTTCCATAGAGACTGTGCGTTTGTAATAAGCTAAATATTGAATTTAAAATGTAAATCGAATACAAATAAGTAGATGCCTACTTTTATGAACATTTTGCAAGTAACGCAAACCTTATTAAGTTCGAAAGGCGGACGTGCTACTTTGCATCTTAAGTGATTAATTGATTAATCAAGGGCCTTCATTTTGCTACAGCGTAATTTTAATGATTAATTGCCTAACCCGCCAAACTAGCGAGTTTATTTGTAGAGCAACAAATGAATTCATTAGCGTAGAGAAGTTTTGTTGGCAATTTTAGCGATGTTTGAGTTCGGTGAGCGAGACTTGAAGCTCGTTACAGCAAGCGGCATCGTGAACTGAGCGAATATGTACGTATCGTGAGTCTACAGGCTTGCTAAACTCCATACAGAATCAACTATGCGATGAAAATTACTCGGAGCGCATTTGAGCAAAACTGAGTTGGCTAAAAATTATTAACTTTGTAAATTAATGTTAATATCAGAGCAATTGACTTGGGAGTTCAGAATAAAATTTTCAAATATTCCAAAAAGAAAAACGACATAAAACACAATTTCGAGCCTCGTTGATTGGTATGCGATAACGACACGAACACCAATATCATTGTTCGGCACGGCAAAATAATTTAGTTGAATCAATCTCAAAACCTTTAATTGGCTCTTGTCGACTTTAAGTACGGCAAAAGGTAAGGCGATTGAATCGTAGGCCTTTTGATGTCCCGCTCCGTGCCACCCCTGTCGGCCGACACCCCACAAGTCTATCGGGACTTAAGAAAATAATCACGAGAAAGAAAAAGAACGGTACAAAGGAATTTAATTGATTTGAAGAAAGAATGTCTTTTAGCGAAAATTTTCAAATGGTATTCCGCTTGCTTACTTGTGCTTTCAAAATTTTTTATTGGGATCTGTTTGTGAACCTTTCGCTTTGGGAATTTCGCCGAGTTTTGCACTTTGTTTAAGTCTGGTATGAGGAAGAATTTGTTTTTAAAACAAGATAATTATTTATGTTACAAATTGTTAAGGGATTCACAGAGGCACTTTGTTTTGAAATGACACCGTTCTGACTTCTTAGTGGATTACGTAGTGTTGAAATTGAGTTGGTTTTGAATATCGTTTTTTACAAGTCTGCTTATATCGACATTTGATTAACGAGGGCATCAAAACATCAGAAGGGGACACGTCTAAAGCGTCCGTAATGAAATTTCACTCGAGTCTTTAAGGGTTAAAACCTTCAACTTTGAGCAGCTCTAATAAATTATATTGCCGACAAAACTGCTCTTCGTCTACGACACAGCTCGTTGGTTCATCTAATTGGTCCGAATTTGGACCCTACCCGGCTTATAATTGGACCAAATTTGGGTCTTACTTTGCTCGAAATTAGTGCGAATACGTACGTCACCCGGATTAAGCGGGTGTTGTGAAACCGCAACACTAATGCCTCCCTAGTCAAATGTACGTAATAAGTTTGAAATCACGATGTTAATGAAGATCTGGACGGAAGCATAACGCGGGAACTTTGGCCAAAACAAACTTAGAGCAATAAATACATTTTAGAGCGGGGGCTTTTAGGAAATCAGTATATAATTGTTATTATAGGATTCGAGTTAGTAACACTTGTCTTTTGTGTTTTAAGTGTTAATATTATAGGATAAAATTCAAATAACTCTGGGTGTCCCAATTAAAACTGTGACACTTCGAAGTTTCCACGCGAACTGCGCATAACTTCCAAATCTTGGCGCCAAAACTTGGAAAGAATTCTCCTCTAATTAGTATAAGTTTATGCATTCGTTGGTAACGAGCGAGCGGGCTGAGAAGTAGTTGAGCGAACTTTTAATTACATTACGGCGATTCCTCTCGTGTCAATCACGCGCCGTTCGGGAGCTTTTTCTTATTCTTTTTGCGTGTTCCAAGTGTCGGCACGATAAATCTTCCCCGCCATTATTCGCAGATTAACAACGACCAGCTGCCGAGTGCGGTATGTATTCTTGGTTCATTCTCCTGAAGCGCACACCAGATAGAAAGTAATAAGTTCATCGCGAACGTCTAATGCCATGTTTGTTGTAAACGCGATGGCTTCCACGACAAAAAGGTCAATCTTGTAATAAGGTCCCTCGTTCGCCACCTAGAGAAACGCTGGGAATAATAAAGCAATTCATAACGAAATGAACCCGCGAATACTCTATTTGCTTAATATTTTCAAACGGCGGGCGAGATGAACGAGCCTGGACGGCGAAGTTGCGATGTTACAAAACTCATTTCATGCAAATCACACGACGACACCCAGCGACGCGGAGATGTCTCAGTAGCGGGCTTGACGCCACATCGCTTAACCCTATCTCGAAGTTTGTACAAAAACGTTCTTCGGCTGGCACAGATATATACGTTAAGCCGAGGCGATTAAAAATAATTAGCGTATTAAAGGCGGATTTGCATCGCTGGCGGCGCATAAGAGATTGCGGCTTTGGTAAGCACGTATTCCTTAAGTACTTACCGAGTTTCGGGACACGAGTTGTGGTTATGTGGGTTGCTGCATCTACTGCAGATATACAATAAAGTAACATAATTGTTAATATTTTGTTGCTTTGGAACCAATGAGAGAATCCAGAAAAATCTACAAGCCTAATTCGTGCCAAAAATGACGCTCTTCCATACTAGATATCGAGGCAACTATTTTAAAAGTACACAGCTCACAGACAAAACTGAGTTTATCAATTATTTCATATGCATTAAACGTTACGAAATTAGAGAAATTTACGAATATGGTACAAAATTATTGAAAAAGATCCCGAGACTTGTTGAAATTATTTTGAGTATTTTATAAAATATTGAATTTTTTGTACCGAAATTCACCCTGGTTTCATTGCTTTCGCTGGATGAGAGTAAGGAAATATCAGTTTATTGCATGCCAATTATAGATTTTGAGGTATTCACACACTTACATCTGACAAAACAGCAACAGGCTAAAAATGGTGTCTTTGTCTCTGGCCACACTAAGGTATAAAGACAATGAAAATGTGTGGGTTTTGTGTGGCATCTAAGTATGTAGTAGATAACACGATCATTGGTTACAGAAGCGGTTCCGTTCCTAAAAGCAATATCCCTTGTCGTGAAGCCAAGAAGGAACTTTAGAAAGGAAAATTTGTCTCCATCAGGTCTTTACTGAACTTCAGACTGATGCAATTTGGTATTGTCGTGTTTAACCTTTTGCTTCTGTACGTACGAATAGCTTCGGAGAGAGGGACTTCGAGTAACGAACTGCACCTATAAATCTTTTGTTACCTAATGGATTTATTTCCTTTTGCTGCTTCTTGAGAACGTCATGAAAGAAAACTCTTAGTTAGTCTTATCTATATTGTATTTCTCTTATTAAAATATCATTGTATTATCCTCTTTGTATATTTAATTCCATTGATTTCATTATTTTTATTCAAATAACCTCTAATCCTTTGTTCAAATGTTGCCATTTTACTCGACGTAATCAATCAGTTGTTATCAATCACTTTTTATAGAAAACTTTTTTATAATATCAATTTCAATTTAACCTTTTATTCATTGTAAGGATCTTTAGGTAGAATGATATAGATGCTAACACAATAAAAGACAAATTCCTTACAAATAACATAAAGGCAGCAAATCAATTTATTTCTTCGTAGCTGGTATCACCGAAATCCGAGACGATACCAACCAAAGCCAGTAGAAATTTCGTCACGTAAAATCAGGCAATCTGACCTCGATGAAAATATATTTTCTGTAGAAATACAACTTATTTCGTTTAGTCGAGGCTCGCCCTAATCACATTTACTTTTGTTCCTTCATCTTTTATTTCGTTAATCATGTTATTCGAAAGACGGACGAGTATGAGGAAGGAAGTTGGCGACATGAAAAGATACCGCACTGAATTTCTATTCGTAACGTTAAACTGATATTTAAGCACAAAATAAATCTGTTACATTTCTGTATACTTAACAAATTGAGGAAAAATAGAAAACTGCTTCGAACTTACAAAAATATCTATACATTTTCTTATTTACTGAAACCGTAGCCGATGGTATTTGTGAGGCTAGACTGAGGCACTACTACTGAGGCGTCTACATGAGGTAATACTGTACATTTATAAATATTTGTCGGATTATGTACAACTAGCAGTTTCCCGCGCCTTCGTACGCGTTGTATTATAAATACAATGTTTACAGCCCATTTCACATCCTTAGGGGTTGATTTTCGAACAATCCTCTAGGAATATAATACATTACAATTAATATATTTATATCTTCAGTGATTTAGGCTGTGCGTGCATCGGTTGTCAGTCAGTCAGCGACACGACAGTTTTATAAGTATACTAGAACCCGCCCCGGCTCGCTATGTCCCTGCATTTGAAATCTGTAATATCTTCGAAAATATTCATTTAAATTACATGCTGTAAAGGGCCATATTGATCTATATTAAATGCACAATGTATTTAAGGTACTTAATTGGATAAGGATTAATGCTGTATTGCTTAAAATAGCTTCGTAAATAAGCCATTATTTCTCGTAAAAAGTAAAGGATAAAAAATGGTTATTGTGGGTTATCCCTAAGAGATAGACATATTCCATCACGGACTTTTTTTGTAGACATTTTTAAGGTGTACAATACTGTAGTACATTTTTTGATCTATCTCGTAGGGTTCAGCCAGCGTTTGCAATGTAAGCGGAAAAAATGTAATTATTTACGACAGGGGTCGGCAACCTTTTGCAGGGTCACAAATGTTGTCCATAGTATCAGTGCGGGCCGCACCTATTTTTATATATACGGACATATAAAAATATCATTCATCATTAACCGCTTACAATTCTTATTTTTGCGATAGTTGAGAATTGAAAAAGTCTGCTCACACAAATATGTACTACCAAATATAGTGATTATCTGCTGAGCAAACTCTTTCAATTCTTTGAAGTTTTCAGAACTCAAACCTCTGTCAGTGTTTTTCTTAAATGCCGTTTTTAGTGTGCTATTACCTTGCAAATCTACTATGTTCATTTGCAAATTACTTGGTACATCATTAATATCAATTGCAAAAGGGTTTTGAAAAATTTCCATGTTAAGGGAGACTTTTTTGAAGTCAGTGAACCGATTTACAAACTCAGTTAACACGTTTCTCATTGTAATATGTTGCCACTCAAAATTATCTCCAGCTTCTTCCACGGATTTCTTGCAATTAGGAAAATGGTCAACCTTTCTTTCATCAATATGCTTGATAAAAAAATTTAGTTTCATCTCAAATGACTTTACATCTGAATACATATCGCAAATCAATTTGCATTTTCCCTGAAAGCGTTTGTTGAGCTGATTCAGTTCCATAGTCAAATCAGTCAAAAAACCAAAATCGATAATCCACTGCTTGTTAGTAAGCTCTTCGACTGGCTTTCCTTTCATCTCCAAGAAGTTACCAATTTCTTTCCTCAAATCAAAAAACCGTTTCAAAACGGTGCCTTTCTTGCGGACCTCAGGCTTGCGGGCCGCACCTAGATGGTCCACGGGCCGCTGGTTGCCGACCCCTGATTTATGACATCACATTAGAAACCTCAAAAATAACAGTATTTCTCCACTATTTAATGGATGTTATTATACATATAAACCTTCCTCTTCAATCACTCTATCTATTAAAAAAAACCGTAGTGATTTAGGTAAGTTATTACTAAAAAAAACCTAACTTTGTCTAACCACTTTGCCACCGACTCATAAGAAGGAATTTTCTTAGATTTCTTATGTAAATTGTAAACTGCAGGTGGTAGACGAGATCATCCTAGTGCAGGTTTGTTGCTGGATTAACTGCTCTGTGTGCATACGACACTTTGTAAACAATTAGTCCTGTGGTTTGGCCATTGTCCACAATAGACAAACACAAGTTTCGTATCTAGATTTTGTATCCTACTGCATAAATACGTTTGAAGAAATTATGTATAATAATAATCTCTTTGGCAAGATAAATAATACCATGTTATGTTCAATATGTACAACTGGTAAAATGTGGACACTGTTACCGGTGTCTTTAGCCACACCGAAATTTATAAAGCCATGCTGCAAATAGTTTCAATCTACACCCACCTGCGATGAGCTCATTAAAAAACAATTAAAGAAAAATCAATAAGCTTTATAATAAGTTGAATACTGCTTGATATTGCCTAAGGCTCCGCCCGCGTCAATGTAGGAATGTATAGCTGTAATACATTATTATTTATTACCTACATGTCACACTCGTTTTTTCCGGGATGTAAATTAAAATGGGATTACAACTGTCACTTCTTATTTTCAGTCGATTAAAGATTATTCGATGCTGTTAACTTTAACAATTATTATTAATGTAAAAGTGTGTTTGTCCCTTTTTAACGTCAAAATAGAGCACCGGATCGATCGACATAATTTTGCACAGAAATAGTTGGAGGGCATTCTTATTCCGATAAAATAATAATTCTTTTTATATTTTTGTTGTACATTTTAACATACAACATGTGTGACTGCAACTTTAAACAAAGCGTTCATCACTTTACGATTTAATCGTTTAAGTAGAATCAAAACGCAGGCATCGTGAGGTAAAATGATAGAATCGCGTGTTGTGGAGACACAACTCATCATGAATTATGTACCTTTGTCTTGTTTGGTGGTTGTTTATAGTCGATACTGTAGACGGACCTTGCCATTGTAGCGAAATTTAATACATCGTTGTAGGCACGAAGAAATACATTAAATTTTATTATTTGAGGGTTACATTTTGGGGTAGGTAAATGTTTTCATAACCTCTATATCCATAATTTGTATGGGGATATTATCTCTGTAAATAATCCACCTGTGTCACTGTAATTTAGCATATTGTTACTTATTCAATATATCTAAGTGAAATAGTCGTTATTTTTTCAATTGGAAGTATTGGGTATTAAAATAAAGGATTCTCTTTCATAATCTATCACAAAGCTCTTAATTTTTTTTAAAGCTTACCTTTTAATTAAACGTCTTGCGTTTTTTTTTGTATTTTATTAATTTTTACCAATAGCCTTAATAAAATCTTTTAAGAATTTTGTCATGCGTATAGAAAAATTCACCTTGTAGGTCTACTAATAATATAAAGAGTGTAAGTTTGTTTGTAAGAAGTAATCTCGAAAAATACTGTTTTAAAGCTGTTATCACATTGGCATTTTAGCAATATTTGTAACTAAATTGGAGGGTTGCTATCGTTCCCTTTTCAAAAAAATTTCTAAAATTATAGACCTCTTATTATCTTCTCCCAGATTCGCCCGTGGATCCCATATTATCTTTCATGTCCTATTATGGCCTTGAGTTCATACAAAAAAGCACTTTCAGCATTTCCCGAAATTTCCAATTTTTCTTTCCCTAAAAGTCCGACTAATACGAATATTTAAAAAATAACCAAATCGGTGCAGCCGTTCTCAAGCGAAGCGCTTACCAACGAACATAATTTTTTTTTTTTTTTTTGGGAGTACTCTATCATACACTTGAGATATATACCTGGCTACATCGCAACGCATAAAAGCCGCATACATATACTTAAATTTCGAATCACAAGGCCACATCTATAAGCAAATAAAATTAATCTTGCTTGACCATAATAAAGCGATTTCATTAAGCGAATGAGACACGCCATAAATTAAATCGCGAGCATTAACAATTTATTATTGATGTGAAAAAACCAGACCACTCCGACCAATAATTCAATCTCACATCAGCATTAACACATCAAGGCATGACATCAGCTAAGCTACAGTTTTTGCTCGGAGCCTCTGTCGTTAAATGGTAATATAATGGTCGCACCATACAACGTTGCAATCACAGAGTATACAGAGGATCGACGGCATTCGACGACAAACCGTTGAATAGAACGAGACAAAAGTAAAATTCACCAATGGAATTGACGCTTTTGACTTTTGTCTCGCTCAACCTGACTCTCTTTGGCCCGCTAATGGATCAGGAGTCTAACTAAAGACTCTAAAGCTGGGGTCCTACGGTCCGTTAAGTTAACTGACAGGCCACGCCGGACGTTGTCACTCCTGTTGCGGCTGTGTAGGTAGAGCTATTCCTACGGGGTATCGCGGCCTGACCTGTTGGCCGCCATTCCATATAACAGAGTGCTGAACTGGAAGTGCCTGACATTTAATTGATGTTATTTCGATTATGATTTCATAAAAACACAGTAAGATTGGCCTTCCGTCAGAATACGATAGTTTAATTTTCCTATCCTCGCAATTCTATTGGTGACATTTGATTGTGGAAATTTTTAAACTGTGACATAATCACAAAGTATATCTGTGCATAAAAATCACGTCGATCCATTTCTCTGAACAAAAACACTTTCGCAATTACATGTTATGACAATCCTCAGAAAAACGACTAGATAGTCCTACTGTATTTATTTATACTGTGGTAAAATAATGGTCGCTCCATACAAGGCTACGATCAAATAAGGCTTCGTGTGTACAATGGGTGTTAGAGACGACGCGGACGGTCTCTGGCGGTGTTCCCATCTACTATCGATCAACACGTACGTGTTCTGTCGCAAAACACGCTTTTCTGTGTCATATGTGCCGACAGGAATAATGCGGCAACTAAGTTTTTTTTAAAGATTTTAACAGTCGAGTGCTACCAAGCGAAAGGGGCAAGAAATTTCAGTACTACTAAATGGTTTGGCACGTGATGATGGCAAGAGACCTGATGGCATGACACTTGCACCATGGAACATGGGGCGGTCTAGTGACCTACTGTATGGGATGCTACATGTGTAGATACTCTCGCATCTTCCACATACAGCGTTAAAAGCTGGCAATGTGGCCTACAATGCTGAAATGGCCAAACGTCGCAAATATGCATATATTTATATTATATTTATTATTATATTATTAATATTTATTTACATGATATTTTTTATTTGTAAATTTTATATCATATTTGTAATTTAGTACAAAATTTAAGATAATTTTAGTATGTATATTGAATAGTATCTACTACTTAAATTTTATTGCAATCGTAATCCTAATCAATATGCAATTACAATCCAAAGTAGTCTTTCATCCTCTATTATGATCTTGGGTTCATATAAAAATCCAATTGAAAAAAGCATTTTCAGTTTTTCCCGAATTTTACATTTTTCGAGCAACTTTTTAAATTTTTCTTTCTCTAAAAACCTTGTCTACCGTTTGCCGTTCTCAATTAGTGATGATCTTTCATATATGCGGTAATTGATTTTAATTTGAGTAGATGATAACATATAATAACATCTACTACTCTTAGGAATAAAGACTGAGAAGATATGTTCTCACACAAAAATACAACGTGAAAGTGTATTTAATTTAATGATCAGAGAAAATCTTCATAATTCTCCATTGTGTCACCCAAAACTGTTAATAAGATTGTTTAATTATTTTCGATAAACAAGTAATCCTTTTTGAGTTCCAAAATAAACCCTTATTTAGGCAAAGTATCCCATTTATTAATAAATAAAGCAAAAACAATGTGATAAAAGGGAAGGCGGTCGCCGCACCACAGACTTACGGGGTTAATTAAAATGTCGCCTGGACTTATTAATCAAACGATGGCCTTTAAGGGTTGAGGCACATTTAAGGACAATATGCATTGTTTACTTCTATGTAAGAAAAAGCCTTTAATATTTTAGCTCTTGCTTAGAAATAATAAGTTATATACGGGAAAATTTAAGGTTTGTCGCTCAGAATACAGAATTGAAACTGAGGTAAAAAATAGTACAATAGAGTACCCGGTTGTTGTATTTCTTGATAAAAAGTCAATATAAAAAAATGAATAAAAACATTTTTTTAATAAATCGTGACGAGAAGGATGACGGTTGCGAAAAATCGTGTTTTTTTTGGACACATGACGCTTTTCAGCATATAAATAGTTTGTTCTAAATTCTGAGGTTTGTGGCAAAAACATCTATACTAATTTGGATGTAGGGGGTAATCTCTGAAACTACTGATTCGATTCTGAAAATTCTTTATCCCTGAGTGCTATAGGCTATATTTTATTTTATTCGAAAAAAAGTTAGTATGTGATAAAAAATTAAGTACCAATTTTCTTTAGTAATCGCTTTGTACACACTTCATCTGAAAATAATAGGTTCTTCTCCTAAATGTGGAGAATGTTACCAGTATTCCTGGCCACGCTGCAAGATGTCAGATGTAACATCCTGAAAGACATTTAATAAAGAATAACTAGAACTGAATATTCAAGACATGCGTTGCTATATTGACATTTTCCTTATACGATTATCGAAACCATTCTACTTTCGGAGCATGACAAAGAATCTCACGAGTGATACATTGACGAGTTTATTTGTAGCACAAAGAGATTGCTTCTCTGATAAGAAGCAATGTAATATGTTAAAGAGAACAAAGTAACCCTCTTTGGAGTGGTTGTATTTGTGAAGTACCTTTAAGGGCTGATACGAACAAGAAAGAAAGGAGTTGGCGGCACGTGATCTGACTTCTGACTATACGGGAATCAGGGATACGACGTGACTTATACTAGGAAGTGGGAGACAAAATGATACGCAGAGTATAGCAATCATAAGTTTTTTCTATTAACTTTTGGAAATTGGGCAGAGCTGTTACTTCTTAGATAATATATATGTCTATTATATTCTCGGGTCGGACATTCCTAGGTCAAAACTTAGTTCATATCTAGATTCAGATATTAGAAAATATAGTGTAACAACCCTGACTTCTCTCACATTGGCTGCATGTCTCGTTACAAAGATTATTGAGTGACTCATACAATAGCCATACAACCATACAACATTAGTTTATTGTGTATTTTAGAATTAAACACACTTAACAAGTACCAAGCGACCGGTCGAGCGTGGCATACAAGGGATAGATTAGATGGTAAAAGGATATTGAACACGCAACGCGCATGCGCCGACGACACTCATTAATTTTACACTGGCAACAATGCCACGGAATCTTTGGGTGGTTTTTTAGGTTCTCATAGCGAAAATACTTATTGTTTACAATCTTTCCAGCCCAGCTTCGCCCGTGGAAACATTTGATATACCGAATAAAAAGTAGCTTAGTGATACTCCGGCCCTCTCAAGTTCTAACTAGGTATATCTGTGCAAATCACGTCGTTCCGTTCTGTTTTCAAACAAATAAACACACTTTCGTATTTATAAGGATTAGGATTAGACTTTGGTAAGCAAAATGTGCGTTCCTTGGCTGTAAATTGTAATATAATCATAACTTACAAAACAATCCAGTCCCATTCCTAGGGGTCAAGAAAATATCATCACGGTGTCCTCATTTACCTAACGAGTTGACTTGAGGTATTTTAAGATTGAAAACATAAAAAGAAAAAAAGGATCCCGGCCATGTACCAATAGGTTTTTAATTAAAAACTTATGTACAATCTGACAACCCACACTCAGATATTATTCCATCCATTATATCGCAACAGAACTGGCCTCACAAATACCATTGGCTAAACGAGGGAGACTTGGTCTTCCGCTGGGTACCCTGAAACCGTAACACGGTTTCGGAAGCTGTAAGGCAACCAGTGAAGAAAGAAAAATAGATTACAGCACGGAGATAACTTTTTTAGGTTTTAGAGTCCATACCAAAAATATAATTATCTTTATTATTTTCACAATTCGAATGTTATGCATTATTTAAAAAATCCACTACTTACAAAAATATAATGTGAATTAAAATGAAAGCATTTACTTCACAAACAATCGAACGGCAAATCAAACCAAAGTTTTCCCAGTAGCAAAAAAGTTAAATGAATTGAGGAAAGAAATAAGTTATCTGTAAGACTGTAACTTCACGTGAGAAAAATTCTCAGTACAGTGTATTTGAAAAATACGATAAAAAGCTAAAACAGGCAACGGAATGCAGTACTGGGAAAGAAAATCCTGCATCCGATGTAAAACTCAACAAGTGAAAGAATATATTTTCACATATTACCTTCTAGCGATCACCACTGAATACTGAATAGAATACTATTATTATAACTTTAAATTTTTCAAAATCAATATCTACCAATAATATTTACACAATACTGATTATAAATATCTGAAACTACTGATCCGATTCTGTAAATTCTTTCACTAATAGGTAGCTACATTATCCTTGAGTGGTTTATTTTATTTGAAAATATCCACGAATATCCACTTGCGTTGTGGCCAGAGACATCAGTAATAGTGTCCTACAGTTGTGCTATATATAATGGATCTAAGTTGTGTCATTTCTTTAACAACTTGCCCCCCGAAGCAAGACAAGTCGATTAAAGCTGCAACAAAATCCGTTCAGTAGTTTTCGCGTGACAGACAGATGCGGCGTGGGACTTATAATATTGTGGCGGTACATCGCGTCAATAGATGTCGCATCGTTACTGTCTCACAATATTTAAATTGATACCTGTATCGCGCTATTGAAAATATTTAATAGATTGGCATATAAATACAACTTTCCAGCGAGTATTCCGTTGGATTAAATTGTATGGAGACATTTTTATAATATGTAGTAATAATGTGTAATAACAAAATTACTTTCTAGGAGCAATAACGAGCTAGTTATATGACGTTGTAGGTTACCGATTTTCAATTCAGCTGTCTGCCACGGTACGGTCCTCTTCGTCACGGTGTTGAGAAACGTTTGACAATGTCCGTCGGGAACGTTGACAGGTCGGGAAGAGGGAAATAATTTGAAACTATAGGAGCAATCGCAATCTATACGAGCAGACAATCGAATTAATATGCATCATACCTTTATGTGTTTTTTTTATATGATCAATAAAAGTACACCTAGGTCGTCCTCTGCCAGCATTTCCTTTCACATCAGCCATATAAACCTTTTTTGTAAATCTTTCATTCTTCATTCTTTCAACGTATCCAAACCAGCGTAAACTACTTTTCTTCATTTTAGTCACAACATCATCTTTCACTTCGCATTTTCTTTAATGACATCGTTCCGGATCCGGTCAATATGCTTAATATAACACATTTTCATTCTTCTTATTTCATACCCAAGTCTCGCTTCCGTAAGTGATGTAACTAAAATCCTGAATGTATTGCCATAAAATAACAATAAACACTTAAATATTGAATGTGACAACGCCCTCGCCATCCCATCATTTGGGGTTCGGCTCTCTCAATCATATGTCGCCAGGCTAATCTATACTGGATCGTCTCTGAATGTATTTGGGCTTTCATCACATCTTTATTGACCACATTCATCCATGTCAAACGTAGTCTGCTAGTCTTCATGTCTAGGACTCTTCTCGTTATGGGGTCGGGTTTCTGATATCTTATTAAAGATCGCCCTGATTCCCGCTAGACTCAGGTCAGGCCTAGGCTACTTTTTATAGCGGAATGCTTCAAAAAAATTAAACGAGCAAAGCCTTGGCGGAAAGCTAGTCATAAAATAATATATTGCCGACGCGTGACTATGTATCTAGAACATAAATATATATGACGTATAGATTTATACACAGGATAAAGCTCGCACAAGTGAATGTTGCAGTTTTTAAATGACACAGCGGGGGTGTAATGTATGGTCTGTTCCCACTTCGCCGTATATTCTCCAGATTTAATCAATAACATCCATTGTTTGGTCAGTCCAAGACAAATTATTGGACAACAAAAGGTTTATTTGTTTGTTCTGATTTATTGAGAGGTTGAAGTTTGTTTATGACTAAAACAAGTATTGAAAGGTACTTGGTAAGTGAACTAAATATTGAGAATAATACTTGTCCTCTTTTAAGTATATTTTCAAGTTAGGTTTTAATTTGTTCAAATCGTTATCATTCGCAACTTTAACACAAAGGGAAAGGATTTGAAATGTATAACCAGTGGGGTTCTTTCGTTTTGAAAGCAAAGAAATACCCGACAATGTCCAACGCTAGAAAACCGAGCAAATTGCCCGGACATTATCGGGCCGGGTATTCCTTGGGTAGTCATTGGTGCGAACTCGTTCGAAAAATGTCGCGGTTATAAGTACGATTATATTTTCATTGTATAGTTTCAACGCAGGTGAAACCGCGGGCAAAAGTCAATAAAAAGAAAATAATGAAATATGCCTTTCTTAAAGCCGGCTTGCTCCTTCAATGTCGATATTCGGCAACTCTACGTAATCTAATACCGGTAATGCAAGCCGACATACGACGGCCTCATTCGATTTTCCGAATCGTTTGCGTCGAACGATAACGAGATATGTCGCGACGATGGCTTTATGTACTCGATGGTGGAATGCAACTATATTTTTATCACATTCCACAGTCTAATGATGAATGGTATTCTGTTGTGGGGTGATGCTGCTGAAGTGGCTTCAATTTGTACTGCAAAAGCGGGCTGTCCGCGCTGTATAAACTGGGGCCTAGAACATCACTCAGGGATAGATTTAGTCAGTAAAATTATGTATATGTCAAAAGTATGGCAAATCTCAGTAAAAGCTGGACAGTTGAGTTTATTAGACATATTCATTTGAACTATACATCAATGATTTGAACTCTTAATAATGAAAATATGTCTTAATTCAATTTAAAATAATAACTATCAACTGCGTAGGATGGAAATGTTGTATAAATAAACTTAACTTTTCAGCATTAACTGAGATTTGCCATATTAAGATGACCTTGCCCAACGGCCCTTAACATATTGACACTGTCGTCACAATATATATTTTAAAATGTAATATACGTCAAAAAGAATATTCTGTAGTTTAAAAAAAATTGTGACAGACATAGGTAATGTTAATACAAGAAGTAGGGATGAACTTACACTTACGTTAGTCGACTGCGTAGAATCACAAATAATGTATACGCTTTTACAATAAGATCCCCATAGATATTCGGGATTTGCCTGCACCAGTTTAATTTTTTTTTAAATAAATTGTTTCTGTTGTACTTTGTTGAACATATAAAAAATATATTGATCGATGGAAATATTAAAAGTACACACAATCGACGAGCATGTATGAAAGGTATGATGAATATAAAAGATGCGAAAGCGATATGTCAGGATCGTAACAAATGGCATTCGATTGTCTCTGCCTACCCCTCTTGGGACTAAAAGCGTGATGATAGATCGATAGAACTATGATTTTGACTTTGACTACCTAAGTCTATTATACGAGTAAATGCAAAAATATGTTTTTTTGACCTTCTTTCATAAAACAAGAGCAATGGATTGACGTGAATTTGTTACATTTACACAGAGATAGTTGGAGAGCCGGACAGTGACATAGGCTATTTTTATTTCAGGAAAATATGTCATACTTCAGGAAAATTGAATTTTTGATAAAGAACGTTTCTACCGAAGAGTCACTCACTGGTTCTTAATATATAATAAATATTCGATCGTTCGAGAAAGTTGTAAAATTAACGGTTTATTGGGTCTGTTTTTACATTTTTTTTTTAAATATCGGAATAATTATAAATACACAAATCAATTAAGCATCAGAATCATCCCAAAGATTTGCTATAATCTCAAAGATCGAATTTACAGAATAAGATCTACTTACCAAGAAATAATGGATACGGCAGAATCAGGCATTCCCGTTATATCTGAAAAAATAAAAACTAAATTAGTTACGTACTTGAATTGATAATTTTAATTAAATTATTTCAGTTTTCATCAAATATATTTAAACTGATGAACTGATGTTTTGTATGTACCTACCTAGTAGGTATTTAGACTTGTATGCAATACTAACAGGTGCCCGCGACTTCGGACGCGTTGTATTAATAATACAAAGTTTACACCCTATTTAACCCAATTAGAGGTTTATTTTCAAAAAATCCTAAGGAATATTCTTTTCAATTTTGATATTTATATCTTCAGTGATACGACAGTTTTATATATTTATATATTTCAAACAATATCCTATGTCCATCTATAGCAATCGGTTTAATTAGTAAGACAATATGTGATCAATATAAAGGAGGCGTTTAAGAGGTAGGTTTCAATGTCTCTGCTTACCCGTCTTAAAAGCGTGATAGATACTACAATAGATAATATATTTGTACAATGTTACCATATACAGAGAAGCTTTCAGCGAAAGGCATTAGCCCAGAAGTCGATAAATAATCAGCGGGCAAACAGGTCCGGGCTGAGGGTCAGAGGCTAAACTACGAATATGAAACTAGATACGCGGCGTTTAGTGATGGGAATAAGTTCGTATCAAGCAAGGATTCAGATCAAGGAACAACATTAGTCAAAACTAAAAAGAAATAGGAACTGTTTGTTCCTATTCGAGCCAAAAAAACCTAGAATAAACATGGTCATCATTGGAAGACACGTTCAAATATCCACTTCTATTCAGTAAAGTGAACCACTGTATCGAAGACCGTAATCTTCACATGCTGGCCTGTATAAGGCCTGGAAGTCAGACCGTTCCACCTCTTTACTATTAAGCGCAGGAAAGTCTTGAATGTAGGGGATCCAAATGTCACAGGATCCACTCCGGCCATTGAGGGTTGACAGTGAACAACGGAGTGCATTGCAGGATATAATGGTAAAATTGGATCAATATAGTACGCGACTAAATATATACCCCCTTACCACAAAACCGTGTTTAACCATTGTTTAGTTAAAACATAGTTCTGTCTTAGTCTTTCATATTGAATGACAGATATTTGTAAGAGAGTGATAAAACATAGTTCTGTCTTAGTCTTTCATATTGAATGACAGATATTTGTAAGAGAGTGATAAAACATAGTTTAGCTAAACACTTGTTAAATACCATTTTGCGGTAAGGCCCAGTTTTTCGATAAATAAATAAACAAAGTCCAAATTAAGAGGCAACTCATTAAAAATTAAAGCGCCTTTAGCTCAATTGTGACAGACGTGAACCAGTGAGTCAGATCCAGTGGCACAGCCCTCAATAGCCAATGGCGTGAATAGGGCCAACATAAATCCCGCTGTCGCCTTTGATTACACCGGCTCGCGTCCTGCGAATGTGTTAAGAGGGATCGTCTCAAACCTAGCTTCCAATAGATGGAGTCAGTATCGTATTTATTGGTTTTTATTTTATAAGCGAAATTTAATGAACCAAATTAAACTAAATTTACCATAGCGCAGATTGTATGTTGTCCACATTTTAATTATTTACAAATAAAACAATTTTGTATATTACATTCTATTTTGTTTTCTTTGCTCGTAGATTACATTGCCATTATAAAACGTCTGCGCTATGGTACATTTCTTTTGATTTGATTCAAGCATAAAACATAGGCAGTCATGGGGAAGTGTATATAACGTATAATAACGCCATCTAGCGAGCATTTCACATATAAATATATCTGTCATTGATAGTAGGGTTCAGCCCGGTCCAGTTCAGCGGATAGATGGCGCTGCTATAGCTGTTCCACGGGCTTTCGGTGACGCGAACCCATAAGATTTTCCCCTACCAAAAATAAAAAACTAATAAATACAACAATGACGCCATCTATTGGGAGTTAGGATCAAGAAGTTTGGCCTTAAGTGTAATATACGCTTACGCGGCGGAGTATACTGTTACGCTTCGATACGCTCTCGTCCATTATGCATTTGACGCTTGTATGGTACGCAACACTAGTTATTCTCAGCTCAAGTTATTTCCAGCGTACTCAATTATGAACGCCTTTATGAGACGAGTACGTGAAACTATGTGCGCTTGTTGTAATTTGGTTAACTCAAACCAATACAATGAGTCGCATTGGTTTAAAACGCAAATGTTGTTTTAGCCTTGTTTTAGTTTTGCAGAATTTGTTATTTCCTTTACCATTTATTTGAAAGGTATGCGTTGCTATTTGCGATAAGTTTATTTTAATTTTGTTCAATTTATAGGTATAAGTAGGTACTGTATTTTTTTTAGAAAGTATATTGAATAGAATTTACAAAATTGCCGCTGGACAGGGGCCATTCATAAATTACATCACACGAGATATTATAAATATTTTATCCTAATTTTGTAGAAATTCTTGTATTAAAATGTTGAAGTGCCCAATTTGCAACAAAACTTATTTAAAAAATTCAGTTCACACCAACTCAGTAAACGCGGTTAATGAATTTGGAAAGTAATAAATGAAATTATATCTACATAATATATAGATTTAGGATCAGGTAGGTACACTAAATTGTGAATGACATGAACCAGTGAGTCAGATCCAGTGGCAGGTAAAATTACAATAAAGTTGTCACCGTTTAAAGTAATTGAACAAAATTACAAACCAGCATTATATCTATTATCAAACTTTGGCAGGGCCTTAAATAAACAAGGGCGTGCCATAAAAATTAACAACTCCAATGGACAGTTAAGTTCCAACGGCTTATTATTCATAAGCACACTATCCTTACCTTAATTACGTCACCGTAATTACTGGAACGTATCATTAAAGTTTAATTATTCATATCTCCATGATTATAGCGCTCAAGTGTTCGTGCATAAAATATAGACACGATCGCGACACTACCATTTGTTAAGGTTTTACTTGAGCAGGGGCATAGTAGAACTAGAACAGTATGTTAACTTCAAACACACCATAGAGCAGTGGTTCCTAACCTCTTCAATCTTGATACCCCTATGGCCTATTAGGAAAATTGATTTTACCCCCTATTTAAAAATGTTAAAAAAGAAAACAATTATATTTAATAATCATATTAAAATGCACAAAAATTCTTACAATTTTCTATGTACTTTATAGATAGGTAATCAATCTGTGATAGTTAGTGCGATGGTTGGTAGCCTTTGTTTTTAAAAACCACTCTGACATCTATAAGTAGTAGCAAAATAATGGTATTAACATTCTTAGAGCTCAGTCAGCTATAAATAGGATTCTGTACCTATGTTTTGCCAAAATGTACCAAGCTAATAGCTGTATTACCCTTAGGTTAGGAACCACTGCCATAGAGTATGCGAAAGTCCCTCAATCAAGCCTCAACGGCTGGACGGATTCTAATGAAACTTAGAGAATAAATGGTTTAAAAAAACAGGGCAAAGGACAGGCTTTTATAATCAAAATACAATAGGACTGTGTTGCCGCGTCCCGAGGTCGATAGTGTTGGCAGATTTTTTATTTTATTCTAGAATCTTATTCATATATTTAATGGATGATGATGAATATGATGGAAATGTAGACTGTCAAGTCCAGATGATGGAATCTAAGGTTCTACTTGAACAGTGGGAGCAAAATGCGCTAGTAGCTATAAATCTGCAGCGAGATCTTTTGTATTTGTATCACGGAATTAGCAACTGCGACAGATTGCAATACCTATCAAAACGCAACTAAATTCACAACCGACGGTAGGGCCCCTACCAACTACTAAAGAATTAAAAAAGCAGGACTGCCGACAGAAGTGAAAACTTCAAACTATGAATAACAACGCCAGAATTGCCGGCCAGAATTACGCAGCCAAAAATGCCCGACTCAGGCATACGTGGAAGCCGGTACACGAATTGCTGCCAGGAAATTCTCGGGCCGGGCAATCCATGGTCGGCATTTGTGCCAAGAGCATGTCGTAGCGCCAACCCATAAGATTTTCCCCTAACGAAAATGTTCACTTCTGATTCATACTAGAAATGTCATTTACTTTAATAGCAACTAGAATACAACTGATTAAAGTGTTTGCCATTTGCGACCAGGTTGTCAGTTCCTTTTTAGCGCTGCTTCTGATTAGCACTCGAATGGAAACCATTAGGATAAAAATACAGTAGTGGTGGTCTATTAACTCGCAGAGTATGCGAGTTTGTATGCAGTTGCCATACTGTTCTACTTAAACTATGACATGGTTTCCAGTTGGTTCCTCTAGGGACGTACTGCGGACACAGAGCTTCGACAAAAGTAATCCGACTCCAGTCCACTCTCGTGTATTATGCATCAGAGAGACACCCTACGTTGCGGTTATTCTGGGAACACTGTTGTTTATCTACTGAAATATTTTCACAGGAAAAGTTACCATTTAAAATTTTAAGACACATCTTCACAGCTTTTACTTGCAACTTGCGGTGTGGCCAGAGAGATTAGTAACAGTGTCCACTTTTTGCCATTTGTCCATATTAAACAGAACAGGTGGCAAGTCTGTTGCTGCAATAGACCTAAATGTGTCACATTCAAAATTCTAGGTAAGAGATAGCTAATCAGTGCTTTATGACGTGGACAGATATATTAGTATCAATGACCGCATTTTGACTAAGTAACGTATTTTGTAAGGTAAATAAACAAATTTAAATAATTGCAACGGGGCAATAGGGATTCCTTCGTAATTTAGTGAATAAGGAAGATGACAGGGTAAACAAAATATTATTCTATTTAGTCCGACATTTAGATTATCAAAAAATATTGGACACATATTTTTTCTTTTGTCAATCAAACAAAAAATTACACAGAGATAAAGCCCGTCAAAATTTGGAAGTGGGAGCCGGTGACGTCACTTCTAGGTGAAAAGTGTACTCAAATGTGACGTCACGCGGAATTTTAGGGGGCTATATCTTCATCATTTTTTGTTTAATTAATGCCTATTCTTATGTACTTGTTTACAATTTAAATTACACAGTACAACTAATAGTGCTTTTCAGCTAAAATATGCCTGGGTAAAAATAATATTATATCACTGAATATTATAAAACAAAGTCCCCCGCGGAGTCTGTCTGTCTATGACCTTTTAACGCAAAAACTACTGAACGGATTTTCACCGAAGACATACTTGGGCCGGGCTATCCATGGTCTTGTGCCGAAAACATGTCCATAAGATTTCCTCATACCAAAAATCGTTCAATCGTTTAAAGAAGTTTTTACTTCAAAATGTGTTCGCAGGTCAAAATCATATTTTTGTACGTATTTGACATCTGTTTATGAATCAACAAATCGTAGTTTACATAAAAATTGACTAGAACCTAAATTGGACGTTAGAGACGAGTTCTGTTATCAAACGTTTTTTTAACAAATCAGAGATCGATTTCAAAACTCAGTTGGCAGGTTTTGGACCCCGGTTTCGCACGAGTAAAAAAATTAAAAAAATCACGTCGATCCATTACAAAACGCTGTTTTGGCTTAGTAATATTGATTACCTGTAAAATCGTTAATCTGCTTACCCCAATGAGATACAGCCGTGAGTATGTTTCTAAATATACAAGGAAACAAAATAAATCGTCAACCACTGTATCGAAACTGTAGTTAACTTTTCAGTTCTACAATGTAACCGGTCTGTCCCTAAGGACATAAGTATGCTGCGAGTTTGGCTCGAATAACGTGCCGCTAATATTAAAACTAATAAAATACAACGGAATACTTAGTTTAGAACTATGTATGATTTGCTACAAAATAGAAAATAGAAAAAAAAATTCAGAAGAAAGTTTTAGCAATGATAGTAGACAGCATTTTATGATTAACTTCTTTATTATTATTATCATTAACGTGCTTAGGAGAGCACGTGAAGTCGGCGTCCGCAACAAATATTCACGTCTGTTAAGGGCTTAATCCAATTTAAAATAGTAACTATCAACAATTTGAGTTAAAAATGTTGTATAATAAATATACTCATTTTTCTAGGATTAATTGAGATTTGCCATATTTTTGATAGAAGTAAGATAGCCGACTGCCAAGGACCCACCTAGACCTATTAAGTGAAGCAACAGGCTTGCAACCTGTTCTGTTCAATATGGACAACTGGCAATAAGTGGACACTGTTATTGGTGTCTCCAGACACACCGCATATTTATGATTTACAGACCCTATAATAACTATGCAGAAATAGCAGGTTTACAAGTTGTGATTTTAGGATATCCACTTAAGATTAGACTTTGAAATACAAACAAACAATTTGTATAACAAAATAGCTTCTGAATACCTGAGTACCACAATTATTAATATTCATTGAATCTACCTTTAGCAGTATCATACTCGTAGCTTATTGAAAAGCTAAGTTCGGTCAAATAACGGGCAGAGTTACGTTCCTATTAATTTTCCCTCTTTAATATATCCGAGAAACTACTGAACCAATTTTCAGCAAAACGAAATCCGAAAGAGTTCTCGTCGATCAAAAAAGAGACCACTGCTCAATAGATTTTGATGAAACTTTATTAAGGCTCCTAGACGTAAAAAAGTATAGGACGGATCGCCGCTAAGACAAAAGTGAAGCACCAAGCGTGCATGTGTGCTACCGATTTTATTTATCTCTAATATATCTTAAATTACTAACCTACCTATGAAATGTGATTCCTTGAGATTTTTTATGAGTAATGGAGTTGTTTTTGCATAATTTTACTACACAAGACGGCATTGTTTTTATTTTCTTAATGGCGGCTGAGCAGCATAACCGAATGAGAATGTGTGCGTGAGGCTCGTATTTACAATGAAACTGGCATAACTCGGTTGCTTCACTTTTGTCTTAGCGGCGATCCGTCCTCTCCTTTTTTACGTCCATGCCTATATCCATATTTTTTCTCGGATTAACTTTTCCCAATTTCTCTGTAAATAATCCACCCGTGTCACTGTAATTTAGCATATAGTTACTTATTCAATATAATATCTAAGTGAAATAGCTGTTATTTTTTTCAATGTGTTTTAAAGCTCTTAAACTTTTTGACTAATTAAAAACATCATAAAATAATTTTTATTTTGAATTTTCAATAAGCTACCGAAAAACGCAAGACGTTTAATTGAAGGGTAATGGTTAAACAGCGCTTTAAAAAATATCTTTGTGATAGATTATGAAAGAGAAAACAGGGGCAAAATAATCCTTTATTTTACCACCCATATTTCCTATTACATAAACCAATTGGAAAAATAACGACTATATTTGAATAAGTAACTATATGCTAAATTACAGTGACACAGGTGGATTATTTACTGAGAAATTGGGAATAGTTTATCCCCATACAAATTATGGATATAAGCGGTTAAGAAATGATATCTGAATTCCACGGGGGAAGTTGGGACGGAACGATAGTAAATAATAAAGGCAGAGATTTTATAACACGATGCCGCAGCGAATAAATGACACAAGTCGTAGTTTGAGTGCATAAGAAGAACCCATAATTAAAGTCGCATTTATCACAGATTATCACCTACGTATTGAATGTGTTAGAAATTATTGCACCATCATATTCCCACGGTAAATTGCGGCGACGTATTTCCAACACTTGATTAATTGCAATCTTTTGTAGCCGTTTGCGTGTTAGGCTTTGACTTTGTGATTGTCATAGTTGATTGCAATTCCTGGTGTGAAAATATTTTAACTGAAATATTAGTTAGTATATTCACGCCTGTTTTCCAAAGGAGAAGGCAGTGAGTATGGAACATTTTTCTGGATCCTTACATATTTCTGTGGACTTCTTTCATGGATCAACGTGATTTTCTTGCTTAGAGACCGGAGACTATTGATTGTTTTTCTACCCGTGCGAAAATAAGAGATATCTATACTGAGATTTGAAAGTGATCTCTGATTTATCCAAAAAACTCTAACACCCGATTTCTAAAAGTGTAGTTTAATATATTATTCTGTTTAAAACATGTCCATCCATTGCGCAACTGATAATGGCTTTTCTTTTTTAATTATAATTAAATTACCAATTTCACTCAACTTCTGGAGATACAAATTTAAGGGCCTGTCTTTTTTAAAACATAATTTCCTGTGTACAATTCGCACAAGACTGCAAGGATAATTTTTGCATTATTTTAAATATGTAATTTAATTAGTTCCTTAGGAGTGCTCGTAGGTTATTAAGGGACATGCAAATTGCGAATGCAAACAAGCGTCGCGACCGCGATTCCGTCTGCAGTAATTATGCTAGGGCGCGCACGGGACGTGCCTCGGAGACTCGACTTGACGGAGTTATATATGTACTACATCCATACAATATTGCGTTACACAATAATATACAAGGTGCGTCGGTGGCCGAGTGGTTAAGACGTATTATATTAAATAGGCAGACCCCGGGTTCGATTCCAGATCCCGGCCATGTACCAATGGGTTTTTTAGTTAAAAACTGATGTATATAATCCGACAAATCACACTTTTCCATCTAAATATACCTCAACAGAACTAGCCAGTAGTTAAGTATATCCTCACAAATACCATCGGCTAATCGAGGGAAACTTGGTCTTCCGTTTAACACGGTTTTGAGAGCTGTAAGGCAACTCGTGAAGAAAAAAAAAAATGTACATGTGAGTTACTATATGTAACTTGTGATGGGTTTGTGCTAGAAGAGCTTAAATTCGCTAGTGAAAGATGTCGTGGAAAAAGTTAGACACCAGCGCGCTCTCATGGAGTATGCTGCCAAATCTGTTAGACAGTAATAAATAAGAAATAATTGCTTAGAATAAAATTTTTATTTTATAGATAAGTATTAATAAGCACAACACAACACACCTTAACGACCTTTATATCTTGCGGTGTGGCCAGATACAGTGTCCACTTGCAGCCAGTTGTCCATATTCAACAGAACAGGTGGCAAACCTGTTGCTGCACTTAATGTACCTAGATGTGTCACTTCTTTAACAGACGTAAATATCTGTTATTTTTAGAAGTGCGGACGTGTCCTCCGAAACACGAGGAGTCGATTTAAGCACATAATCTGGTGCTTAGCATTTTTGGAACGAGTGGGAACTGAACCAGAGACCTCCCGGTTTCAAGACACCTAATAATAAATTAATAATTAATTCATTGTGTGTACAAACTTAATTGCAACCAGGTGAAACCGGGCCTGGTGGCTTGTCAGAATAAAGGTTTCGATTAAAACATAAAAAAAAACTTATTTCCTTAAGGCGATGTTAACAAAATAATGAAAGAACCTCTCGGAACGTGATGAAAGTACAAAAAGTAGTATATGGAGTGGGATCTAGGTCGTTACCAGGGGTGCATAACAAAGCAAGTATTCCCGTTAATCAAGGCAACACTAATCCAGTTCGCTATTTGTTCGGCCGCCCGCGACATTACTCGGCTGTCCGGGGCCGGCCACATTTTGTCCGGGATACCATCGACTTATCCGGGACGCATATAAGCAATATCTACCAATTGACTTTTGAAAGCGGTCTCTGATTGGTCTAATAACTTTTCTTGAAGTGAAACTTCTAAGACGGCGATTCGATAATTGGACGAGACTTGAGAGTGAAATTTCAAGGACGCGTCACGTTTAGGCACATTTCGTTACATGAGAGAGAGAGAAAAAGATATAACCGTATAACGTAGAGAGAAGGAGAAAGAGATCTATGCATTGTATATCCAAAAACTCTTGTACACAGTGGACCATTAAGGCCATTTCCAGTGTGTAAACTGGCTAGAAAATTGTATCAATAATGAAGTTTATTTTGTAAGAAGTTTCACTTCTATCACGTGTATGGTGCTGCACGTGCAATTTTTTTATAGATAGCATGACATGTGATTCACCATTCACTTGGTGGAAAATGGCTAGGATCCATGAATGCAGGTGACAAACTATGCCGGCTTTATGAAAACACAGTGTTTGATGAGTAGCGATGGCGACATGAAGTTTATTGTTTTTTACTTGACTTATTTGGTAAACAAACTTTGCATGTCTTTTTTAAATAAGTTGTCATTTAAAAATCTTAAAAGTTATATTAAAATTAAATATATTTGACAGTTGTTATTTAATTAATCTCTGATTAACTTTGACCAGGCTTTCAGAAATTGGGCGTTATGACATGGCTATCAAAAGTTTTTAGACCAATCAGCGATCGCTTTTGAAACTCAATTGGTAGATTTTGCTAATATGCATCCAGGACACGTTGTTCAAGGCCGACGAGATTTCCGTTATGTTTCCTACATGTTAATTAGAACGGACATTTTGTGACAACCAATATTCATGAAGATTTAGATATGATCGATTGACAGCGCCTTAATTAAATTGTTACAGGAATATTCATGTATAAAATTAAAGTGTGTTTTCTTATTTTTAAATTATAACTAACCTATAACTGTAAGTTTTATTATACTTAATAAAATAATTAGAAAAGTTAAATTTGTATTGTCATTTAAAATTCATGTTTATAATTTGTGACGTTATGACATCACATTCAGGCAAACCAACAACATAATGGTCACAGATAAAGGCCGATTTAGACGGTTCTAGTGGTTAGTAGAGTGCGTTAGGATAGTACATTAGTTGAAACATGTAAACGGAAGTTTCCAGTACTCGTACTAGTACGTTCCACTCGCCTTTCAACTAGAATCAAATAGAATCGCTTTTTATTTTTGTTTCAAGTGACACCCTCCCGCGCCCGCTCAACCCCCCGCGCGTTCCTGACTCGCTACTCGCTGTAGTCTAAACGGTCAGTTTTAGTAACTTGCACAAGTTGACAAGGAGAGTTATGTGTGTTTTGGCCTACAAAATGGCAATCTACTGGAAGAAGTATAAACGTCACTGGAAACCTACTAATGCACTGGCATTCGAGTGCCACCTACGCACTCTACTAAACACTCGTAACGTCTAAATCGGCCTTTAGATAAAATAACTTAGTCAGTGATAGATTGTAATAAAATATAGTTAACCACATAGGTTATTTATTTAAAATTTAAATAAATGCGACTTCACTTTCCGTTTGCGGTCACATGACCGGAAGTATATGAATTAAATATTTTTCATTTAGATATTGAAAAAGATATATAAATTTATTACAAAAAAAAATTCTGAAACCAGTTTATGAAAAGTAAGATGAATAAATTATGTAGGTAGTATCAATTAAGTTTTGATACCAAAATATTGTAGTAGTACCTAATAAATACGAATATAAAATATCTATTTATCTATTATTACGCCATTTATCCCAAGAGGGGTAGGCGGAGACAATCGAATGCCATTTGCTACGATCCCGACACCTTTCATACATGCTATTCGAAATTGTTTTATATGTTAATTCGTTTCTGCCATATAAACCTTATTAGTCAATATTTCGTCCCTCATTCTTTCAATGTGTTCTAAACTCAAATATTTAACTCTAAAATAATTTAGTAGGTATTTATCGTGAAAAAAGTAGGTACTTCAGATTTAATTCGCTTAATCCCCTAAAGTAATGTAAAGGTTACCCCGTCAACGAACTAGAAAATTTTGGGCATCAAAGATTAATCCTTTGGGAATTTCTTAAAACCAATTCAGTAAAATTAATTTGGCGGTGACGGGTTCAAAATATAAGTAGATAGAAGTGAATTTTGTAATATTTGGAATATTATGATTTTTATTTCGGACATTTTTTTTATTTGTCCGCACCAATGCCCTGCCAAGGAATGCCCGGAACGATAATGTCCAATACTAGAATGGCCGAGCAAATGTAGGTAAGACAAGGTCAGTACACGGATTTACCCCGGATATTGTAGGACCAAATAGTCCGTAGTAGTAGAACCCGTAATTTTTGACCTCAAGTCAAAACGAATAGGATAGGCTCCGAAACGATTAAATTATTTTTGATGAAACATTCACCTAATATTATAGTGATTATCTTACTATATTTGAAATCTTTTCCTTTTTTTTTTCACGGGTTACCTTAAAGCTCCCGGGAACCGTTGCCAGCCCCAGGTTCCCGGCGGAAGACAAAGTCTTCCTCATTTATCCGATTTTTGAGAAATCTCTTTGTTTCATATCGAAGGAAGCCATTACTGAATGCCAGTTCCCAAAAGTCTATATAAAATTTTGTATCTAACAACGTCGTGTGACGGCAATTTGGTCGCTATAGCAACTGGTAGCAAATTGCAAACATTTACACTCTTATTAATAAACTCTAATTAGCGACGAATTAACTAAACTGTATTTCGTCTCCGTCTATCATAATTAATTGCAGATTTGTTAGAGGGTGATGAAAAACATTTAAGTTAATACGTCGCTAATTCAAGTTTATTAATAAGAGTGTTAAAGTTTAATATTGTATTCTAGTTGCTAGCAAGTAAATGACATTTCTAGTAAGAATCAAAGCGGCAATTCTACCAAAAATCAAATTTATGTAATTTTTAAAATCTTTAGTTGTTCGGTAGGAGCGTCGCGTCGAGTTTATGCAATCCGTCGCAGTTGCTAATTCTGTGATAAGACTAGCAACTGGTTGTTAGTTGTAAAATTTCCGATTGCCCATTATTATATATACATCTATAATTTGGGGCATTGCCCTTGAATACACTATATAACGAGATAAATCAAGTTAGTTAGACAGAGCGGCATATTTCTTTCTTCATTTCCCCCAAACAGTTTTGTCACTAATGTGTGAAATGCGTGACTGGATGTGCGCGGGCGCATGTAATCATCTATTAAGGCGATAGTGTGAGGTATTTATTCTGTGGTATTTATTTTATACTTCAAAGAAACAACTTATACATATCTACTAATTTTATTCTAATCGTTTCATCCAAATATACATAACTTTTGTCCCATACAAATTACATGCTTCACAACTTCTTAATTACCCGATAACTGTATGTCCTAGTTTCGAAATTTAAATAACTATGGAAATATAAATATATTTGACACAGTATGAATTAATATGAAAGCCCTGAAAGTCATCAATTTCACGCGTATTTTCAACTGATTTTGCGACTCAAGTTCTCTTAATATATTTACTAATGTACCATTTTCTTGTATTTATCCTATAGATAATTTCACATACTTTTTGAAAACATTAACTACAACTTCATATTTCTTTATAATGCCTACTGCAAGAGCATTTATGTCCGTTTTGTGTATTTTCGCAAGACCGATTTTTATTGAAATCGTTATTTCTTATGTTTCTGGTACGTGAATCTTGACCTATCTTATCTTTGGTTATTTTATAGACTCTTTTCGCAGTGTATCTCTCTAACAACTTCCGACAAAATAAGGCGCGCGCTTTACTGAGTTCATTGCGCTAATTTTTGTGTGATTATTAATAAAAAATTGTTAATATAAACAGACATACCCTTAAGTGATAACAATTTTTCTGGCGCTAACTTCAATAATAATTTAATACTCGGCTCGCGTGTAAACGTTAAGCTCATCAAGTGATGTAATTTAAATTAAATTATGAAATACATATTTAATAATTGGTTAAGTTGCGAGTATAAGACAGGATTTTCGTTTAGGTTTTCCTGTATTCCCCGACTTGACTCACTTATACTGTTAGTGCTCAGCTCCTAAACATGATAGGTCTATGTTTAACACTCGTAATCCTCCCTTATGAAACAAGCAGTGGTGGTGATAAAGAAAGCATAGCAAATCTGACGAGAGTGGGACGCCACACGGATACAGATTAGATACACACAGTTACATCATATGCAATCAAGGTCAGTGCATTGTTAGATGATGTGCCGTAATTGAGTTACAAGGTGGTTTTTGTTACTGAGATTATGTGGGTGTTATCTTTCTTAGTCTTTCTACATCGCAACGATTTATCTTGTTTTGAAGTCTATGTTGATTATATAACACAAGATAATCGAGCCGACTTCGCCCGTCAAAATGTATGAAATAAGGTACCTGGGTCAAACCACAGAATAGATAATAGTACTGTCTATAAACGGTTGAATCTGGGCTTTTTATGCTCCTTAGACAGTACTTACAAAACTAGGAGACACGTATTTTTTCTGTTGTCAAAATTTTTATTTTAAGCGGCCCAAATGGTTATTGTTATAATATGTCTTGTAATCCACAACATTTCAAAATTTTAACATCCTAATTTTATTAGCTTATATGAAAGTAGGTGAAAAATTAAGGTACCCGTATTTTTTGCTTTTCTAAAATTTTAACTTTAACACTCTTAAATTAATTTTTAAATATTGCATTTTTAGAAAAAGCCGATAACGGCTAAAAGTATCAGGTGTCTATGCGTATTCTGTATTAAAAAAAAAAGAAATGACATGAGCTGCGTGCGTTCGTTCGTTTCATTCGTTCAATAGTTCGTTCATGGTTCTATTGTTTCATTCATTATTGTTTATTTTTGAGGTTATTAATTTAAAATTAAATTTTATTCACTTTTATCAACAAAGATGGCTAGAGAAGCACGTAAATTAAATTCCCTTGTATCTATTCTATTCTATTTTTTCGTGTTATGGCTCCATCACTAGTCCCCTTGTATCCTGTTTTGTTTTTACAACTACAACTAATACTTTATAATGCCAGTTTCCCTTGAAGGCAGAGAGTACAGTAGCTTTGAGCGGTACTCGTTACACAGTGTAGTTTTTTCAAAATATCTCTTAAACCACTGAATAAAAAAATTAAATATGTGTATCGTGTTAAGCAAAGGAAGATCTCCAAACGGATTTTTAATTTTGGTACTTAACGAAAAATTAAATGTTGTGAATTGTTACTTAATTTTCCACAAAATGAAAACTCCAGCTCGTAAATTAGATCCGTTAATTTCCTGTTATGTACCCACCTGCAAAAATATTTAGCAACACTGAACTGGACACTTGCCTGACAGAGAGACTGACAACTTTTATTTTTTACATTATAGAGCTCGCGAAGGTACATTAAGTACCTATGCTTCCTAATTTACCACACCCCAGGGTTCATTTCAAATATTTCGATAAATATGTAAAAAAAATCCGAAAAAATATGTACGGTGTTAGATATACGAAAACCTCGAAACGGTTTTCGATTTAGGGTACCTTGTTAAAAATGAAAACATGTCAATTAGGTAAATTCCGCAATGGCAACTGAGTTTCGCAACCAGTTGTCAAAAAAGAACAAAATATACAAAAAAATATCTTTCGTAAAAACAATATGTAAGTACATATTTCGAATTTTACGTAGGTTAGGTACCTACTTAATATAAGTTATTACTGCGTAGGTAATATTAATTGTAAACATTAATTGAAATTTTTTGAAGATCATTAATTTTTTTCCATATACAATGTACAATTTTTTGTTTTATTTGATTAAGCAAGACTAAAATTTCTTATGAAGTAGAATTTCTATTGTATATATCTAGCTAATAATAATAGATTTTCAGTTAAAAATATAATATTTAATATGAAGTGAAATTTGTCAGCGCTTCCAACAATGCAGTAGGTTGTCAAAACTTTGTACAATTCTAGTAATAGGTGTCATCCGCGACCGGGAAACTTTAAAGACATTGACGTGGGTTTGCTGAGGTATTAAAGTGTTTGTTCTACAGCCTAACTGGATGTTCTGGTGGAACTAAAATCAATGTTGACTTACTCTTAGCTATTGTACGGCTGAGGGGATTTGAATAAAATTTGGTAGTATAGAATAATAAATAAGATCTTTTGTTGATGTGATTTATTAACATCTTGGGTAAGACTCGTATGCCGTGTGTGTGCGTGGCGCGTATACTATATACCATGTGAATCGTACTGCGTGTTCCTCTCTATTCGACTACAGTATAATTGATGGTTCAAATCTGCCGGGCGTCCCGTGACGGTCACATTTTTTTATTACATCTAGCTTTGCCACTGGATTTTTTTTAAATATGTCATGAAACAAGAATAGGCAAAGTAACAAACACACTTTTGCATTTATTGTGTATATTTGTTAATGAGGCTCAACGGGTTTTATATGAAAAAAAAAAACGTGAAAAAGTCGTTACTGACCCATTTTCCAGCTGAAAACAATATAAAACAAAGTCTATCTGTAAGTAAATCGTCATATTGGAAGAAAGTGGCTAATTATTTATTGGCTGTTTTTTGCAATCAATATACCTAATATACTGAAAAGTTAAAATATTGCAGTGAATCCATCACAGGTTAAAAAGCTTCCTAAGACAAATCGGCATGTTTAAACAGGGCTGAGTAGATTCACCTGGACGGCCCACAAACAAATCGAGGGACTGAGCAGCATTAGTTAGATTGATGTTGGGACCCACCGTCCCTTCCACTTACTCTAATTAAAACCTGTAAGTTTACCTGAGAATTTTGGTTTCAGCGATTTATAAATGCTTTTTTTATCGGTGAAATAGATTTTGTTAACGGATTTTTAGTCAAGTAGTTTATGTTAGTGATTAATATTATGATTTCGATGTAGATAGTTCACTTTTTTGGTTCCGAACATCTCCGATTAAAAACGGAAACCTTTACAGGATCACTCATGTGATGTCACAGCTTTTTTTCCGAATCTACTGTTGAAACTTGGTACATATTGGTTTCAGGATCCAATCACGGACCCGGAATTTCAATTTGGGGGGAAAATAAAAACTTAATGCATAGTTTAAATTAATACGAAAATTGACCGTTCCCCATTATCATCGAAACTACAAAGTTTAAACTTGAAAAAATAGGGATATAGGGTATTTATTTCTTATAGTTTAAAGGAAAACCCAAACAAACGGAACCCTCAGCGTGCGAGTCGTAGGTATTTATATATTCACAGGTGTCAGTCTTATTATAGAATTAGCAACTGCGAGGAATTGCAATTTGCATAATACTTCCTGTCAAAACGCAACTAATATCACAAACAAAGCTAGCGTCCCTGCTGAACAACTAAGGAATAAAAAAATTACAGAAACGAAAGTTTTAGGAGCTATATATCCGTAATTTGTATGGGGATAAACTATTCCCAATTTCTCTGTAAATAATCCGTGAAATATCCGTTATTTTTTCAATGGGTTTTATTGAATAGGAAATGTGGGTGGTAAAATAAAGGATTATTTTGCCCTTGTTTTATCTTTCATAATCTAGAGAATAAATCATAGAGATAACGGGGTTTTAAATGTTCATAATAGTCTTAGGTTTAGGCTAGTTTTAGGAAAAGAAAAATTGGAAAATTTGGAAAAAACTGAAAGTGTATTTGTCTATGGGATTTTGTATGAACTCTGGGGATGGATATTGATGAAGTTATCACTACATATCGTGTGAACCAAGGACGAATAGCTAGTAAAGACGCTAAAAATCCGACCAAACGTTAATTGACCAATATATAATACAGTTTGTCATAAACCCAGACACCATCAAGGTAAAATAAAGCAATAAAAACTAGTTTATCCAAAAGTTTTATTGGCCCGTGTCCAAACTTAGTGACTTTCATTTCACGAACTAACAATTTATATGAGCGAATAGTTAATTGAACTCCATTTGGCTTATTTGGATATATAAAAATTTCCATCGGGTCGCATTCCATCTCCAAAAATTTGCAGATCCGACATTTTATATCACCAGTTGACTTTAGTATAAGGTTACTTTCTTTCTTTCAAAGTAAACACATGATAATATCTCCCTGAACATGATTCCTGGCTACGGAAATCTATGCGTGGCCCAACACGCATGGAAATTATAGTATCAAGATACCCTATTAAAAGTTCCCGTCATATAATGCACATAATTTTATCCGATTAAACAACTCATATCAGAGATTACACACATCCGCTTGTCATAATCATAGCGCACTCACAATCGTGGTTTCATTTCAATTTATAGCAACGATATCATGTTACTATACTAGCTTTTGCATATAGTTTCACTTGCAATTGAAATTTGAAATAATGAAATATCTTTTAATTTTTCAAATGTTACTTGACAAATATAGGTCCATAAGTACAACAGACTTGCCACCTGCTGTGTTTAATATGGACAATTGGCTAAAAGTGGACGCAGTTACTGGTGTAACGTGTTATTGAAAACAGCATCAAGATATTGCCTCGAGGAAGAATGAATGAATGAATGAAGTCGGAGAAAAAGTTAGCACCAGTGAGTTTTCATGGCGTATGCTGTCTAATCTGTCAGAGATATAACAAAATAATGTAGGAAGGAATTGTGTAGAATAAAATGACATATAAAAAAGTTCACTGCAGTATTTATCTATCTCTAATAGACAAATCATTAGAGAATACGGAGTGACAGATGATGTTGTGACTAAAATGAAGAAAAGTAGTTTACGCTGGTTTGGACACGTTGAAAGAATGAAAGATTGACTAAAAAGGTTTATATGGCTAAAGTACAAGATTTCCTTTGCTGGCAGAGGACGACCTAGGTGTACTTTTATTGAACATATAAAAAAAATTGATCGACAGAAATATTAAAAGTACACACAATCGCTGAAAGGTGTGATGAATATAAAAGAAGCGAAAGAGGTATGTCAGGATCGTAATGATAGGTAGATTATAAGCGTGTTTATGCAAAGTCGGGGACGGTGATATAATAATATCTGTGGAACAAACATACAAGACAAACCTATTTATAAATATTAGTATGACTTTAGTTTCTAGCACAGTCTGTCGATTCCTAATTGCAAATACATTTTCTTTACAATGTTTTGCACGTACTCGACTGGATTTATCGTTGACTCATATTCTGGGTATTGATAAGGTGTACAGAAATACAAGGTATAGACTTCATACGTCGCGTACCATATTTTTACTTCTATAGGGGCGTCGGTGGTTGAATGAGTAAAACGTCGGCTCACAACTAAAAATTCCAAGTACAATATCCGACAAACCGTACATTTTTTCCATCAACATACCTCAATGAGCTGGCCACTCGTTAGGTATAGCCTCAAAAAAAAACTTGGGGTAAGTGAGGAAGACGTCTTCAGCTGGGTACCCTGGTGTAGGGCGTAATCTCTGAAACTATTGATCCGATTCTAAAAATTCCTGCACGAATAGAAAGCTATATACGTATTTTATTTTGTTCGAAAATATCCATGATCGAAGCCGATAGCGAAAAGCTAGTCTATACTAATATTTTAAAGAGGAAAGATTTGTATTTTGTGTGTGTGTGTATGTTTGTAATGGATAAACTCAAAAACTACTGTGCCGATTTCAAAAATTCTTTCACCATTGGAAAGCTACATTCACCCTGAGTGACATAGGCTATATTCTATTTTCAAAAAAATTAGGGATCCTTACTAAAACTCCAATAATGTAATCCAAGATGTAAAAAATGACCTAAGCGTGCGCTGCGAAAACTATTGATGATATAGAGGCAGTGGTAGTGGTAGAGGGTAGGGGTAGAAGTAGGGGTAGGGATAAGGGTAGGGGTAAAAATTAGATTCCCTGTTCATGTTCATGCTAACGTTTTTTAGAAAATTTAAAAATAAAGTAGGTAGTTTATTGAAAACTATTTTCCCCGGTTAATCTACTTCTCGTGCTTCGGGTTATCTAAAAATAACAGATACTTATGTAAGTCTGTTAAAAACCGTCTGACACCACCTTCTGTTTAATATGGATAACTGGCTAAAAGTGGACCTTGTTACTGTTGTCTCTAGCCGGTGTGGCATGGCCGGTATTCATATTATTCTTACATATAATAAAATTAAGTCAGAACAAAAATTAACAAGGAAAATTCCCACAGAAACAATTTTATAATTCAATATAATAATTACTAATTCTGTGCTGTAATTAATTCTACAATAATTAAATACTTTTTGAAAATCAAAACTTTACCGCCGAGCTTGTTATTTGCAGAACAAAACACAAACTTATTTTAATACTTAATAGCTCAAGTTAAAATTACACCTAGTTAATTATTAGTTAGAAATCTTGCTAATGAATAGTGGCTCCTGAAAAGCCAGTGCGCTTTAAATAACCCTAATATTATAAAGAAGTTTTGCAAGTTTCGTTGTAGTGGGTAATTTCTCAAACTAGATGGCATTTGACTGTCAACCCACTGGAATACAGGTGTTGTTAAAGAAAATCTTTTGAAAGCACCTGTCTGTTGGTTAGTTTTATTTTAATTAGAATTTAGTTATTTCTCAATATTTTTAACCGAACTTCAAAAGAAAGAGGAGGTTATCAATTCGTCGGAATCTTTTATTTTTTTTATGTTCCCCGATTACTTGAAGACGCCTGGACTGATTTGGATTTTTTTCCAGTTGGTCCTATGGTCACCAAGTCAGGATCTGAGGATCCTGGAGAAATCGAGAACTCTTCAATTTTTATAGGCACACTTGAAGCGATTTGGGTTTTTTTTAGTGACTTATGCATTTGCTTTCGGAATGCACATTTTGGTTTTAAAGGCGGTTTTTTTTCTTCATGGTTATATGGTAAATGAACTATAATGAATTTATTCGCTCTAAAAATTAATTAACTTTGAGCACAGTAACTTAATTTTTTTTAATTATCTATGTCTGTCTCTATGTCTGCCTGTCAGTTTTAGCTAACATTTTAGTGCAAGTTTAGGTAGGTACTTGTGATTCAATTAGAATAAAATTGTGGATTAGTATTTTTTTATATAGTAAACCTTGCCATCGCCTGTTTTTAAGCATATAGCCTATAGAGATAATTTTCACGCTTCGCTTGAAGGACCCGTTGTAATGATGAAGAAACTAAAATGTAATAAGTAATTTATTCGCTCCAAAAAATAATTTAACTTTGAACATAATTTTTGTTAACTACACAAAAAGAAAACGCTAGACTTGGATCTTTATTATTATTTTTTATCCCCAAAACAAACAATGATCAGAGTAAAGTCACAGTAAAGTTTAGTAAGTCTTAAGCGAGTTAGTACAAAGTTAGTACACAGTTCTAGTGTTTGTGCGATTGACACTAATGCTGTTAGCGGAACGGGAGAATTTGCTTTTCATTTGAATATATAGGTCACAGAAAGCAGGCTCTCTCTAACTTTGTTTAAAACTTTGTTCTACAGTGAGTGACAATGAAAGAGTATTTTGAAAAGACTAGGTAGCTTTTCAGGATCTGTAAGAAACGCATGAAGATAAACACTTGTTTGTTTGAACGCGCTAATCTCTGAAACTAAATCAACATCAAATGGAAAATAAAACGGATTTGAAAAATTCTTATTGCATTTCAGAGACAATTATTAAATAAGGTTATACGCCACGCCTATATAATATACGCCATGACCTGAAGGGGCGGATTGCAGTGCACAGCTTCCTATATGTGTGTGTATTACCTACCAAGATATGACTCATTTTTACATGAACCTGTACAACTATCAAATGCGTGATAGAAAAAAGTACGTCAAGAATTGAGATACGGTGTGGTAGTTATATAAAATCTTCTAGTATAATAATGTAGAACATAACATAATATTCAGGCAAGATTTTCAGCCAAAATTTTGGTCGGTGCTTTCAGGATAAAAATACGAAAAAGTCTAAATTCTAAAATGACGGTGACAAAACTGTATCACAGAAATGTAGGTCGAGTTTTTAAAGTCCTTTAAAAGCCAGCCAGTGACTGCATGAAAGGGTGAATATATGTCTGATAGCAGCGAGGCCACACGAAAGCCTCATGTCCGATCATATCGTTAGATGCGATCTATACGGGTTTCCTTTTACGTTTTTCCTGAAGCTTTTCCAAAAAGTAATAGGTATAGAAAGAAGGTTCTTAGAGTAAATTTGAGGATTTTTGCCACAAAATTGTGTATTTTCTAGGAATTAATTTAATAAATCCACATGAAGTCAAATAATATCAAAATCAATGGACAATTGAAAGAGCATGTATGAAAGGTATGGTGAATATAAAAGAAGAGGTATGTCAGGATCGTAGCAAAGGGCATTCGATTGTCTCTGCTTACCCCTCTTGAGGTAATTGGCGAGATCAATGGACAATTTGTTGGTAATTTATGAATTTACGTTTGAATAGGTGCAGAAAGTTTAGATATTTTGACATTGCACATAGTTCTGAAAACTAACACAAATCAATTTCTATAGAAATTGGTAATATATTACTAAATTGTTTATTGTTTAAATTGTGTCAAACACACAAATAATAGAAATTGTTGATGGTATTCCTTTCTTGATAGGAATTTGGAGTGGTGTTCATTACAAAAGTAAACGAAATTGAACAACGAAATACAAAAGGAGTCTATAGAATAGTGGAAGAGGTTCGGACTTGAAACCGGGGGAACCAGGTTTAAATCTCATTTTCAGAAATAACAGGTAGGTACCCTGTTAAAGAAGCGACACATCTAGGTCCAGGCTTGCCGCCAGTTCTGTTTAATATAGAGAATTGGCAAAAGTGGACACTGTTACTGAAGTCTCTGGCCATGCCGTGAAGATGTGTTATGTGGGTGTATATTAATAACTGTTGTCTCCTTTTATGCTATTGAATCACAGATTTATTAGTGTAACAAACCAAACTTAGAGGTTTTACCATATAAATATACCTTAACAGAACTAGCCACTCGTTAGGTATAGCCTCACAAATACCATCGAATAAAAGAGGGAGACTTGGTCTTCAGCTGGGTACCCTGGAATCGTAACACGGTTTAGGAGGCTGTAAGGTAACCCGTCAAGAAAAAAAAACTAAATGATAAATACTTTTAATAGAGAGGTAGTTTCAACAAAAAATGAGGTTCCGTATCGATTAAGAATTATAGGTTTAGAAATTAATATTTTTTATTTTTTCCAGTACCCTAAAAATCTCAAATAACGAAGGGGAGGCCCTCAATTTTATGCCGCTCGTATTACACAAATTGAGTAATCTAGAAAATTATTCAATTAAGGCCCGCTTACAGTTAAGTGTTAATTCTCCGCTCACAAGAGACATCCGTTGATGCCGTTGTTCCTACAAAGTGTAATGAAGGAAATGACTAAACATATTTGTTATTAAGATACGAGTTATGAAAGGCCTTTGTGCTCCATTTGTACTGCTTTATACTTGGCTATGCCTCGAGCGTGTGCTTAGAAAGTAATACGATTCTAGAAGCAATAGATGAGGCGTAATGCAAAATGTAGGCAAAGATGTTTTATGATAGCTTTGTATAAGGATAACGAGATTTATATATACAAACATTGTTTGTGATAAGTTAAAATTGCGAGCGTGTTCAGATAATCTCTCTTAGTATACAAAATCTCAGTTAGAAAGAAAGAAAAGTCCCAATAAGATACCGCTTTCCGCGACGCCACTTTTTTTCTTTTTTTTCACACAGGCCACAGGAAATTATATATTTCTCTTTCTAACTGAGTTTTTTATACAAAACTGTCTTCATTTAATAATAGTAGTTTATGATACGGGATCATAATAGGGGTAATTAAAACACAAGTGGAATTCTTTAATAGCATCCACGAGTGTTTTAATTCCAATTTATGTGCCCGTTCATACACTGCTTTATCTAATCCCATGCAATAGTACAAAACAAATTGAAGCAAGATATTTTTCTTAATCGACAAATTGGCGGCAAACCGCAGTTTCCTACCTACTGCGCATTAGTGCGCGTTAACTGTCAAGTAACTCGGACATGCGCGTGTCGATATCTTCATAGAGTTTAATGTGGCTGTATAAAAAAATCCTCTGCCCTTTCTGCATTAAAAAAAAACAAAACATTACCATATAGTTTTTGTATGAAAACTTCGGTACTATAATACATTATAGTATCGAAGTTTGACATATTACAGACACGTGTAAATAAAACATATCATTATGAAGTATAATTCGATTTTGTAATAGAGACTTTACGTTATAAGAGTAGATAAAATATATTACAATTAAAAGAAATAGCAATTACACTTAATATTTGTTCTAGAAACTCCGACGATTGGCCTAGAGTGCCGAGAACAATAATTGTGTTACCCCTTTGAATTTCTAGCGCAACACGTCTTATAAAAAAGGCCTTAGATCTGCGATCACCAGATGCATCGATTAAAAGTTACCTTACGGCTCTTCCAAGTCTTCTTCTTTTAGCCGATGGTATTTGTGAGGCTATACCTAACGAGAGGCATGTGCCGTTGAGGTATATTTAGATGGAGAAGTCTAAGCGTGGTTTGTCGGATAATGTAAGTTTTTAATTTATAAAAAGCCTATTGGTACATGGCCGGGATCGTACCGTTTATATTTTCTGTTAAATGTGTTTTGCTTTAAATTTTAAACATAGTTAACAAAAAAAAACAAGGAAAATTTGTATTAGGAATGAAGTTAAAACAATTTACGTTTTGCCTCGTCTCATTCGCCCACTTTGAAATTGAGATGGAGTAAATGGGGTACTTAATCGGCTACATTTCAGAGTGATTTCAATGCAAACTGTCCTTGTAGAAGTAATAGGACAAAAGGTCAACAAAAAACGACTACTATCCTCCCGGGAAAAGATCCCTTGATAATATGCTACATCAAATCTGACATTTCCCGGAAAACCGCGATTTTGAACCCAGATTTGATTTACGTAGTATGGCTAATTTTTATGCAAAATGTTTGAATGTGTGGAAAGAGTATTACTATGTGATCATCATGTTGTTGGTTTGTGCAAATGTGACGTAATCATCGCGCCCAGAACGTTTTCGCGGGAATTAACTAAAAAAATATAAACCTGATTTTTTAAATGAAAATACAAACATAACATTTTCTAAATATTTATATAGGTACTTATAATAATACAGTTATAAAATAAAACTACACATTTCTAAAAAATCGCCAACACCCCATTATTTTGACAATCTAGAAAAGACTCATTGATTAACACGATTTTCATTTAAATTAAATATGCCTTCTAAGAACTAGTAACAAGAAAGAAATAGGTAAAGAAGAAAGTGGACAAAAGCCAGATCGTAAAACATCTCGCCTTCCAAGTTGGCGTTGGTGCGGCGACGTGGCCTTAACAGCTTTAATCTCTATCATCAATCCCTTGGGTCTATGTCCCCGATTCACCCTATCTTCCCCAACTCAGTGTTACCATGTCTACTGATTTTTTAATTTTTTTTTCAGTAGACATTATTTTGTTATTTTTTTAGGAATTGAGCAATGGCGTTGTCTACATTTTTTTAATCAAAACAGCATTATGATATGATATACATTATACAGTGAAAAAATGTATTAAATCTCACAAGTAGTCTCTCCTAGTGAATTTCTTAAATAAAATATTGTAACGAATAGGTACTTAAATCGCACAAATAAATACCTAAACACATCAAGGTCGATAGACGTCTCTAGAAACATCCAGAGAGAATCAAGTACAAACTAAAATGAACCGTATGTGCCTAGCCATAGGTACCAAAATCGGGCGCGGTCTGTGTGTAGGTATTTGGCGCCGAGTCGCATCGAGCCGCGTCTACAACTTTGTACAACAATCTCGGCGTTTCTCGAATGTTCGGTGGGCAATATAAACAGAGGATCATTGCCGCAAGGAACACAGTGCGAATCAGAGCGATCAAAGCGAAACAGTGAAGTGGAATTTAGTGCGACTAAGTGATATTCAAGTGTTTTCATTTATTTAACTGTATTTTTGTGGTGTTAAAGTAAAGTTTGTCTATTTAATCGGTATTTTAAATCTCTTCGAACCCTAGCTCGTAACAATATAAATAAAGTAAATTAGTATTTTTACAAAGTTTTTCTTTTAACTGGGGACTATGGCATCATATTTTCTAGAGAAGATAGGAACATACTTTCTTTGTGAACTTCAGCTTTGTTAGTCTGGAGTACCTACTTTAGTTTTGGCCTTCTAACGTGAAGTAAAAAAAAATAACTCTAGTTTTGGTCAAATCACTTTAAATACTTAATTTCAAAAAGTAATCATTAAAGTTGACTAACTTCTTAAAGTCACGATTATTTTCTTTCCATACAAAAAACAAAATGTTTTTTTTTTTCAAAATGTGAATTTTTTAAAAACACGCACGGCCCCCGTTAAAAGAAAGACTCCTGTTTGGACATCTGATATTTTGTGTCAAATTTCTCCATATCTTTTCAAATTGGTCCTGGCAACACTGCTCACACCCTAAAATTCCCCGCTTAGAACGACCTAAGTGCATTAAAATATTCCATAGTGTCATAAAATGGACGTAACTTCGTACTTTAGATCTTCACTATGTGTGAATGTGAGCGTGTGTCTTGCCAAGTGTTTACAGTAGACGTTTGTATCACGCCTGTGTCTTGATGGGGTAGACATGGGACATATTTAAGCGAAACAAACTTTCGCCTTCAGTATTTATAGAAAACTCAAATGAGGTCAAAGTGATTCAAATATAATAAGGTTTCGACTTAAACTTAATCTGGGTTTCGAATGCTATCAATAATTTTATCCTCTTATAACTTATCCTCAGACATAAAAAAATGCTTTTGTAAGTATTCATATATTTGTTAACAGAACATTTAACTGTTAAATAAACATGTAGTTATGTATTTTTAATACACGGCCTACAAAATACAAAGCACATTAAATTTTCAGACCACTATTAATTAATAGAATACATTAATTTGATATTATATTCGTTGTGTGAATCGAATAGATAATCGATTCCGCGGTCGGGGTTTGTTTGCACTCGCTGTTTGCTCAGTTGCTCCCACTGATTGCAAAATGTCAAATTCAATAATCGAATGAAATGATTGCTCGAATACATATTTCATGATCGTACTCTTTGTTAAGAATGGAGATTTGGGTCGGTAATGATCAAACAAGGTTTATGGTAATAAATGACGCTGAATAACGACTGAACGGATCTGAATGTAGTAGTTAGATGAAAAACTTTAATACTGAACCAATTTAAAGAGGATAACAAACTATACTCTTTCTTTTAAGAAGCCGTGGCATTTCGATATACCTGCTTACCTCAACAGTATTTAGGATAATCACGCCCGTTATCCAAAGAGGGGCAAGCAGAGACAATTGAATGCCATTTGCTAACTACCTTTTTCGTGTGTGTATTTTTTGCATTTGATCAATAGTATTTTATTAATCAATCTTTCAACCTTAATTTCATGTCAAAAGATACAGTTTAATGAGATATTTTCAGAAAATGCGAGCGAATATTGCCTCTAAATAAATAAACTACATATAAACACAAAATCAAACAACCCAATCCCATCAATTCCAAATGAATCCGATAATTGTTTATCAAATTTTAATTGAATTTAATAGTTAGGGAAGTAGTACTGTAGATTACAATAAATTTAATATGTAAATCGGTTTAGGGCAAGGTTTTGGTGAAAGGGTCACACTTATACAGCTAATTATACCTATCTATCTATCATCACGCCTATTATACCAAGAGGGGTGGCAGATACAATCGAATGCCGTTAGTAACGATCCTGACATACCTCTTTCGCTTCTCGATTGTGTGTACTTTTAATATGTTCAATAAAAGTACACCTAGGTCGTCCTCTGCCAGCATTTCCTTTCACTTCAGCCATATACCTAAACTTTTTTAGGCAATCTTTCATCCTTCATTCTTTCAACGTGTCCAAACCAGCGTAAAAACTAATTTTCTTCATTTTAGTCACAACATCATCTTTCACTCCGCATTCTTCTCTAATTACATCGTTCCGGATGCGGTCAAAACGCTTTATATTATTATAATATGCCATAGCTAATTCTAAATACAACATTATGTTCTATAAAGTGTTTGGTTGTCTTTGACTCGAAGCAACACCATCTGCTCGAAGGCAAAAACGACGGGCCCACACCAATGGCCAGCCATGGTAACCCCACGGAGCATAAGATAGATGTGATTTTTTGCAGAGATGGTTGGACATCCTCAGTCTCATACGAATTTAACAAGTATTGCTGTCAAAACGAGCTCTACCGAACAATAAAGGAATTAAAAATTGGTGACAATGTATTTGCACAACTGATTGTTAATCTTCATGCTTGTCGGAGAGTGACCTAGGCTACTTTTTATCCCGGGAAAATTATATAAAAAAGTTTACAGATGGATTTATGATTTCATTAGACATTATTGCACTGCAAATTATCTTCTTTAAATGTTATCTATCATCACGTTTTTTATGCCAAAAGGGGTAGGCAGAGACAATAATTGAATGCAATTTGCTACGACTTCGCTTCTTTTATATTCATCATACCTTTCATACATGCTCGGCGACTGTGTGTACTTTTAATTTAAAATTGCCTTCAATCAATTTATTTTTCTTTAGATATTGTACTCTTGTATCGGCTTTTAAACTTAATTTAACGTTTATGAAAAACATCATGAACTGAATGGCATTTCGCCAAAATACAGGTAAACAATTCGATGTGAAAATTTGCATTCACGACGCACACGGAGTCATTTGGACCAATCAGTTGAGCAAACTGGCAAATTTTTTAAACAAACAAAATCGGGGGCGCGGATAAGCCTCACAATCCGCGACGGTTTTCAAAAACGAGTTTGACAAATTAAAACCAAGTCGATAATGAATTGTCAAAACAAGAATGGAGTTAACCAGTTAATTTTAGGAAACTCAAATACACAGTAATGTTAGGAATATTAAATAGTTTTCTTTAAATGTGTACTCTAAATACGAAATCTGGGTTAGGGACTTCATTTCTAATACCAAATTACAGTTACATTTCAACTAAATACTGCCAAAATATTAGTTACTACCTCTCCGCACCCGCGGCTTTGCCCGTAGATATTTTGGAACAAAATAACAAACGGAAACTTATAAAGGATCACTCATGTGTCTGTCTGTTTGTCTGTCACAGTTTATTTACTCCGAATCTACTGGACGAAAAAAGTTGATATGATATTCAATTTTTATTTTGGGGGAAAAATTAAAAAGTTAAAAAAAAAAATCGTCAAGTGGTTGACATCAAATGAAAGGTCTTTACTTTTTACAATTTTCAAATTATATTATAAATAAAATATACTTATGACAATTGACCGCCCCCCCTTATCTCCGAAACTACCGAGTCTAAAATAAAAAAACTAATTGTGAATATAGGGCTTAATTTTACAGAAAATCCTGTCTTAAAGTTCTGACCGAAAAAATGGTACGGAATCCTCAGCGCGCGAGTCGTACCTACTCGCAACATGGCCTATTATTTAGAAATGTAGACAATATGTATATTTCATATCGACAATTTTGACGATTATAAATAGTATGAAAGGATAATTAGTAAATATCTAAATTCTGGCAGCTTATATGTTGCATTATGATTAAGTAATCTTCAGGATAATTTCCTTCGCGGTCGAGTGATGGATGAAGACGAATGGAGGGTGCCACTTAGAACTACTCTGATCGGATGTTAATCTTGCTCAGAAACGTGACGAAACCACAACATTTAGTTATGAATATAAATACCAATTTAGGAATGTATTAGGGCAATGTGTGGAATTAATCTGACAGAGAACGTCACCAAATATACATTTCAAAGTATAATACAGCTCTCCTACATAAGAGAATTTTTGGTATAGCTCTATCATTATACAATTACCCGGATTTTCCTAATAATTTATTTAAGAGCGCTCTTGGTCGCGTAACCAACTAAAAACGCACGTGTTTGACAATTTTGCATCTCTTTCACTAGCGAAAGAAGTAAATAGAGAAACAAAATTTCCAAACAAAATCGGTACAATAAAATACACAAAACGGACTTCAGAAATTCAAGTATTGTACAAAAATATTAGAAATAGCAAGAAATGGATCCATAAAGTATGTGAAATAATTTTTACTAATTTATTATTAAGAAAACTCGAGTCGCAAAGTCGGTTGAAAATGGTTACTTTCAGGGCTTCATGAAACCTAGGTGTAATTGATATTGATATTTTTTTTACATATTGAGTATAGGTAATTTCATATACTTTAAGGATCATAAAGTAGAACTTGCTATTTTTAATAAGTTTTGTATAATACTTGAATTGCTGAAATCTGGTTTTGTATGAGACAAAATTTATTCTCCAGACAAATGTTATTATTCTGTTCACGAATTTCTTAGTGACAAAAATAGGATTGAAATGTAATTTGTACATTGTATAGTATTTAATTGTATATAATAATCTGTACGTCCAGACGGGTAAGATATAGCTGCACACTAAGCAGTTAAACATCTAAAAATGTTGTAGTTTGGATGTAGGGGCTGAAATTACTGATCCGATTTTAAAAATGCTTTCACCAATATGAAGCTACATTATCCGTGAGTGCTATCTATACTAATATTATAAAGAGGAAAGATTTGTATTTTTGTGTATATGTTTGTAATGAATAAACTCAAAAACTACTGTGCCGATTTCAAAAATTCTTACACCATTGGAAAGCTACATTCACCCTGAGTAACATAGGCTATATACCATCACGGCATGACGACGGGAACGGGGTGGGCAGTGGTGAACATGACAAAAGCTATGTATGAAGTGTATGTTTGCCAACATTCTGAAATAGTCACGTACGAAGTCGTGGGAAACAGCTAATGTAGGTTATAATTTTGTTCGAAAATAACCACGGTGGAAGCCGGGGGCGGAAATTCAGTACATTATAAAAACGATCTGGTACCTGGATTGAAGCTTAAATTGCAGCTTACCTGAAAAGAGAAAAGTACATAAATAATTTGGTTCTTATCATAAATTATCTATTTTTTATATCTTTACGGGATCTTTTATAAGACGCCTGAAACCGTGTTACCGGTGGGGTACCCAGCTGAAGACGAAGTGTTCCTCTTTTAGCCGATGGTTTTGTGAGGTTACACCTAACACGTGGCCAGTTCTGGGGGGTAACCCAGAGTTTAGTCTTGTTGCGATGGCGACAAATAACTTGTCTAATATGCTATTCAAATAAAATTGTCACTGACACAACTACCCGTTGAGGTATATTTCGGTGGAAAATCCGCTTAAGAGTCGATTAGTTGTCAGCAAATGCGTGCGCAAACTAGTTTATTCTTAGTTGATAAAGTTGTAAAGTACATTTTCGGTCGGCGCAGGTCAAATAGTAGTAGTCTTAAAATCGCATTTATAGTTTTTATTGTATTAAAAATTCAAATCATATAGCAACCAAGTTTAGTTTAGTTATTATTCAAAATTGTGTACTCTTGCTCAAAGTTCTTACGTGATGCTAGCGGTTTATTTGTAATATCAGAGGTAATTATTTTCTATCGAGAAAATTTCAAGGAATGCTTTTTGGTCCATATGTATTTGTAATTTCAGAGGTAATTATTTTCTATCGAGAAAATTTCAAGGAATGCTTTTTGGTCCATATGATGCTTAGTATATAATATATCCTCTATATTTTATTGTGTATTAAGTACAAAAAGAATGATAAAGTAATGCCGATACAGCAAACGTTTGAGCGCAACAATGTGACGTAGTATCGACCCTTAAGGCAAGAAAATATTTCTATATAACTCTAGGAATCACTTAACCTATTTGTATGAACTGTGTGTAGGTTGCTAATGATTTGTTATTTTACTACCAATAAAGCTGTGGTATTTTATCATCTTTACTACTTTACTTGAAAGTCTTATTTGTCGATTACTCGATTCGATTTATCAATTCAAGGACAAAGAAGTAAGGTCTGTTTTTCTAGACTTATCTATAGAAACACATCTATTGGCGCGCCTTGGGGGTAAGACCGACTCGTATGCCGTGAATCGTGATGGAAAACGGTCTGCCGTCATGCCCCCTCTCCGCCGCCACTCTCTACTCCACAGACCACAGACTCTACTCCCTTGTGTGTGCGTTGCGCTTATACTATAATATAGTATGCTTTAGGTGTCAATTTCGATGTTTCACATTTGCCGGGCGTCCCGTGACGGCCACCTTTTTTAAAATAAGTTACTTAAAGTAGTTATATTTACAATTCCATATTAACATTTTTAACCTATTTTACATTTGCATAACTAATTATTTTTGAAAGGCTTATTTAAAAATTTTGCAATAAAACACATGCAAAATTTGTTTACCTATACATTATTTTACTTTCAATGAATACAAGATAAAATAGCTATTAATTCTGCCCCAGTATCTCTTGTGGACTTAGGTGTCAATTCGGTTGGTATTAGCCGACTAATATAATATAATAATAAAAAAATGTTGATATTATAAAAAGGTAAAATTTGATTTTTTGTTTGTAATGAATAAACTCAAAAACTACTGAACCGAATCTAAAAATTCTTTCAATAATAGAAAGTTACGATATCCCTGAGTGACATAGGCTGTATTTTACATTGTTCGAATATATCCACGGGCGAAAAGCTAGCATTACATAATTATATCGAAAAAATTTTAAGGAATCGCGTTTTTGGTCCAAATGATGTTTACTATAATATATCCTGTATTCTATTGTGATTTGTGCGAAGCAATGTGAGGTAGTATCGATCCTTAATAATTATTCTCAAATTATATGCGTGATTATAAACACAGTTCTCGATAACCATGAAATCCTAAAGCGATATATTGAAAATAATATATTAGGACGTCGATATGCGGGCATTTCCGACAACGGCGTCATGCTATAACGACTATACAATCGAGTCCTCGAATCGAACTCGAGACAACATCGATCATTTGACTCTGTAGTAATGTGACTTGGGCTACAAACTCAAAATGTATCATTTTATATTCGTATTTTACACAAATGTACACTCTATTACGATGAAAAACAGTGTATTTTAGATCGTAAACAATAATGTTAGGGTTTTAAGAGGAGTATGTTTGTTAGGCGTCTTGAAGTGGTGGGGAATGGTGGAGATGTACTCGATGTTGAGTGAAGGGAAGACAAGGGTAAGGTAGGTCCAAGTGGGCTCAATACAAAGAACTTAGTGCTTACAAACGTACATGCGTGGATCTGAAAGTTTTTAGAATATAATGAGGGCTAGGCGACCCTCCCCAGTATCGCACGGGTAGTCAAAGATATCTTTTCGCATGATAGGTAAATAATTATGAAATATCCTATATATGAAAAACTGCGTCGGTGGCCGAGTGGTTAAGACGACTGGTATGATCCCGAATCCCGGCCATGTAGCAATGGGTTTTTTATAATTATAAACTTAAGTACATACATAATCCGACAAATAAACCTCAACAGAACTGGCCACTCGTTAGGACACTTGGTCTTCAGCTGGGTACCCTGGAATCGTAAAAAGAAAAAAAAAGAAAAAGAATTAAAAAAATTGAATATTTAGAGGAGTTCTACTCGCCTTGACCACATGATATTCCATATTTTTTTGTATCTATCTGCCCCCAATTCCGTATCTCTGTTGCTAACAAAAACGTGTTGGTAACGATATGACGGGCCGAGAGTGAGTATACCTACTCGGTCTATCGTACATTAGTAATCTGTGGATGGTTACCAATAGGTTTTAGTTATCAACAGAGATACAAAATAGGTACGAAACAAAACTATGTTAGGTACATTAACCCAGTGTCAAAATAAACTTGAGACACCTATAAGTTATTAATAGCTTTCAAATATTTTACATAGATATAATCAATTTATCTCTAATTCAAGGATTTTAATAATAATAGAGATGTAGACAATTATTAGAAGCATTTTTAAATTATAGCTGTAAGCTAATTTATACCGAAATAAAATAATAAGAAAATATTTGTATTTTCAATTAAAAATCACTTTTTAATATTCCCGCGAAAACGTTCTGGGCGCGATGACGTCATCTTCATGCAAACAACACGATGGTCACAGATTTGATAAAATTTATTAAATAAATATTATTGTGTATTTATTTTCTTCTGTCAACACAGCCAACACTCCTTGATTTTAAACATACTTTAGTAGTTTTTTTTATATATGTATATATTAATACAATTATTACAATGTATTTTTCATTAGTATCAAATAGTGAAACGGTTTTCTCCATATAAAAATCGAAGTGTTTTATTAACAGAATATGTAAATTTGGTTCAAAGCAGTTCTATAGGCAATATAGACTTGCGCATATAACTTTATGGAACACGTGAGACGCATATCATATCACTTTGGTATGAATCCCTAGACTCGGATAGATATCGACTTACATATCACGTTAGGGTTGCCACACTTGCCACAGTAGTAGGTACTTACTATATTCCTATATGTTTGTTCATTTAATTACTGTTTATAAAATAAATCAAAGTATCTAAGTAGGTATAGAAAAATATCGAATAATTCAAATGGGTGGCAACCCTAAACAATGTCATAATTATGTTTGTGAAAGTTTGTGTGTTAGGTTTTCTAAATCTCTTCGAGTAGGTAATATTATATCAGAGTAATTAATAAACTATTTAAAACGTAGTAGGAATTAGTATAAAAAATGTTTCGAGTAATTTTTGTATCACATAGTATATTTTTAAATAATATACGAAATATAAGACTAATTTTTATATACAAATTTTATGCAGATTATGCTAAAATACAACAATACTAGGCGTCTACCCCCCCCCCCTCCCCCCTTCCTTGCCAAAAAATTGATCCGTGATTTTTCGCTTCACACCTTTGGTATGTATACTCAAGTACCTACTCTATGTATACAAACGGCAATCAATATAAAAATCATATAATAAATTTAAGTAGAAACGAAGCGATTTCACAACAGATTACTCCTCTCCCAACATTATAATCTTGTGTTGATTTATAAAATGTGAGATCACATTAAGGCCGTAAAGATTATAAAATTTCTCCAATTAGTCGCTTCACTATCAAATTGATGGCATCATTACTCGCAACAAAATGACCATTTGAGTGTTACGAATGCATTTCGTTTTAGACGTTATTGCATCATATGTCAAAATATTTCCTAATTTCAGAACAGATAAAAGTTAAAGTGTGTCATTAGTTCGTAACGGTAATGTGTTGGTGTTTATTGGTTACAAGCTTTCGGACCCCGGCGCCCGTGCTATGCGAAACTGTATTTGTTTATTTGTCTTTCTATTACGTCAAAAAGGAGAAACGGATTGACGTGATTTTTTACACAGAAAATTACGTATGTTAAAGAAGTGACACCTTTAATATGCAGAAATGACAAAAAGGGGACTGTTACGTGTCTCTATAAAAGCCATAACGATGTGTTTGTATGATTGTATTTTTTTGATCAGTCCAAAATATGGTATAGGAGAAATCGTTAAATATGGAAGTTAATGTCAAACGGTTCTTCTCAGAACAGAACTAGCCACTCACAAATACCATCGGCTAAACGAGGGAGACTTGGTCTTCCGGTGGATACCATGGAACCGTCACACCGTGAAAAAAAATGTCAAACGGTTATTATGTACCTAAATTTTATAGCAGAGACTGTCAAAGTTAATACGTTAATTTGATACCATCTACCAAAAGCGTGGGTCAAAAATATGTCTATGAACATTTGTTAAGTATTTCCCACAAAATCTGACAGAGTATTAATAGAAGCTTGTTAGTAAATTTATGTTTCATGTCAGTTTATCGAATTTTATTATAAGTTCACATTATAAAATGGTGAAAGTATGTGAAAATGTCTTGACCTCTATATGTCTTGTCGAATTAAAAATGTTTTGTTCAGATTCGTTTAATCAATGGATTACATTTACGATTAAAATATGATAAACTAAAGGTCGGGTTAGTGCCGAGGTTACTCGATAACAAATAATATGACAGACAGGAATTGAGAGTTTTTGCAAACAGCGAGTTTAAAATCACATGAGTTGGGAATGGCACTTTCCGGCCAAGTGCGAGTGGGACTCAAAAAACGCCGAATAAAACACGATTCTTGTATGGGGCCCCCCTCTTTAATTTTTAACTTTTATTTATTTTTATTATAAATTTTGTAAACAACCGAGAGGTCATCCCCCCACAAAATGATGTTCACTCATTTTCTGCCAGCTGGTAGGAGAGGTTTTTTTTTATTTTTTTTTCTCGTCTACAAGACTTTGTAGAGGGGGGCTCAGACTACACGAAAAAGAGATTTTCTGCAGGCAAGTGCTTACAACCACTTTCTGTCTCCATCTCTCTACCTATTATTACTATTAAAATTTAATAAAAATACATTTACTTTATTTTTTCTGATTTGTGGAAGTCGCCTTTTTGGCGGAGGCCTCCCCCAGCATCCTTTAGTTCTCTCTGTCTCTAGTTTGTCTTCTACAGTCCAGTCCACATCTTTCCTTAAATGTATTTCTGTTGCCGCTATAACAACAAATACTAAAAAACAGAATAAAATAAATATTTAAGGGGGCTCCTATACAACAAACGTGTTTTTTTTTTGCTCGATATTGATAACGCTTGAAATATACACAGAATAAATAATTAAATTAAAATAAAATTAATGTTTTTTTTTGCAGTCCGACTCGCACTTGGCCGGTTTTTTTCTCTTGGTACCCATTCATTATTAATTGCACTTACCAAATTAATAATCCAAAAGTTCTGAAATTTTAAAACTATTCCACTAACGACTTGTCTGAAATATTTTATGTGAATTTAAAACAGTATACGAATCGCGAACGAGTTACGAGTCGTAGAAAATTATTTATTATGCACTCATAATGGGTATATCCGCAGCATTTAGTGACGCGGTGCAGTGCCAACTTCGTGTCTGATGCATGCATTCTTTATTCATGCTGGATCCACCTTGGAAAATGTCAATTTTCTTTGATCAGGAAAGAAATTGAAATATCGTGGTGAATATTTCTAAAACTATTATGAATATTATTATGAAAAATATATAGCAGCACTCATTAAAAAGTGTCTTTGATTTTGGCTTAGTTGGCAAAATTCACCAAACTAATTTTTAACTCCCGACGCAAAAAGAGGAGTGTTATTAACGTGTATGTGCTAGTCTGTCTGTGGCGAATGAACCGATTTTGATTTAGCTTTTTTTTTGTTTAAAAGGCGACTTGATCGAGAGTGCTCTTTATATAGCTATTCAAGAAAATCTGGATGATCAGCTCTTTTCTAGTTGTTGAAGGGATGTGGTGATATAAGGAAATAACTAAATAAACCAGGTTCGCGTGGAATAGTGTCAAGAATACTGACTGCATTTCCTAGCTGATGATCAGTCGTGGGGATATATATTTAATAAACTTTTTGGCATCGAACCTAGAGTTTCGTTATTTTTTAAATCTATTTTACGGGTATACTTATAGCACATAATTATTATCGGTCGATAATGCACGTCGGTCCTTTATGACCGATAACGATGGTAACATAAATATTGAAACAAGATTATTTGTCTAGCAAAAATATTATGTGATAAAGTGATAGTTAAATGTAAAACTAGCTTTGTTGTATACACGTGGCGTTGACATACTTATAATGTTTGGTTTGTTCATTAAATGCCTATTTATTTTCATTAGGCGGATATCGGATGTTGAAGTTTAGTTATTTGAAAATATAAAACCGATTTTACCATATTTAAAAATAGAAGGTGGGTCGAGTGGGTAAAACGTAGGCTCACAACTGAGAAGTCGCGGGTTCGTTCCCCACATCCGACCATGTACCAATGGGTTTTTTATAATAAAAAAACTATGACATTATCCGACAAACCGTACAAAGAGGCTTTTCTAGGTATTAGCCTCAAAAAAATCTTCGGTTAAGTGAGAAAGACTTTGTCTTCAGCTGGGTACCTTGGGGCCGGCAACGGTTCCCGGGAGCTGTAAGGTAATTAGTAAAGACTTTTTTTAAATAGAAGGTCTTAGTTTTAAACATGAATAAATTAAAAGAAATGTTTATTTAATGTTTTATGGCGTATTTTAAAATTATCAATTAAGAGTCGATTAGTTGTCATATCAACAAATGCGCGAGTTGTTAGACATAAAGTTCGGTCCTATTATTATTGTATTAAAAACCAAACCATATAAGTAATAACTAAGAAACAGAAGTTTAGTTATTATTCAAAATTGTATGATGTTGTATTACACTCCTTATGTAATGCAAGCGGTTTATTTGTAATTTTAGAGCTAACTTTGTTTTTTTCTTCTATAGAAAAAATATCAAAGAATCGCGTTTTTGATCCAAAGGCAATTGTCAATACAGCAAATTTCAACATGTCCAAATCGTCTCAATTTTCAAATTCAATTTAAATCAAAATACCTTTTACACATGCATTCGCCCATTTTTAGGATATAATACGATACTTAATCTGTGTTAACGTTTACATTACGTAAGAAACATCAAGGTATTTATGACATGAACAAAGACAGACTGTCATTGTAGTGTAGGTGTGTAAATTCCCTCTGTTTACCCCGTCGCTTTACACTTTAGAACAATAAAGCTTTGTTCGACATATCCCGTTTTGCGCCTCAGCCGTGTGTACGTAAATATTTTTATCTCTTAATAAAGTCAACATTGTGTGTATTTCACAATAAAATGTTTCGTAGGAAGCTATCATTTTTATAAAATTGCAACTGACTTGCTACCTGTTCTGTTTAATATGGACACTGGCTAAAAGTTAACATTGTTACTGGGATCTTTGATCACACCGCAAAATATAAAGATCTTGAAAATCTTCTTTGCGGTCCTTCTTAGATATAGATATTATGATACACAATTCCTTCTTACATCTATACAATTATTTTTTCAAAATGGCTCTATCAGGGTTTTGACAGGGTTTTGATGATTCCGCCAATGTCAAGTATTATAGACGTCACAGTAACAATATGCCGATTAATCGGTAGGTAGATGCTCCCGCCGGCTGTGATATGCCCTATCTATCATCACGCCTTTCATGCTAATAGGGGTAGGCAGAGACAATCGAATGCCATTTGTTACGATCCCTATTAATCACTGACTAATCACAACTATCACAGCGCGCACGCCATTAAACTGGTTTCCCCATCACGCCACGGCGGGCGCGTGCGTTGGTCGCCATGACATTACATTATTTTGTTATATCTCTGACGGATTAGAGAGCATACGCAATGAAAACTCTCTGGGGCTTAGTTTTTAATGCTCAGCTCCTAAACATGAATACTCGTAAAACTTCCCGGTGAAACAACCGTAATAGTGATAACAGCAAGAAAATTCGTTCAGTAGTTTTAGCAAGAAAATTCGTTCAGTCGTTTTTGCGTGAAATGCTTTGTTTTATATGTAGTGATAGTGATGATGATCAAACAGTCATTTAAACACATTTGAAGAATATAAAACAAAGCTTTGTTAAAAATAAAATAGTTGAAAGTAAAAGAAGAATATTGACATGTCGAACGAAGAATATACAACGGTTGTTCACATTGCACATAAATCCTTTGGAAAGCAAAACCTTTTGCAGTTTATTTTCCCTGTTTTAGACATCGTGATTTTATTTTACATTTGGAGTACACAACGGCACTCTCGATAAACGAGCGGCAGATGTAGAGTTTGAATAAGAAAGCGGTTTACTGCATGTACCTACCTGTACCGTCTACCTTGGATATTATGTTACTTGTGCATCGAGCGATTTTATTTCTTTAACTTTAACTCAATTTGATTCAGTTACTGCATTAACAACATATTTTGAATAGGGGTGTGATATATACCAAGAGAGGTAGGCCCTTAGGCAGAGACCTACCGCAGCGCACGCGATGTAAGGAATTTCTTAGGACATTTTTTTACACCTTGGGTTACATTATTGGAGTTTTAGTAAGGATCCCTAATTTTTTTGAAAATATAATATAGCCTATGTCACTCAGGGTGAATGTAGCTTTCCAATGGTGAAAGAATTTTTGAAATCGGCACAGTAGTTTTTGAGTTTATTCATTACAAACATACACACACACAAAAATACAAATCTTTCCTCTTTACAATATTAGTATATATTATAGCTGCATATAATATTTACCTACACTAATAATAAAGCTGAAGCGCTAATCTCTTAGTACGATAGAGTTGCCAACCGTCCTGTTTTCCCAGGACATGTCCTGCTTTTTGGGGTGTCCTGGATAGTTTCTAAGCATTGTCCTAAGTTTTTAAAGAGTCCTGTTAAGGACCTATGTTTTAAAATTAGCGCGCCACTACTGAAAACTATCTCCAATCGTTTCACTAATGAAAAAATATGTTGTTTTATTGACTTTGTTTTCAGTGCATATAACAATTAGGTACTGCTCTTATATATAGTCCTGGCTTTAAACCGAAATGTTCTGGTATTACTACCTTCAAATCCTTTGCATTTGTTAGCCCAATTCTTGAAGAAAGTTAAATATAACATCACGCTGCAAGCAAATCTTAATTTTATTTTTTTAAACATTCTGGGCGATGAACCAAGAAGCTGAGATTTAACAGTATTAATGAATCAAGACGGGCAAAAAGTTAACTCCTGCGTGTATTCACGGTGTATGCTGTCTAATCCGTCAGCGATATAACGAAATGATGTAGGAAAGAATTGTGTAGAATAAAATTATTTACAAAAAAGTCCGCGGTAGCATATATCTATCTCTAATAGATAAGTAGTTATAAGCGTATTTGTCAAGAGTGTCGCATTCACGTAAAGTTGTAAGTACAACACAGCACATAAGAAGCACGTGGCCCTGGAAAGTTCTTTGTTTACGTGAGACGAGCAAATTGGCGACGGTATACGTGATGCCATAGACTATTCTCTCATACGATGGTAATAAATGTCCGGTACATAATTTCGTAAGAACTATTACATAATCTGTGACCTAATGTCATTCTGTTTTACTTTTAATTAAATCGTTTCTGAACCTGGAGATCCCGAGTGCTGAGAACAACAAAATAATGTTTTAATCAAATAAAATACATGTTTGTTACTTTGTATTTTTTGATTTGTCTGATTTGGTAAACAAAAAGACTTTATGGTGATTTTTACATAATAATTCCATGAAGTTAATATGAAATCCTTCTTTTTCAGAAAATCCAAAGTCGGAATGCGGGAATCGAAGCATTAATTAGGAGAGTTTTGAATAGGACGATTATTGAACGACCTAATGGCAATTCATCAAGTCGTACAGTAATCATCCTGGAAATTCATGTACAGGATCAAAATATATATAAAAAAAATTAAATGCTGTTTGTTGGTAAGTGCATCACTTGAGAATAGCTGGACCGATTTGGCTAATTTTTTACAGGTTCGTGATAGTCTGAAAAAGGTTTTTTTAGGGAAAGAAAAATTCGAATTATATACATGTACCTAATTTCTATCTAATCTATCTAATATACCTTAACAGAAATGGCCACTCGTTAGGTATAGACTCACAAATACCATCGGCTAAACGAGGGAGACTTGGTCTTCCGCTGGGTACCCTGGAACCGTAACACGGTTTCGTGAGCTGTAAAGCAACCCGCGAAGAAAGAAAAAAAGGGAAAAAGAAGAACAATTGGAACAGTTGCCCGGAAAATTGTAAAATGCGGGAAAAACTGAGTGGTTTTTTATGGGATTTTTGTATGAACTCAAGACTCAATCAAGAGGATGAAAGTCAATATAAAACTTATATAATTAATTACTTATATCCAGTTTTGAAACAAAAATGTGAAAAATATTTTGTTTAATATCATTAGCGTTTCATTACTTAAAGTAATAATAAGTGAGCGGTTGTTCGCACGTGAATTCATGTAGTCATTGACATCGTGAATGTTTAAGTAGGTATATGTCCTTGAGCGTTCGCATGCTTCAATAATATGTTTTCTTATGTTAGAAACATCTGCTTTACCGACGCAATATTCCGGATAATTATTACGGAATTAGCAACTGCGACGAATTTACCCCCTACTGGAAAACAAAGGAATTAAAAAATGACATAAACTTTTTTTGGTGACATTGACACTTTCATTCATATTAGAATATCATTTATTTGCGACTTTTTTGAGCGACTAAAATACAACCAGTTGCTATACGACCAAATTGCCATCGCAACTCTGGTTGTTTCGAAAAAATTTAGCTATTAAGCTCTATCATCATGCCTTTTATTCCAAGAGGGGTAGGCAGGAACAATCGAATGCTATTTATTACGATCCTGAAATACCTCTTTCGTTTTTTTGTATTCATCATAATTAGGGAATGCAATACCGGGATACCGGGATCCCGAAATACAGGGATCTCGCATACATGTTGCGGGACTAATCTCGGTCGAAAAATTTGCGGGATCCCGCTGGACTGGCGGGATTACAGAAAAGCGTGGTACATACGTGTTTCTCTAAGGTGCGGGGCGCCGAGCCCTAGGGGAACCGTGTGAAGGCGTTTGATTACTTTTATTTTGCCAGTTACAATTTGTAATTATGACGCAATGCAATGATTTATTCATTGAATATTGATTGTCATAAAATCTATAGATAAATCAAAATCAAACTGAACTTTATAAGAAATAATATTATTTTTGGAACCATCGGGCCGGGTATACCCTGCAAACACCTGCGTTACACCTGCGACCTTTTCTAAGAATTTTATTTTTTATATTTATTATATTAATAAGCCATTTAAAATGTAACATAAAGCTTAAATTTAATTTGGGTTAAAATTAAAACCGTGAAAACGAGGTCTATTAGGTCTTTATTAGATTATTTACGATTAATTTCAGAGGTTTAAGTCGACCCTGCGGGATCCCGCAAATACCGGGATCCCGCGGGATTAAGATGGTCAGATCCCGCAAATACCGGGATTGAAATTATTTGCGGGATTGCATTCCTTAATCATAATTATATACCTTTCATACATACCTACATTATTTTAATATTTTCCGTTATACAATTTCCTGATATAGTATCAAGAACATTTAATATATTTAATAAACATAAAAATAGCATACTCACTATAATAGCTTGCATACTAACGACCCCGCCCCCAGCTTCGCACGATTATACATTATAGCATATAACCTTCCTAGATAATCCATCTGTCTATTAGTGAAAACCGTATGAAAATCAGTACCTAGAGTACTTTCTGAGATTAACCCGAACACAAACTCAGCGCGGCGGGGGGACTTTAATTAATATAATATGTAATGAAGTTTTGTTAAACTAGCGACGCCCCGTCAGATTTTTTTTTCAAAAAAAAAATTTTAAAAAAAATCGACAAAGCCGGGACGGAAAGGTAGTTTAGTAATATTCCTATGTTCGACCAAACACCACTCACGTTGTCATATCCGGGGGTTGGTCGGCTATATTGGATGCCACGTAAAATTTACGAGCAGTGGCCAATATTCGACAATAACTAGCCATAACTCGACAGATGTCGGCACCCTTGCCTATTACGTTGACGTTTTGAAATAATTTAGGATTCCGTTAGCTTATGACGACCCGAGTTTTTAGGAATTATCCTGGATTATTAATAAAACCAAATCAATTTAGAACACTCCAACAAATTGTACTAAGTGCTTATTCGATCTCAAATCACCTCAAACAAGCTGGCCACTTATTAGGTAGCCTCAAATAGGTGCATTTTTTATTTGATTTTACTATAATTACAGACTAATACTTCTATTTTTATTAAATTGATACATAAAATTGATAATTTTTATTTAAAAAAAATGTAGAAAGGTTTTTTGAATAAGGCAGAAACCTTTTCTCTAGTAAGCTATTTCTCACTTATAACAACTTGTACAATAATTTTTTGAATTTTCTTAAATGTTATGAATACAATACACTGACATTTCCTTACTGTGATCCTGCGAAAACAATGAAAACAGAGATACAAATATCTCCTTAAATAATTATATAACTTTCATCAATGATGAAAATAACATGATACCTACTTACAGTAAGTTATTCAATATTTTATGTACTTCATAAAATACTCAAAATAATTTCAACAAGTCTCGGAATTTCTCTAATTTACCGTTGCTCTCAGTCATCTTGTATCTTTAAAAAATATCGCAAATCTCTAAATAAACTCAACTTTTCAGGATTAACTGAGATTTGCGATATTTTTGACAGATGCAAGATGACCTTAACCAACGGCCCTTAATTTTCTCAATTGTGTCTGTTAGCTGTGTTCATTTAGTAGTTGCATCAATACTTAGTATGGAAGAGCGTAATTTCGTAAACGCGTCCTTAAATATTCCGAAATCTACGCGATCATTAAATTGCCGACGACCTAGTTATGAATATTCCACTAAAGTTTATTTTATATAATTTTATACCACATAATACCTATATTTAAATTTAAAATATGTGCTAATAGGAGCAAGGATAAATCAATAATCAAATTACATTGACACACAAATGTGAATTTCAATCTCGTGTAACCGCTTTGATTAGGGTGGCCATCTGTCGAATAAAATGACTAATCGATTGGTTTCAAACGGGAATGGCTGCTGACTATTTTAATCCTTAGTCGATATGGGTAGAGCGTTGACTTGAAACCGGGAGGTCCCGGGTTCAATTTTCACTTGCGCCGAAAATGCTAAGCACTATTACTGCGGGGTGTGCCATATATTTGATGTGATATCTTTCGTGTCGACCTAAAGGCCAAAAACGTTTATGTCCGTACAAGAGCCAGCCACGGAATGCACGGTCCGAGATTGTCCAACACTAGAATGCCGAGCAATTTTTCTGGGTCGGGCAAAGACAAGATGTCACGTCAAATATATGCTCACCCCGCTGGTGTGTCTGGTCAAAAGGTCGTGAAGATGTGCGCGATTAAAATTTTAAAAGTAAAATTTTATCAGCTAAAAAGCAACTAACAACCAGTCGTGCGACGGCAATGGGGTCGATATAGCAACCGATCGCTAGTTGACCGCAAGTCATTTCTAGTTTTCTAGTTATTAATTAAATCCTCAATAGATTAAAAAAAGCTAAGTATTGATTTCTCGAGCTTCGGATGGCACATAAAGCCTACAGTTAACTCTACGAGAATTTTAGTATTGATTTTTGTGATTTGATTTTTTTATCTTCACGGGTTGCCTTACAGCTTCCGAAACCGTGTTATGGTTCTAGGGTACCCAGCGGGAGACCAAGTCTCCCTCGTTTAGCCGATGGTGTATGTGTGGCTGGCTATACCTAACGAGTGGCTAATTCTGTTGAGGTATATTTAGATGGAAAAGCCTCTAAGTGTGGTTTGTCGGATTACGTACATAAGTTTTTAATTAAAACCCATTGGTACATGGCCGGGATCCGGAATCGAACCCGGGGTCTGCCTAGTTAATACCAGACGTAATCTCTCAAACTACTGAACCGATTCTAAAAATTCTTTAAATGGTTATGGAAAGTTAATAACTAAAAAGATGAGATTTTGAACTGTCTTTTACAAACCAAGACACATTTATTGCACCGAACCTGCGTACCAGGAATTCGGGACACTTTGAACCAAAATATCCTGCAGAACTCGTTAGACCAGCTTGTAAAAGGTAAATTAGTATGAAGCTCCATATAAAATTGGTCTTTGTTCACGAAAATTGCTGTTTAAATCGGACCTCCTACGTAATGGAGAAAGCAAGACATGAACTACAAAATTGATTCTCTGTACAATACCTTATCTGATATTAATATTTTGTATTGGAAAGGTCACGCGGACTATGTTGGTACATTAACACGACTCTGTTATCTCATTTATTGTGTAATTTTGACTGAATACTTCATTTTTAGGGTTCCGTAGTAAAAAAAATTCAACTCCCCGTTGTAGCTATTTCATGAGTTTTCTACAAACAACCTATAAGTCAAAGTGCTGTCAGCATATAAAATGAATTTTTTGATGTGTAATATCTTAACTCTCGGTGGCATATATTTGTAGGGAGTAATTTCGTGAATTAGGATGGAAATGACTGAGTAACAGGAAATAAAGAAATCAAATTCGAATATTCAAATGATTAGAACTATTAAAAGGGTCTTTAGATGCTTTACATCACTGGCGACAACTTAAAAAAAATAAAAATATTTTATACCTTTATCTAGCGCCGTTCGCTAGTCGCTACTACTCCCGGGAAACGTGTTACCGGCGTTAGGGATAGGTACCTACTCTTTATTTTTGTAGTTTTTAGTAGTATTAACATTTCCTTTATAAACCTACTTAACCTTCAAAGCGCGAGTTCAAAACGAACTTAACAATTTTATTATGAGACGAAAAGGTGCTGGTTTCCATGAGAAACTTTACAATATATATTTTAAATTTCGAGCCTAGCACATACACTTATCGCTTAAAAGTGGAAAAACGAAACATCTGATTTGTATGAGGCGGCTCCTTAAGTACGTTCCCTCTGAAAATAATGTACCTATGGATAAATTCTATAATTGCATGCAAAGCGGCAGCAAATAGCCGTTAAAGCTTTCGACGAAGCATTCTGATTACCCATAGAAACGAAACTCAGGGTAAATCTGCGTAAAAATTAAATAATGTAAAAATCTCTCAAAAGCTCGTCTGCCACAGTGGCATCTTGCAGATTGCTAATCCGAGCCCTAACTGCATTTAAAATTAAAACTGTCAACGCAGATAGGATGGCAGACCGCAATGAGCCTCCCCTAGCAAAATTTCATACCGAGGGCTGTCACCCTATAAAAACCCCCGACACAAAATATGAACTACAATCGCGGTGGAGTATGCAAGGTGAAGGATATGCATTTAGAACATTTTTGGTGTCAAAGTACACCTTTAATATAATTTAATAATAGTTTTATTTCACTCTTTTTAAACTAAGTAATTGCCTTTTAAAAGAAAGTGTACCGACTTCAAAAATTATGCACTTTAAAGTGTGGTTTCCGAAAGCAAATGCACAAGTCACTATAAAAAAATACCCAAATCGCTTCAAGTGTGCAGCGTTCTTTGAAGAGTTCTCGATTTCTCCAGGATCCCATCATCAGATCCTGACTTGATGACCATGGGACCACCTGGAAAGTATACTCTTTCAAACAAAAAAAAATCCAAATCGGTCCAGGCGTTTTCATATAATCGGGGAACATACATAAAAAAAAAAGATTCCGACGAATTGAGAACCTCCTTCTTTTTTTGAAGTCGGTTATAATAAGAAGTATATATCTAGGTAGGTAGGGGCGTCGGTGGTCGAGTGGGTAAAACGTCGGCTCACAACTGAGAAGTCGCGGGTTCGATCCCCACATCAGACCATGTACCAATGGATTTTTATATTAAAAAATCTATGTACATTATCCGACAAACCGTACTAAGAGGCTTTTCCATCTACATACCTCAACAGAGCTGGCCACTCGTTAGGTATAGCCTCAAAAAAAATTTCGGCTAAGTGAAGAAGACTTGGTCTTTCGCTGGGTACCATGGGGCCGGCAAAGGTTCCCGGGAGCTGTAAGGCAACCCGTGAAAATTAAATAGAGGATAAACGATCACTTATATACATCGATGCTATAGCATTGAATTTTAATAGGAATTTATTTTTGGGGAGGGGATGGGGGTTTGAAGGACTTAGGGGATGTTCTTGGCCTTATAAATATGTGAGACTATAAACTAGATAGAAAATAAAAAAAAAGCAGACACAAAGGGTTCAAACTTACCCCTATTTGGCGTCGGGGGTTAAAAAATAACAATTCATACAACGAGATAAGTAAAAACGCGAGCTTGTTAAACCGTAAAAAATAATAATAGGGAGCCAACGTCAACAATAGCAGCTAGTCCGGAGTTGTATATTATACACGCGTGCTTATAACCAGATTCTGCACACCCCGTCGTCTAGGGTGACATAAAGCAGGCTTGACTCCTATTCATAAAGGAGATGAGAAATGTTTCCAAAATAAGGGAGCAACTATTTAATTTTCGTTTCGTGTAATTTTCTTTTACATTCGTAATACTGGTCTCTGTTTCGATGATACAAGCAAAATATACCTGTTAGACGTGTTTTTCATATCACTCGAAAACTAATAGTTTGAAAAATAATGGTGGCCGAGTGGTTAAGACGTCTGGTATTAACTAGGCGGACCACCGCTCGATCCCGGGGTCAAACAAATCGGTTTTTTATATTTAAAAAAATATGTACATAATTCGAAAAAACACACTTGTAGAATTGTATGGGATTGTAGAGTTTAAACTGAGTTAAAGGTCATTGGCAGTCGGTCATCTTAATTCTGTTAAATATATGGCGTTTAAAACTATGGCTATTTAGAAGTCTTCCTTAATCCAATTTAAAATAATAACTATCAACAATTTCAGTTGAAACTTTTGTATTAAATAATTTTTCTAGGATTAATTGAGATTTGCCATATTTTTGATAGATATAAGATGGCTGACAGCCACGGACCCTTAAACAAATGGCCACTCGTTAGATATAGCTTCACAAATACCATCGGTTAAAAGAGGAAGACTTGGTCTGGAGCCGTAAGGCAAGATATATTGTAGTTTTCATAATAATAGGTACTTATAAATAAAATATATGAAAATACGTAAAATACTTTATGCTAGCTTTTAATTTACGCTGAGCATGATTTGGAATTATTAATGGACATGTCATTCATTGATAAAATGCCGTCAATGTTCTCACTTCTGTTAATTAAAAAGCTCTTTAAATATTTATTTTGTGATTAAAAACATTCCTATTGATAGAGCCTTGTACGCCCGCTACAAATAAGTAATTATTAATTCTGATATATGTTAACCGGACGCCGCAGCAATTATAAGATGTTGATGGAGTGTTTGATTACTGTGTAACAGTTTGGGAATTCGTTACAGAAAGACCGGTTGGTATCAAGAAGTGGGGAATGTTTGAAAAAAGGTCTGGGTCATCCTTTAATCTTTGATTTCGTAAGATACTTAATATTTGTACTGTTGAAATTTTAATTCTATTTTTAGATCATTTACGAATTAGACCGCATATTGATGTGAAACATCTATACGCGCGTTAGACTAGAGTAAAATCAAGACGTCTCAAAATGCAGGAGACCCTTGGTTTTGGCCTACACCGTCTGCGCCTAGGGTTGTGTGCAGGTGAGGGGATAACGCGTTGGCATGAGGCAACACCAAGCGTCTCACACTTCGGTGACGTTTGGTTTTGGCCTACGCTGCGTGTGTCTGTTCGTGTATTTCTTCAATTACCTACTCATAATAAAAAATAAAAAATTTTTTTTTTGTAGATAATTTTATTCTACACAATTCTTTCTTACATCATTTTGTTATATCTCTGACGGATTAGACAGCATACGTCATGAAAACTCGCTGGGACTAACTTTTTTCCCGACTTGATTCACTTATGCTGTTAATGCTCAGCTCCTAAACATGATAGGGCCATGTTTAATACTCGTAAATCTTCCCAGTGAATCAATCTATCTATAGTGAAAACCGTTACAAAATTCGTTCAGTAGTTTTTGCGTGAAAAGGGCTCAGATATTGGAAACCTTTTATTTAAGGTTATATTTTCCATTCAAGAACTCTCATAGTCACTTAGCCTTACATTTGTGTCCATTCACATTGGAGAACGAATTAATATTATAGAACCGTTGGGGTTAGCATACATTTTGACAGCGACACTTTCGTTTCGGTCGAATGGCCTTGAACAGGCCAAAACGTTATGTCCAACAAGGACCGGCCAGAGATAGCCCGGGGCCGAGAGGTCCGGCCCAACAATGTGCGGGAAAATTCTGTGTACTTGTCTTTGTCCGGCCAAGCAAATTGCTCGGCATTCTTGTGCAGGGCATGCCCGGTCCGGGCTATCTCTGGCCGGTCCTTGTTGGACATGAACGTTTTGGCCTGTTCAAGGCCATTCGACCGAAACGAAAGTGTCGCTGTCAAAATATATGCTAACCCAGCTTGAATAAACTCTGATTCGCTTGTTTGGGATCGATGACCGACTGAAGCGAGTTAATTTTCTAAATAATTCGTTAACATTTTCTATTTGAAAGTCACTAGCAATAAAATAGATAACAAAACTAGATTTTTTTAATCGACCGTTGAATTGACGTCTTTTTTAATTGGCTCATTGAAATGGAATTTTAAATTCAAGTTGCATTACTTTTATTCCCTCAGCTTTTAATAGAAGGAGCTTTGAGCCACGCCCAAAGAAATGCCCGTTTTCATTTCGTGCTAGGTTGTAATTATTTGTAATTCTCGAATGAGACTGCAGTAATGATGGGTTTAGTCTCCTTAGTTACATCAGAACACATTGTAATGAAGAAGGAATAAATAATAGGAGAATATTATGGAAAAAAGTTAGTCCCAGTAAGTTTTCATGGTGTATGCTGTCTAATACACAAAATTATGAAGAATAAAATGATATACCTACATAAAAGTCCGCGGTAGCATATACCTATATCTAATAGATAAGTACAAGTTATAATACCTACTATTCAAATTGTTGTAATAAACAAATATTGTATCTATCTATCATCACGCCTTTTATCCCAAGAGGGGTAGGCAGAGACAATCGAATGCCATTTGCTATGATCGTTTCGCTTCTTTTATATTCATCATACCTTTCATACAAGCTCGGCGATTGTGTGTACTTTTAATATTGCCTTCGATCAATAATTTTTTTATATGTTCAATATTGTATTGTACACCTTAGTCGTCCTCTGCAAGCATTTCCTTTCACTTCAGCCATATAAACCTGTTCAGTCAATCTTTCATCCTTTATTCTTTACCACTTTTCTTTATTTTATTCACATCATTATCTTTCACTCAGCATTCTTCTCTAATGACATAGTTTCGGATGCGGTCAATACGCTTCTTATTCTATACCCAAGTCTTCCATAAGTAAATAGGTAATGGAACTAAAACAGCATTTTGTATATTAATTTTACTTTTAGTTGTAAGTTGTGTATTTCTGCATACATAATTATAGTATACCTACCTTAAATAATTTTTGCTAACTGTACATAAGAAAGATACTATTTTCAAACTCATATTTTCGCACTTCAACAAAAATATACCTAAAATGACTTGACATACTTTTTAGCAAATAGAGATTAACAGCAAGTAGGTAGGTACTTCACGGTTAATAAAAAATCAGGGTCAATGTTCTTGGCGTACATTATGTATTCAATTATATATCATTCAATCTACAACGCTATTTCCTGCTGTGCCCTGCTTTGTACTACGTGCGAACCAATTAAATCTCAATGAGAAGTTAACTATATCAAATAATATTGGATGTAGGTACCTACCTATATATGAAACTTTACGGTCTTTATATTTTGTGGTGGCCATAGAAAAATTCGGTAATTAGACTATCGACTCCTAACAATAATTAAAGAAGTTTGTTTTTAAAAATTTACTTGTGTTGTTTGTCCTTTTTAGGGGTTCATAGGAAAACAAGGAAACCGTCCGTCCCCAGGTTTTCAAAAAAATGTCTACAATTAAATTTTGAAGCGAATTTGGAAATTTGGAATAGCGCCCACAGTACATACTTAAATACTTTTGAAAAAAAATATAACAGGCACTGAGACAAAAAAACTTTCAGAAATAAAAAATAATTGTAACATCTAGATACTACGGAACCCTACTTTCTATGTTTGGTTATATGAGTTATCCCGGCTAAATATCTCATTCCATCATACAAATTTTCATCAAAAAAACGTCCGCGATTATTAAGTGAGTAAAACGTTACCAAATCTAATAAAACTATGAAATTGTAACGTTTAATTAGTATGAAGCGTCGTTGTATTGTCATTCATTAATCAAGCCGTCAGAACTGTCAGAGGTCAGGCTCGGTTTTACTACAGATATCATTATTCAGTGTACTTTCGTCTATTTTGTTTTGTTCAATTAATTATTCTGCTTTAGGGCTGCCATTATATTTACATATAAGGGCCTATATTGTCTTAAGGTCCTTAAGGCTTTTGATAGCATAAATGGACGAAATTACGAAAAGCTACCATCGGGACATTATTTGTGTTAGAAACTGAAATTTAGTTATTGGTGACTATAAGTGTTCCGGCGGTCTGCTCTGCAGTAGTAGAGAGCGCGAGACCCAGGGAACTGACTATCAAGGTAGGGTAGGTAGGTAGACTGGGAAACTGGGAGACTATTGAAACTGCACGATGTAACTTCAATCTAGCCCGGGCGGCCACTGGACGGCTGTGTTCTTCTTGGTTGCTGGGAGGTCCTCTTGTCGTGAGATCTTGACGCAGACTGACTATCGCTCCGTTTGCTCGCCATTATATAGCGGGCAGCGCACGGAACGTCGCCGCGACAACAAGAACCCCCCACGCGGTCAACGTCAACCAATCAGAGCACAGTGCGCTCAGTGAAACACAACGGGTATAGAATCGTTTATTATTATTTTAAACAAACATACATGAGTTTACCACCATTTCGGAAATTATATCTGTGGAGAAGAAATGGCAAGAAACTCCACAGATTTGAGTACAAACAAATCTTATAAATATTATAATAAATACAAGGGTTATAAACACATAAGTCTCGTTGAGCTGTACACGATAATCCAAATGTATGTAACATCATTAGGCTTTACATATTAAATCCGAACATGAGCAATATATATGCATAAATCCTCGCCAAACTATATATTAAATCCGAACATGAGCAATATATATGCATCAATCCTCGCCAAACTATATATTAAATCCGAACATGAGTAATATATATGCATCAATCATTACTATATCTCTTTGACGCTTTTACCCTTCTATTAGGTGAAACCGAGGTTGTAAGGCTCGGTTCGAGTGATCTCAAACTATTTCACGACGAAAGACTCACATCAACAAATATGAGTGTGTCCTCTAAACTCCGAATATGAGTTTGGGAGGTTCCCTTGTGGAACTCTCCTGCCAAGAGGACATGGCTTCTATCAAACTCCGAATATGAGTTTGGCAAACTCCGATTATGAGTTTGACTGCTCCCTTTGCACCTACATGTCTCGAGGACATGATTTCCATCAAACTCCGAATATGAGTTTGGAGGTTCCCCTTTTGGAACCCTCATGCCAAAGGTCATGGTCTTCTTCAAACTCCGAATATGAGTTTGGCAAACTCCGAATATGAGTTTGTAAAGCTCCTTCGGGCGGGGCGTTCCCGAAGGAGGCGAACAAGTCAAGTCAGTCGTTCCCTGGTGGAACCTTCACGCCACAAGGACATGGTTACCATCAAACTCCGATTATGAGTTTGGAGAGCTCCTCCGGGTGGTGCGTTCCCGAAGGAGGCGAACACGTCGATAGTCAAGTAGTCATAAGTTTATCCTTGGGAGTTGATCAGGCCCTCAAGAATAGTCAAGTAGTGTTAAATACTATTTCACATTGATACATTATTTTAGGGACATAGTCCCCAACGATAGCATGGTCAAACGAACACTTCGACCGCCTCGTGGTAAGCGAGGTAAGTTTACACATGTGTAATTCCGAATTGTTCATTAGGTACAAGTGGCAAGTTAGTTGCCTTTCCATTCTGTAACAAGTTATACAGTACAATATTCCGAATCAATTTTCGTCTGAAGATATACCTTTTCAGAGGAAATACGAATCTATGCCAGTCGCTGTACCAATCTCTCCGTCCCAGACAGACAACGGGTATTGGTCAGCGGATGCCTTTCGAGCCTACGGGTTGACATAGCTCGCGGTGCGAGCTTGCCTTGGGGGTCTACCCCCGCCCTCGCGCAACGCAGTGCACTCGCTCACTTAGGCCTATGTCTAAACTCTATATTGCTAGTCTATGTTTCACTATTTTAAGCACTGGCACTATGAGACATTAATTCACTGATTCATTTTCGAATTCTATTTCACTTTCACGGTCACTGATCACTTCGTCGCGAACAATAAGCAATTAAATTTATTTTGAATTAATTCCTAGTTATTAGTATATTACAGAGTGCGTCGGTGACCGAGTGGTTAAGACGTCTGGTATTATATAGGCAGACCAAGGGTTCGATCCCGGATCCCGGCCATGTACCAATGGGATTTTTAATTAAAAACTTATGTACGTAGTGCGATAAACCACACGCCTTTCCATATAAATATATCTCAACAGAACTAGCCACTCGTTAGGTATAGCTTCACAAATACCATAGGCTAAACGAGGGAGACTTGGTCTTCCGCTGGGTACACTGGAGCCGTAACACGGTTTTAAGCTGTAAGGCAACAACGTTATATCTTTCTTCTCTCTCGTGTAACGAAATGTGCCTAAACGTGACACGTTCTTGAAATTTCATTCTTAATTCTCGTCCAATTTTATCCAAATATTTAGAATTTTGATACAATTTTTCCCATGATTATGTCATAACAATTTATTAACAATCCCACTAATATTATAAACTCGAAAGTTTGTATGGATGTATGTATGTTTGTTACTCAATCACGCCAGAACGGCTAAACAGATCTGGATCAAATTTGGCACAGAGATAGATTATAGTCTGGAATAGCACATGGGCTACTTTTTATCACGGAAAATGTATGGTTCCCGTGGGATATATTTGTTTTTGTTTTTCACGGGATCGACATGATTTTTTGCATAGTGGTAGTTTAGGGGTCAGATAATGACATGTACTACTTTTTATACCGCGAAAGCGGGCGGAGGAGGGGCAAATTACAGCCACGGGATTATTTCTTTTCATTGACAGAAGATTGTACACAATATATAATTTTGAGCTATATTATATTTAATTAGGATATTAAGTAAATAAGTTAATTAGAGTATATTTATTTATGGCAGCCTTAATGGAGTGTCGACCGGCGTCTGTGCCACGTGGGATAGACTTCTTTGTAAAGTTATATAATGAATATTAATATAACACGATCCTTATGTAAATTCGGGCCTCATTTGCTGCCCTGTTAATTCTCTCAAGATTATTTGTATAAATAGGATAAGATTCGAGTGGGAGGAATTGTGGGGTCAGAGAATGTAGAAAGAAAAAGAATACTCCTTGATATCAAATTAGGTGCGTCGGTGGCCGAGTGGTTAAGAAGCTAGGCAGACAACGGGTTCGATCTCGGATCCCGGCCATGTAGGTACCAATGGGTTTTTTAATCAAAAACTTATGTACATAATCCGACAAACCACACTAGAAGCTTTTCCTTCTAAATATATCTCAACAGAACTAGCCACTCGTTAGGTATAGCCTCAAAAATACCATCGGCTAAACGAGGGAAAATACGAAAGCTAAATATCGATGTCATAAGTTAACTAACTGAATTCGTATCATTTTTTTTAAAAATATTTTGTCTACAAATCAAAACCAACTTGGGCCATTGCTACATATTATAGGGAAGACCACAAAACGGTGTTTAACAAGAGTGTTTAGTTAAACTATGTTTTATCACTTTTATTCAATATGAAAGACGACAGAACTATGATTAAACACGGTTATGTGGTAAGGGGGATATTATTTAGATAAGCATTACATAATACTTGCTAACATTTCTATTTTTGCACACAATTTAGCAAATTTTGCACATGATAACAGCCAAACCTTATTAGCAAGTACTACAAAAGCAAAGTAGTAATTGAAAAATGTTTCTTTATTCGTGTATTAACTGGTTAGTATGACCTAATAGCCTTATTTTTTCGCTAAGATATTCTACAGAGTGCTAGATGAAAGTTGAATCATTTTTTTTAAACTATGTAAGCACAGTATTGGCAAATTTAAGCAATAATTATGCAGTAAACTTACTTATTAATGGAAGCTTTTCAGTATTTACCTGTAAATATAAAAAATACAGAATTAATAAGTAATTTTAATCTTATAGCAAAATAGGAATCCAAATGTTGTAGTTTCTACTGGTTATAGGAGTTTTCACTAGATATTAAAAAAAGTCCCCCGTCGCGTCTGTCTGTCTGTGCCCTTTCCACGCAAAACCTACTGAACCGATTGTGTTGCGGTTTTCACTATTAGTTAGGTTGATTCATCGGGAAGGTTTACAAGTATTAACCATGGGCCTATCATGTTTAGGAGCTGAGCATTAACAGTGTTAGTGAATCAAGTCGGTGGAAAAGTTAGTCCCAGACAGTTTCATGGCGTATGCTGTCTAATCCGTCAGAGATGTAACAAAATGATGTAGGAAATAATTGTGTAGAATAATATGATCTACAAAAAAGTCCAAGGTAGTATATATCTATCTCTAATAGATAAGTAGTTATAAGCGTATTTATGTAGGTATTGAATTTGTTGTAAACTGTTATTGTGAAGTTAGTTACAAAATAAATATAAAACATAGGCATCATAAATATTTTAGTAGCAGTTGCTAGGGTTGCCAACTCTCCCGGAATTCCGGGATTCTCCCGGAAAAAAGCAGTTCGTTTTGAAAAACTCCCGGCTCCAGGAACACTGCTAAAATCTCCCGGATTTTTTCTGCGCATAGCCGGGCAGCCCCCGCACGCAGCGAGTCAAGCCGAAAACTTATTATCGGATGCATCCATCAGACTCTATTTACAATAAAATGAGCGCAAGAAGAAATTGATTGAAATGAATTAAAAGATCTGATTGCTTTTTGTTGAACGTGCAAATAAATGAGGATAAATTGTATGACAATTACTGTTTCGTACAAATTCGTGAAGTTGTGGCAAGTTAAATAAACAAAGAGGGTAGACTTGCGTTGGGTTCATTTTTATCGTTTCCAAGTAAACTGCTCGCGTGTAAAAAATACTATTAATAAAAAAAATACACAATTTTTTTATTCTACCTCCCGGATTTCTGATCCACAGAGTTGGCAACCCTAGCAGTTGCCCGCGACTTCGTACGCGTTGTATTAGAAATAGTGACGTAATTTATGTAATTATACGGTACGCAGGGAATACGATTTGCATACAAAGGTTTACACCCCAATTCGGCTAAATTTTTTGAAAAAAATCTTTTCTAGTGCCTTTACACCACTTTAAAAAAATACTTTAGGTAAAGAGTTGGCACCTATTGTTTAAGACTCCATCCATAACTTTTCTGGTATAAACTATTCACAATTTCTCTGTAAATAATCCACCTGTAATAAAACCAATTGAAAAAATAACGGCTATTTCACTTAGATATTTTGAATAAGTTACTATATGGTAAATTACAGTGAAACAGGTAAATTGGGAATAGTTTATCCCCATATTTTATTCCGCCCCCGGCTTCGCCCGTGGATATATTCGAATAATATAAAATATAGCTATGTCACTCAGGGATATCGTAGCTTTCTATTGGTAAAATAATTTTCAAAATCGGTTTAGTAGATCCAGAGATTACCCCCTACAACCTCACAAACTTTATCTCTTTAGAAATCCATATGTTGTAATATGTTTTGCTTATTTTTCATAATGTTTATATTGTGGAGTGCTGTGGATTTTTGTAAATAAATAAACAAATAAAAAAATAAAAAATATAGACAGATGAATATGTGATTGTGTGTTTTATTATTTGGTAAAATATTAGTCAGGCCTCAGGAAACTAAGTTTTTTCAAATACTAAAGAAACTCAATCGACACCGCAAGAAATTCAATTAAGTAAAAAAAATACAATTGGTAACATTGTACAACATAAGTAAAGGTATGTTCACACTACGGGCCGTGTGAAGACGCGCCCACAACCTTTCCGGGAATTAGCACCTCGCGACCACAGAAAGTTGACTTTGTAAAATTAACAGTTGCTGGTCAATTTGTTGTATGCTTATTGCTTACATTGCAAGTTGGGTAAGCAATTATACGAATATTTGTTGTCACTTTGTATGTGAACATCAACCAATGTTGGATAGTTTAAATAGCTAGTGATTTGCTTTGACTTTGCGCGGTTTTAATACATGTTATCATAATTTATTTTACGTAAAAACAGAGCAACGCCATCAACATGATTTTTGATATGTAACATCTTTCCTGCAATCTGTGGGAGTGATTTCGTGAAGGGACGGAAGTGTGTAACAAAAAGCCGGGGTGCGCGCAGTGGTAGAGTTGGCCGTTAGATGGTACCAACCCATTTTTTGAGAGGTTGGTACTGTCAGCCAACAGTGTGTGCGTGTGTGTGACGAGAAAGAGAACTAGAGAAGGAAAACGCATCAGCTGTGCGCTTAACCAACAGTGTTGTGTATAAAGTGTTAATGTTTTCAGGATATAATGTTAATGTTACTCATTACCAATGTCAGATGTTACACACCATAATGCGGCGGCTACTGTAAGGCTGTAAAAAGGTCCGTGTGGAATAGTGGCAAGAATACTGGCTGCATTTCCCCGCTGAATCGCAATGCTGATTCGTTGAGCGAGGAAGGAGCCAGCCCTCTTGTCACCAGAAGAGATGATCAGTCGAGGGGATATATCTTTAATCAACTTTTTGGCATTTGAACCTAGAGTTTCTACACCAAACGGCACAAAATTGTAGTTTTCAATAAATTGTACTATATTTGCGCCGTTTGACTCTGCGATTTCCGCCACAAATGCTGTTTCTCTGAGATGAGACGGGGCTAATCTTGTCCTCCACACACGTATTCTGTTTTCATTCACAAATCGCTTTTATATAGGCATTAAGAAATTAACTTTTAATTAAAGTATTTTTTCAAGTCATCGTTTAAAAATAAGCATAAAGCGATTATTTTTAAACCACCCCAGAAAGCTTTTAAGGCCGGTTACACATTTATAATATATAAAAATGAAATGTTTGTTTTAAATTTTGTCTGTGGCAGGCCCATGACAGCTGTCGACCAGTCATTATCCGGTTTGTAGCGCGGAAGAGTAAATGAAGCGTCAAAAATAACAATTTACTCTCACTGTTTAACGTAACAATTTTCGTATCTCGTTTTTTAGTCACGCACAATTAATTTTTCGTGTTATATGTGTGCCTATAGTTGTAATACAAAAATGTACACACGTCATTATAGTATACAAGCTTCTGCCGCGGTTTCACCGGTAATTTGCCCCTCCCCCGCCCTCTTTCGCGGTATAAAAAGTAGTATGTAATTCTCTGACTCCTAAACTACCACTATGCAAAAAATCATGTCGATTATATGAAAAACAACTGCTATTCAAAGTCCATTGGCTATTCCAGACTATAATCTATCTCTGTGCAAAATTTCATCCAGATCCGTTCAGCCGTTCTGGCGTGATTGACAAATATACATACATCCATACAAACTTTCGCGTTTATAATATTAGTGGGATAAAGTACAAGTAATAGTCATTGAACACGATTCGGCACGAACACGTGGTATATTTGTCAGTCTGTCTGTGCCTTATTGACTCGTAAACTACTGGACTGATTTTACTACGGTTTTCACTAATAGTTAGACTGATTCACGGAAAAGGTTTATGTGTATAAAATATCACGCTACGTCTCTTGGGAGCCGAACAGTAACCAATAATGTGGAGCAAAGGGACGGGACTTAGAAAATTATAGAGGTCGAAAGTTAACCAAATTAAAATTATTATTACGCATTACAAAAATTTACACGGACGAAGCCGGGGCGGAAAGTATGTATATAAAGCTGAAGAGTTTTTATACAGGATGTTTGAAGGCGCTAATCTCAGCAATTATCAGTCCGATTGAAAAAAAATTGCATTAAATAATCAAGGTGAGCAGTAATTGTAAATCTCAACCAATTAAAAATTTACACAGGAAAAGCTAGTGATATTTCTAGCTGTGCCAAATTTTATTCGAATCCATTCAGTTATTACGGTGTGAGAAACGCAATATTTTGTGAGTTTTACATTTTTAAAACAAAATAAATATTAGATGAGAAATGAAGAGCAGAGCATGTCCAAAAATGTTGGATTAATAATGTAAAGCTTTAAAATTGGTAACAAATAAAATAACTCTAAAATCGAAAATAAAACTTCCATTCAGTTAAAAATAACAAAATTGTTGATAGTATTTTTTCCATAGACCAAACTTTACCAAAGTAAACATATTTCGACCACAAGGTAGTTATGTTAGCCTGCACCTGTCGGCAAATGGCCCACCAAAATCGATAAAGAGGGATCGTAAAATGTTCTCTTTTAAGTAAAAATCCATTAACGAAAACATTAAAATAAGCTACAACGTAAATAAAGCTCCCGAGTGCGGAGTTGAGCTTTTTTTATGAGCGATTTTTTAATATGCATGTCATATTATAATGTTTTACGGAAGATTTGGAAAGTATTTTTTATCGTATTACCGACCATATAGTGGGGACTCTCTTGCCAGCTCTTGTATGGAGACTCTGCAGATTGTGAACAAAGCATGAAACTTGGTACAGGTGTAGCCTAGGTCAAAATGAGCAAATTAAGCCCTGGCCCCACCAGTTCCGCCCGCAGGGGTGGGGAGGGGGCGGTGTCAAAATACGTACATAGTTAAAATTTATCAATGGAGACGACGAAGATTGGCGCTTTAATTAGTCTGGATTGCAGTCAAATCGGCTGTCAATCTGTACAATTAGCGACAAATTGACTGCGCATTTGACCTTTGCTAATGTTAAATTCAGCCTTATTTCTCTAGAAACACTCTAGTAAAAGTTTCTAAATTAAATAATGCAAGTAGATTGTCCATGAGTCGTAGTTTAATAAAAGTGGGAGCTAAATAGCTTTGCAGGCGGCCGGCCCAATATTTTTTTATTAAACGGACCAAGTATGCAGCGTAACTGGCACTTAATTTACAACAAGACATGCCAGAAAATTAATTTCTGTGAGAATTTTTCTGCCTAAGGTAGGTAGTACATAATTATACTATTCCGGAAATATTACATAGAAATAAGATTGCGTATGATATTTTGCCGCATTTCCCGCACGTTTCGCAACATAGAGAGTAGGTATACATTTATACGTGTTAGGTGCCAAATTTCGGTTCAAATATATAGAATATAATAGAAATTACGGTATCATGATTGACAACTGTCTAACATATAATACAGGTTGTTACATCGAACGTACCTCCGAAATTATAGAGACAGCAAAATGTGTTCTAAGGAACCATGTCGTCGATTTTAGAAATAAGAAAAACTGCATTCTTAGATTAAAAAAACTCATACACTACTCGGGAATCGAACCGCCATTTTGAAAGAAAAATTTACGTTGTTTTTATTACGATATTGACTGTGTTGTAAGGAGTTTGAAAATGGAATGTGAACTTCTTAGTTTTACCAGGCCGAATTGCAATACAGGATACCTTCACGCCTGTTTCCCAGAGGGGTAGGCAGAGAGTATGGATATAACTCCATCTTTGCATTTTCTCTTGCTTCATCCACATCCAGACATCGTTTCATACATGCACGTCTACGTATTTTTGACCTTTTTTTACTGCTAGCACATTTTTAACTTCGCAATATTTTATTAGTCATTAACGTTATAAAATATTACGCAAAAGGTTATCAAAGGCGAGTAGGTACCTACCTAATTAATTTGTTTATGAATCTGCTTACTTGAGGTTAACTTCGTACTTCGTGTGACCTGGATTTATTTTATAAAACAGAAATTATGGAAAAATCAAGGGTTTTTAGCTCAGCTCAAGGAATACTTTTTTTCTTGCTCTGAGGTTTTTAGATTATTTTTCTAAAATTTATACTTTCATGATAGATGACAATTCTAGCAAAGATACTTACTGCCTACCCCTTTGAGAAACAGTCGTGAAGGTATTGACGCACCTGTAATAGAATAAGTCAGTAGGTACGTACCACTTTATATTAAATAACAAAATTACCGAGTTGCCCATCTATAATATATTTAAAAATCAATACTTATTTGTTTATTTGTATCACTCAAAAACTACTGGACCAAAACACTGGAAAAACACTGGATTTGAAAAAATATTTTTGCATTTGATAGCCCTATTCTCGGGGCTGTCGTACGAAGTAGCGGGCAATCAGCTAGTAGGTATATTATGTATAAATAAAAATTAAATGCTGTTCGTTGCTAAGCGCATCACTAGCGCATGGACCGGTTTGGCTTATTTTATTTAGGTTCGTAACGGTCTGAATAATATTTTTAAGGAAAGAAAAATTTGAAATTGTGAAATTCGGGAAAAACTTGAAGTGCTTTTTTTCTATGGAATTTTTGTATGAACTCAAGACCAAATTAGGGCATGCAAGTTATATAGTTTTAAGCTGGAATTTTTACTTAGAATTTTTGTCTCGAGTTAGGATTGAAATCAGGCATTGATTCCATCAAAAATAAGGAGGTAGGTATTTATAGCTCATTTAAGTTTCATTGTAGTTAGAAAACAAATAACATTACAAAATATTAAAACACAATATCCATTATTCATCAACTTCAATATTACTTTCATACAAATGTTTACTTTCAATAGTTTCAATGTTTCTGTATGAAAGTTTTATGAAGTACCATTATGTAATTGATGAATATTTAAATACCTTCGTAAACACACTTATAACTACTCATCTATTAAAGATAGACATATGCTACCGCGGACTTTTTTTGTAGATAATTTTATTCTACACAATTTCTTCTTACATAATTTTGTTGGATCTCTTACGGATTAGACAGCATACGTTATGAAAACACGCGGGAGCTACTTTTTCCCGACTTGATTCACTTAACCTCAGCTCAGCTCCTAAACATGATAGGTCCATGTTCAATACTCGTAAACCTTCCCAGTGAATCAACCTACCTAATAGTGAAAACCGCACCAAAACAATTTTTTTGAAAAGCTTGCATTTACCTATTATTTATATATTTTTTACACAAAGTGGATTATTAATTTCACAAACCTTACAGAAATTGGTTATAAGATTGATAATTTTTTTTTGTTCTTTCTTCACAAATTGCCTTGCAGCTCCCGAAACCGTGTACGGTCCCAGGGTACCCAGCGGAAGACCAAGTCTCCCTCTTTTATTGATAAGTTATGAATTGGGCAGCAAATAAGATTCTCTGTGTTTAGTCAACGAAACATAACGACTTATAAGTATATTAATTCAACCAAATAAATAATATGTCTACCCATAGCTTCTAAGAAACTGTGGTCAGCTACATTTCTGGAGATCAGCCAAAATAATCATACAAGGCAAAAATAATAAAACATAACTACATACCTAACTCAGTTAAATATTGCTTTCTGCATTAATAAATTATTTTTTAATTATTGATTAAAAATTAATTTGAATATAATTTTATTATTTATTTTAAAAATTTCTATTAGACGTAGGTATCTAGTATCCTACCTAGGTACCTCGATTTATAACATACCATCTATTAGAGGTAAAGTTTAAGTTTGGATGTAGGGGGTTATCTCTCAAACTACTGACCCGATTTTGAAAATTCTTTTACTAATAGGAAGCTAAATTATCCCCAAATGCTATAGGCTACATTTTATTTTATTCAAAGCTGGGCCGGAAAGCTAGTTAATGATATTTTAATTGAATTCGATATGATTTTTAACCGACTTCCAAAAAAAGACGGAGAAGGTTCTCAATTCGGACCGTATTTTTATGTATGTATGTACATCGATTACTCCGCCAGTTGTGAACCGATTTTGATGGTTTCTTTTTTAATCGACAGATAATTCTTCCGGATTGGTCCCATTTTTATCTCATAAAAATTGGTTCTTTAGTTTTTCAGAAATTTTGAAAAAACTGACCTTTTAAGTCAATTTTTCGTAATATCTCGATGAAATATGTACCGATTTTGACGACTTATTTTTTTAAGGATATAATAATTTCTTGACATTATCTCACAGTCATATGACGAAAATCGGTTCAGTAATTTTTCAGAAATTCAGTAATTTTTCTCTGTTTACTGCTGAAAATTATATCAGAGAAAAGCCTTAGCAACGGTTGCTATTGACACGAAGTTGTCAATTTTCGTATCGACGGTGGTCTAGCGGCTAAAGGTATGGGATGCAGCGTAGGATGCACATTGCTCGAGGTTCAAATCCCATCCACCGCAGTATTTTTTATATTTTCCATAATTTTTTTTAGTTGCGTTATTATTTATTTCTCAGGGCAACAAAATCACTTAAAAGGGAAAAATAAACCTTTTAAAAAAAAGTGTACCGACTTCAAAAATTTGCACTGAAAAGTAAGAAATAATAAAAATAGCGTCGTAGAATTTGAAGACGGTTGGTGCCAAATTAGAAATAATTTAGTACCCAAATTCACTAATCTAGATAATTCATTAGGAACCTACGATCATCAGTAGAAACACAGATAATATTGAACAGATCTTTATGTCCCTAGATGTTTACTTAATTTTGTATCCTAATTTGGCACCAACCATCTTCAAATTCTACGACGCTATTTTTATTATTTCTTACTTTTCAGTGCAAATTTTTGAAGTCGGTACACTTTTTTTTAAAAGGTTTATATTTCACATTTTAAATAGTAGATATCTATTTGTTGTTTTTCTTATTCTGGTTTAGTTATTATTTTTTAACTTAATAATATTATAAAGCTACCCGAACCTGCTAAATTAATTTTAATTTAAACTTTTAGCGACCCAGTTACCATTTATTTTCTAGGTAGTTAATTTATTTCTCGAAATTTTACAGTTGAGTAGTGATAAAAATGATTCGTACGAAGCCATAGGCAACATCTAGTTTAGTTTTTCATATAACGGGTCTAGTCTCTACAAATAATGTATTAATAATAATGTAAATGTGTAACCAATTATCATATAAGTATTCAAGGTTTCTCTTAGACTCTAGAGTCGGGCGGTAATCTTATTGTGAAGGCCGACCGCAGTTTTTGTTGTTTACTCACATTATTACATTTATCTAAGTATAGTATAGAAAAATATTTTACGAAAATACTACCTGCTTAAATTAAAAGTTAGCTTAAATGGATTACGCGTGTATATCTTATCTAATCGCAGATTACATTCTATAAAAAAATTCAACAATGCACTGACCTGATATATAATATGTGACATATATATGCCTCGTCTGTATTAAATTACACATAAACACATAACATCCAGAAGTGTACGAATGACTTCTCAAAGGATCCTACTTGCTGCACTCAATCACATTTTGCACTCAAACAAAACAAATTAAATCTTCAAGATAACTATAAAAACTGTTTTAACGGTTTCACTAGACTAAAGTACACACACAAATATAAAAATCCAGTTGCTGAATTTTGTCACATCTAGTGTTGAATTATTTCGATGAAATTACTTCGCGCAGATGTCTAACACGAAAAACACAACCAATCGCTTTGCAAGCGCTCCGGCGACTGAATGAATGATTTGTTCTTATTCGAATTTCGGTGAGCGGAAAGAGTGAAGGAATTGAGAGAGCGGGATAACAAGTGAATGATATGCGCTGCATGCGTTCACGAAGTCTTTTTCGTACCTTTCTGTGGGGTTGAATTGAAAATGGGTGTTATTAATATATCTTCTATAATATTGAGTTAGTCTAAAGTTATAAAGGGTTTGTGGACACTATCTGGTGCAGAAGTAGAGCGTTGACGATTTAAATGTGCTGCTAGAAAAGGTACTAGAGTGCCCACTGCTTTGCTCGCTGTTTGCTCGTATGTTAGCATTGCAAGTAGCCAATATATCATTGTTGTTAGCAATGCAAATACAATATTTATTCCGTCTTGGGTTCATAGAAAAATGCAAGAATTTTCCAAATCTAGAAATATTTTTTCGCAGCAGATACTTACCTAGCAATTAACTTTTTAATTTTAGTAAAAACCTCATTCGTAATATTACAAATATTAACTTCTTTAATATTAATTGTAATATTAAGTTTTTATTTTATTATACAGATTTAATTTACCTGTCAGATACCTACTGTTATGTAGATATCTATGCCTACCTACCTATTTGGTAAACAAACTTTCCATGTCTTTTTAATGTAATTTTTTTAAATGAGAGTTTAAAAAATATTATTATTAGTTTTGCAATGTAAAATAGGTTAATTATTATGTAAAATTGTTAATATAACGTCTTTTAGGAATTTTAAAAGACAAGTCAAAAAACCGGCCAAGTGCGAGTCGGACTCGCGCACGAAGGGTTCCGTACCATTATCTATAAAAACGGCAAAAAAATCACGTTTGTTGTATGGGAGCCCCCCTTAAATATTAATTTCATTTTAATTTAATTATTTATTTTTAAAGTGAATAAACTAAATATTCTGTGAATATTTCAAGCGTCTACCTGTTGCCGTTATCAATATCGAGCAAAAACGAGCAAAAAAATCACGTTTGTTGTATGGGAGCCCCCTTAAATATTTATTTTATTCTGTTTCTTAGTATTTTTTGTTATAGCGGCAACAGAAATACATCATCTGTGAAAATTTCAACAACGGTTCATGAGATACAGCCTTGTGATAGACGGACGGACGGACAGCGGAGCCTTATAAATAGGGTTTCCGGAACCCTAAAAACAACTTTACCTAGGTAAATATATCAACAGAATTAATTCAATCGTTTCAGAGCATATTCTGGACAAAGGTTCAGTCAACCAGACGAAAAAAGATACTTCTTTACTCAGAGCAAGAAAAAGTCTGAGCTTCTTTAGCCTTACTTATACTAGCGATATACCCCGACTTTGCACAGGTAGAAACGTTGTTATCGCTTCAGGAGAATTATGGAAAAAAAATTGAAATATTTGCAACCACCTTTGACTTTAATGTTTCTCCTGATGCTTAGTATCCACTTTACCCAAACAAAATACTTGCCTATTATTTCTAATTTGGTTTACATTTTTAGGGTCCTCTTTGAACCGTGTTAGATTATCCAATCTTGAAGTTACGTAGGAACTCCTTCAGAATGAGAAGAGAACATAATCCTGAAGGTTTGTACTAGTATTAGGAATTCGGATCACGGAAACTATTGGATATCAATGTCGTCTAAGCTGACTGAAAATAGGTAAGATCTGACAATATTTGAGGAAGTATTTAGGCTTTCTACTTCGGTACGTAAAGTAAAAAAAACTAAGTTATGTTTTTTTACTAGCTGATTGCCTGCTACTTTGTACGCGTTGTATTAGGAATACAATTCACCCCTTTGGGTAGGTAGCGTGATGTTAAATAACCTTACCCGAGAATTGGGCTATCAAATGCAAAAATATTTTTTCAAATCGGTCCAGTAGTTTTTGAGTCTATAGAATATTAGAATACGAACAAACAAAGACACAAAGAAATATTGATTTTTATTTTAAGAAACTATTTTCACTTCTTTAGGCGCGTTGAACGACTCTTGGTAGGGCGAAATCTTATGGATTCGCGACATGCTCTCGGCACTGATGCCGACCATGGATTGCCCGGCTCGAGTATGCTTGACCCGAGAATCTCCGGGCAGGAATTCCATTCCACGTATGCCTGGGTCGGACATGCGAATTTCTGGCCGAAAGTTTGTAAGTTTGGATGTAGGGGGTAATCTCTCAAACTACTGAACCGATTCTAAAAAATATTTCACAAATAGAAAGCTACGATATCCCTAAATATATAAAACTGTCGCTGACTAACTGACAATCAACGCACAGTCTAAACCACTGAAGATATAAATATGAAAATTGAAAGGTATATTCCTTAGGGTTAGGCTTAGGGGTTGGAACTAGGAAAGGATTTTTCGAAAATCAACCCCTAATAAAACACGTACGAAGTCGCGGGCACTGCTAGTATGTTATAATATAATAGTAGGCTGGTAAAAGGTGACCTATATGACAAAACGTTGGTATCCCATTTCGTATGAGATAACAATAGAATGAATTTCTAAAGACGTCTAGCTACCTCCAAAACATAATGCGAACTTCCGTTCCCGTGCAATTTGACTCTATAATAATTTTATTGTATGGTTTGTATGGGTGATATATTGTCATGTTCCGTACAGATGCGAGGTTAAATAATAACTTAGTTTCCTCAAGGTTATTGTAGCTTCCTATTTGTGAAAGAATTTTCAGAATCAGTTCAGTAGTTAGAGAGATAACCCCTTACATGTCATGTCATATCACTTTCAAACGGATGACGTTATAACCATATTGTTTCTGTGATAAACTGTGCCCAATTTCTCTGTAAATAATCCACCTGTGTCACTGTAATTTAGCATATAGTTAGGTACTTATTGAATATATCTAAGTGAAATAGCTGTTATTTTTTCAATGAGTTTTATTGAATAGGAAATATGGGTGGTTAAACTTAGATTTTGAAAAATAAAACAAGGGCAAAATAATCCTTTATTTCACCATAGCCATACTAGTATCAGATACACAGCCACAATAATAGCCTAGACAACGAGTAACTAGATCGATGAGCCTAGGCCACAGGCTGGCGCAATTTAGAACAAAAAAATTGGGCTAGGAAAAATGAGCCAATATTAATGGCGTCGTATCGCCATCTCTTTCACGTCATATACAGATGACAGAGATAGCAAATATCGTCGGTTTGCAGCAGAAACTCATTAAGTGACATTTTTATCAAAATTGAGATATTTTTACACAGTGCTTATTTTTGCCAAAATAAACTATACATCAACTCATTATGTGCAATTTCCTCTTTAGAATGAGTGTACAAGAACATTGAAACTCGGTATTTACAAAACTACTGTTTGAAATATAACATAAAAATCAATAAGTGACATAGTGATCCACATTAAAATTCATTGCTACTTTATGCTGTTCACAAAATCATCAAAGTAATTTATTGTTTTTTGAAAACTGATTTGTACACATTTCGAAAAATACATAAAATCATTATATCACTTATTTATTTATTTATTTATTTATTTATTATAAATAGCCCAACAACACCTACGTCCACACATATGCATTGTATATTTTTATGACTTAGTAGACGCAGTGTCAATTATAGGGCTATTAACATTTTTATAACAACAACACAACATTGATAAGAAAAAAAAAAAAGTAATTGAATAATATAAAAAAAAGTAATTGAATAATATAAAGAAAATATATAATATATATAACTTATATAGAATAACATCTCTGTAGTATTTAGAGTTTTTAAAATAAACAAAAAATCGAAATTCATTAAATTACTTATTGGTGGAAAGTAAGACCACCAAAACAACCCAAACCTGTGAATTGTAACATGTGCCGGTTTAGGTGCTCTGAAGCGTTTTCAGATCAAGACAGACCGACAATATGTGCCCAATATTGAAATTTATCTGACTATCGTCGGGAAAAAGACTTCATTTTAAGTCATGTAAAATCAGAAAATCAGACAAAAATGTTCTTTGAACGGACACTTTGCATGGTCCAATAAACACAGCTTTTGAGAAAGCTGGAGAATATGGTTCTTTTTTAGATAGTGATAATCGTGGCAAAGGTCCGTCTGGAAATAAAATTAAACAAGAGGCTATAGTCAAAGATCACATTAATTCTTTTCCAACTCTGGAGTCGCATTATTGTCGTAAGACCACCTCAAAAACTATTTCTACAGCAAACTTTCCATACTTAAAATGTACTGTAATAAACTAGAGTAGATGTTATAGAATTAAAATAGAATAGTTTCATGGAAGCAAACAGTATGCATAGCACAATAGAGCACCAAAAAAAGTATATGAACATTTTTTGCATGAATGATTGGTATAATGTAATGTGCGCATGGCAAGATCGACAAGGAAGAGGTCTTCCGCTAAACCATGTGGTGACAGAAATGTGATACGATGACATTCTTGATTTAAAACACCTTAACAGTGTGATAATAAAATCAGGACTATAAACAATTCTGGTATAACTTTACGATGGCTTAAAGTAAATGTATAGGCTTTGAAAAACAAAGTTCAAGTATAATTAAATACAGGTATGATTATGAAGGGGAGTATGATGTAATTGATTTTTCAAAATCAAAATCTGAGGTGAGAAATTTATCAGCTCAACCAGAGCAGAGAGTAACTCGGAAGAAACTGTATCAACAGGAAGCACAATACCCAAAAACTGCTGAGGAATATGGCGATAGTTCTCCGAAAAGCATATCACCAGGCACTTCCCATATCAGTGGCGAAAAAAAAAGACTTAGAAGTTATGCAAAGATAAAGTTATTCCTACAGAGGCTACATGTGTGGATTCAAAGCTTGAAAACAAGTAATAAAAGTGACCGTTTACCAGAGCAAGGTGTTGAAGAGGAAGATACAGGAAACGATGACGGGTCAGATGAGGAGTTAGAACCGAGGGTGCGTGGAGGTGAATGAATAAAAACATGTCTTTAATGTTACGAATGAAATTATTGTTTATTAATTATATTGATATTTTGGTTTGGACAAAAATGTTGAAAGTCATTAAGTTACTTTTTTTTTATTATACCGTGATTAGTAATATAAGTCAAAAACAAAGTTGTACGAGTCAGACAGGAAGTCTTGTTTTAACATTAAAAAATATTACCGTAAATGTGGGTGTGTAAAGAGACGATGATGGATTGAATAAAATTAACGTCTTTACTAATTACTGTCTTTAATTTCCACTTTGGACACAATTAAACAATTAAACAGAATTAAAATATTACACAGTTAAAACAAAGCGACCATTTCATTTGCTGGCCAACGCACCTCTCTCTCTGCCACCTGGCGGGCAAAAGACGTAACTACTAATCAATTGACTGTCTTCTTACATACTCCCCCTTTTGACCAAATATAGGACCACCAGTTTGGTCAAACAAACACAAAAGTAACACAAAGAGAAAGTCAGTAAGAACAATTAACAATAACAAAATACAATTAGAACAAGGAACTTAAACATAATCTAATAGTTTAAGAGGTCGACCGCGTCTCCGTTTTGGGTTGACGGGTCGTGGCTTGGACTGATCACCCTCACACTCACGTGCATGGTAGCGAGTAAGATCGGACACGTGATACTTACCGATCGATTCATCAGGAGCTTCACGATGCGAAATTAAGTAAGTGGTGGGACTCACCTTCATTTTTATACAGTAGGGCCCATCTCTTCTTGGGACGAGTTTCGAGGTTATACCCTTACCGGCATTACTCAAAACATGGCTACGTAGAAGGATTAGGTCACCAGGTGAATAGTCTTCCCCCACACGACGGGTCTCGTCTTTAGTAGTCTTAGGAAAATGGTTACCTGTATCGATGGTATGCTCGGCGAAAGGTGTCGCTCCTCCCCCTTCACCAAAGATGTCCTCGTACTCGTGAACTAAGGTTGACAATGCAGTTCGCTCCATTGACGACAGCATCGCCCCCTCATCAGGTCGAATCACGTCTGCAGCTGCACAACTCACCTTGACGCTTGACTTCTCGCCTTGCAAAGGATACACAGCCTGCGGGTGATCAGTCATAAACCATGAGTTCGCGTGTAAGTTAAGAACAATACGAGCACTACATAAAAAATCGATACCAAAAAGTGTTTCATTATTTACGGCGTTAGGTAAAACTATGAAGGTAGTTGGTACAACCTTACCCTCAAGTTTAACGTCGACGTCAACAAGTTTGACATTCATATCGCGCACAATCCCGTCTGCAAATTTTACACGAAAATTACTTTTACGAAACGGGTGACCTTGATCGCGTAGCAACGTATACAAACTATAACCAGCTATACATCGTTTGGCCGCTGTGTCCACTAAACCGGTACCACGAACCCCATTAATCTCGACATTGAGAATAGGTCGGTTACTGGTACCGTTACTGTTGGAGTCAGACGCAAAGGCAACCTTCATTAATGGTAGCTTGTTACAATTTTGAATAGGCGACTTGCCTCTGAGAGGCAAACTCCCATTAGGTACAAAAGTGTTAGTACACAACTCGGTGATCTTTGACAGATGACCTTGCTTAATCTTTGACAAATTTGTATTAAACGAAAACGGACTCTTCTTTGGGCTACGATTGCTACGATTTACAGACATATTGTTACAACATGTACAACTACGATCGTTACTACGATTTATAACATTAGGTTCATGACTAAGATCTGTAAATGGGTAGGTATCATCGCTCAAAGACTTGTCCAAAGAATGAAAATTACAAGAATAAAATGTATGACTAGTGTCTTTAGGTTTACTGTCCCCAGCATTACAATTAGCACACTTAGAACGAATGATGCCCTTAGCACCACAACCATAACACTTGATTTCACTATCACTTTTAATTTTAAGTCGCAGACACTCAGAGCGAGCGTGACCACTTTTACGACAATAAACACAATAACTTTTGTTACCTTGAAGAGGTTGAATTACTTGGTTACACTGTGTCGCCCGAGGAACTTTGCACGTCGAAGACCGAAGCGGAGTCTCGACCGAGTTACGAGCAGTCGTTGACCCGTGAAACACAGGTGACCGGAGTGAGGTGCTCGGCGCAGGCGCCGCCGTAGAGCGCGGCTCATGCCGGCCGGCACGAAGCTCCCGTTGTCCCTGAACAGGCACCGACGCTGCTTCGTCGAACTCGTCCTCCACCTGTCTGGCGCGCTCGATGAGCTCGTCGACACTATTAACCAGGTCTCGAGGTATTCGCTTTCGAATATTGATGTTTAGCAAGCCGTAAAGAAGGTCTAATATAATTCGTTCATCAAGAACATACGGTAGACTCGCGAGTTCCGCGCGTTGACGGCTGATATAAATATCGGCGCGCTCATGTCCTTGATCTGCACTAAACACGCCACGAAATATTTTGTAGGGAGGTTTCGGCGCACCATACATGGATCGCAAACGTTGTATTGCCTCTGTCCACGAAGAAATGGAGCCCTTTACTCCCTTGTACCAAACAGCAGCATCTGCCTCTAGTAATATTGGCAGGCCGCGGAGCGCATGCTCGTCACTTATATTTGTACACTCTTTGTATACTATGATTGTATCAATAAAAGCATCCACGACACGTGGATCTTGATGAGCTCTCCCGCTGAAACGCGCTGTACAGTTAGCGAAGTTTCCCATAAGCGCGGAGGGCGGTGCGATGTGTGATGTCGGAGACAGGCTTGGAGCGCCGCTGTCACTGTTGGAATCCTTGGAAGCTAGGATAGCTGATATTAACTCTCTGTTAGACTCAGCTTGAGCCCTAGCAAAGGACGCGAACATCGCTGACATGCGCGACTCCACCTCGAAGTCCGCCTCGTGGCTACTTTGCGCACTTTTTCTTCTTGGCATTTTCACTTTCACTTAACACCTCGAAGATTGAGACAGTCACACATAAAACCAGCAAGATGCTTGTTGAAAACTGAATATATTTTAGAAACAAAATTTAAGAGTTCGTAAAAATTCGTTATTTTGGTTCGAAACTTTTATTGGCCACTAGTTGGGCTGCCACTTGTAAAGAGACGATGATGGATTGAATAAAATTAACGTCTTTACTAATTACTGTCTTTAATTTCCACTTTGGACACAATTAAACAATTAAACAGAATTAAAATATTACACAGTTAAAACAAAGCGACCATTTCATTTGCTGGCCAACGCACCTCTCTCTCTGCCACCTGGCGGGCAAAAGACGTAACTACTAATCAATTGACTGTCTTCTTACAGGTGTCTTAATTTGTTTTGTCAGTGCAATGTCAGTTTTGTCAGTTACTGAATTTCTGCTGCAAACCGACGATATGTCTATACCAATCCACAGTACGATGTTGTTAGGTTGGCAGTATCTTTCAGCCCTAATTGTATGGCAGTCCCGATATAGTGATTGCTACTTACTCTATGCTAGGTCATGCGAATAATGTGTTATGATATCCAAATGATGTTTCTGAAGTGGTGATAGTATATTTTGTTTGATTTTCAAAAAATTAAGCTTACTTTCAAATTTTAAATAAAAATTTTTGATTTTGATAATTTAAATTATAAGTGCAATGTGTGCAAAAATAGCAAGTGGATTCCTGAAGTTTTAACTCGTTTTGGGGCCATAGCCTCGATCGTTCTACCATTTCATTTGATTTAGCACATTAGTGTTTTTGTCGGCTGCGGTTGTTCAATACCGACTCTTTTGATCGTTTTACCGAGTTAATTACGTAACTTATATTAGTAATTTTAATATAAGCGAGATGGTTTAAAGTCCGTTTTTTTGCACGTGTGTTATTTGGTAAACAAATTTTGCATGTCTTTTTGTCGTCACGCGGCTCTAATATAGCCGGCACAGGGTTATATTGTGGTACATCACGTCGATAGATGTCGCATCGCTATTGTCTCACAATAGTCAAATTGAAACCTGTATGAAAAAGCGCTAATGAAAATATTCAATACATTGGCATATACCAACTTATACAACTTCCAGCGACACGCGTTGGGGAGTATTCCCTTTATTTACTCACAGCCGTTGGATTGTTGTGTGCATTGCTATTTCTATAATATATTTCCAATATATAAGCAATATTTCATTTGATTAGGTGGTTGGTCCTTGTGCGCGACTGGCAGAGCATAATACAGTCCGCCAGTCGCGCTCATAGAGATGCTTTTTTACGCTTCGCTTGAAGGACCCCAGGTTGTAGGAAGCTTAATATAATATATAAAAAATAACTAGCTCAATAAATCAAAATATTATGACTATGACATCGAACACCAAAAAATTTGATTTCGCTTCCCCACAATCAGCCAACAAAACGACATTTAACGAAACATTACACGCATTCCGAAATAATGTCCCGCGATTCCCGATAGAGATAACCTTCATACGATATTTGTTTCATACAATTTCAATAAGCATCGGACCCCCTCAGCGCATAAATAATGTATGTCGAATTTATACAGCGGCGGCCCGTATACAGAGATAAACATCGATAACGACATTCTCTGGGCGCTCTTACAGCTGGGCTAGCTTCAAATTGTTAAAAATTGACTGACTAAATAGGCGTAGTTCAATTTAGTTTCCTACAAAAGGTAAAGTGTAAAAAAAAACCGGCTAAGTACGTGTCTGGCTCGCGCATGATTGTGCTTCTATTCCCATAAATGTGCCAAAATTTAATTCCAATATTTTTTCAGGATAGTAACATTACAAGGTCAGTTTGTAATTACACTTTGCCAAAGAAAGAAAGGCGCTTTTCACGTTACACTTTTCGTCAAGATAAGAAAGCGCGTTTTCAACAATAATTAATCACTGATAAACCACCTAGTTTCCGATACAATTGAGAACGGACTATTAATAATTCCCTTCCTTTGTAAGCGACCTTTTCTCCGTTTTTACTGCCGTAAGAATCAAATTGAATAGCACTCCTCCGGTATACTCGTAGGTAATTGTATATTCACGTGGTCCGGATGTCGAATGAAAGAAACGGCTTTATACATCAAAACACGACTCATTATTATATCTCATTGACGCTCGATTCCTCTCAAAACTCGTAAATTCGAGACGAAACTGCGGCATAAAAGAAATGCCGGATAAATATCGGGATGGGAAAACTGCCATAAGGACCGCAAGAAATACGATAATATTATTCCTGGACAAGTGGAAAGAGAGCAAAAAGAATATAAAAAAAAGATTCCTTTAGTTAGGCGAAATATATTTCAATAGCACATTAATTATTTGATCGTTAAGGGATTTCAGGATCTCGAAACGAACGTCTTCGGATGTTTTACAAAGACTTTTCAAGAAACCCATTCTGAGTCCTGCATTGGATTTCTCAATCGATGAAACTGTCGAGTTATCAAACGAGCTTACCTTACCAGGTGCACATAATTAAAATGAAATGTATTATGTATATGTTTCCTAAGTTAGTTAATTTTAGGGTAGGGCAGACCGGGGATGGTAACTTTTCGGTAATTATTTTTTTAAGAAAAATATATTATTTCGACAATAACGAAAACTACTGTAAATAATGGGAAATTTTATTGACAATTAAAATAAAATTTTCTTATACGGTAAATGTAAAGATAAGTACTATTTTTTTTTCAGTTTCTGTAAACCTCTCCACGTTGGTCGACCTGCCCCATGACTGGGGTAGGTTGACTAGTAGCCTGGGGTAGGTAGACTTGAATCTAGTGCTAATAAGTATACATACATTAAAATAAGTTTTTGGACAATATCACAAACTATTATTGATCATCTATAAACTTATACATAAAATATAGCATTTAATTTATTTTAAATAAAAACAAACATTTAATAACAATTGTTAGAAATATATAGGGCTTTCTAATTTTTTAGGAACTCAAGTGTAAGAACTAAACCAAAGGAATTGTAAAAAATAAATAAATTTTGCATTCGGAAATTCGCCACATTGGAATGCTTTGATCGATCGACTCAATAAGACCCTGTACACCTTTAACGATAACTACTTAATGATATAAACATAAGTTGATATTGATTCGTCTCAAAACAATAGCGTCTGAAATAAAAAAGTACTCAGTGTAAAATTTACTTATGTGTAACAATTATGGGTAAACCGCTCTCATTCGCAGGGACACGTCCACACGCTAATCTTGTTTGGATGTAATGATCGGTATCTCGGTGGACTCTCTTTAGGCCGCAATGTAGTTTCGTTCACTCATACATGAACGAAGTTATGAGCCGTTAGTCTACCTACCCCTATGCGCTACCAGCCCCGGTCTGCCCTAATTTTAATCAGGAGTCAAATTGAGAATATCAACAGGACTGACCATTCTTTATTATGTATCTATCATCACGCCTTTTATCCCAAGAGGGGTAAGCAGATACAATCGAATGCCATTTGTTTCGATCCTAACATACCTCTTTCGCTTCTTTTGTATTCATCATACCTTTCATACATGCACGGCGATTGTGTGAACTTTTAATTTTTTTATTCCTTCTTTATTACGTGGCCTCAAAAAATGGTAGACTAAAGTCTTCCGCTGGGTGTACCTTAAAGCTAATAGCATAGTTTCGGCAGTTTCAAATATTGCAAACTCCCAAACAATGGATATCACAAGAGGGGACGATGGATTTAAACTGGAATCGATAATGATTATTAGATTAACGATTCAAGATTTGTTTCTAATTAAATTAATAACTTAACAAGGTCTGTGATTTCTTTTTGTTTCAAAGGGACTAAAACTTTAAGAACAGATAGTAACATTGAAATCGAAGAAGCGAGGCGCTCAAATGGAAACGGAGGCAGCTGAGCGTACGGCATGCTTTATTCCAGCCATTGTAAAAGATTTAGACAATGGTTCCAAGGTCCTTTGATTCGCTGTACATTTTAAGTTGTAGTGCCATTACGGGCAACTGGGAGTCTCTCATTTGTCATTTTTATTTCGCAATGTCTGATCCCCTTTCATCAGGTCCGGTGGTCTGTTACGTAACGGCTCTCAACTTTTGCCGTGGAATATCGTTTTTATTTTTCGTTCTGGCTCCGCGAAAATGATAAATGGCTGTTGTTGATCTCTTTCGGAGATTAGATGTTTGCCGTGTTTTACGAACTTATACTAGCTCGTTATGCGGAAAATATGGGCGCCTCTTATTACTCTGGAATCGTAAAATGGTTTTATGTTGTACATGCGGACGCATGCATGTGGAACTATAAGAATTGTTATCATTATTTTAATTTAATTTTCGTGAAGATGGTTAAGTTATAACACTTTTCCAAATACTCGATCCAATTGTATAAGTATATCGCTCAAACGCACGAATTTTGTGTCTCCGGCTTTCGTATTTGCGTAAACAGCTACACATTAAAAAATCAAACAAATTAAGTTTCCAAGTTTTGTGAATACTCAAATCTCCTCCGGTTTCAATTTTACAAAAGTCTTAAGTTCAGTGGGGTGTAGTTGTGCACCTGTTATTTTAGCTCAAAAGATTTTATCGCCACCCATTGATCGGTTTCTAGTGACAAAGGAAGGAAGCGATGTTTTTATTACCACCAGGGAAATATTTTGCTCTCCGCTCATCGTTCTGAAGGAGAATCTCACATTTACTGCCGAAACTTATAGGTTCGGGATATCCGTTCATATTCAGAGTAATAATAAAACTGTACGGAGGGATGTCGATATTTTATTTATACTGTTGTCTAATTTTTATTGTTGATTATATCTATCTAATGTTGTTTTAGTTTATTGATAGGTAACATATTTAGCACATAATAGATAGGTATTTAGTAAAATATAAAGATACATCAACCATCCTATACTCTCTTACACCTAGATTTTTCCTCTTAATCCTTGGAGATGAGATCAATGGATCTTTATCCACTTTGATTTCGTGTTTATTGTAAAAAAATATCGATTAACCAAATTCCAACGAACGACTATTCTCAAAACAAATTGAATTCCAATATCTAATTGTTTCATTGGATTTACCGCCCCACAAACAGCATCACCTCACTACCCGATAACGAGTTTAATGAAGGAGCGTGTTCATTGTTCAAGACGGTGTTGTTGGTGGAAACTTTGTGTTCGTTAGTTTACCTGCCGCTTTGTGCAATCTATTTTGCCGCTCCTTGATGCAATTCTCTATTAGATTACTTTAACATAGTTTTTTATATTCTAGATTTACAATAATTACACCAAGCATAGTTAAATCGATAGCGCAATTGATTTTATAATTGGATAAGAAACTGGCTGGCAGTATACGGCTTTATTACTTGCCTTCTGAAGTACCAGTTTCTAGTTATTTCTTCTAAAAATAATATATATACATCTAATTAGGAAGCTCTAGTGAAGCTTTGTACGCAGATTATGCAGCAACAGGCTACATCAGGCTTGCCACCTGGCTGGCTGCGGACATGAGACCAGTGACTCTGGCTAGATATGCCTCAAGAGATAAAGGCAGAGATGGTCGAATTTATCGGGTCAATAGGGTCAGTAGAATTTGTATGCATCATGTCCGAGTCTATTCTTTTTTGCGTGTATCCAGGGGCTCTGAGCACCCATGAGGTTTTTTAAAACCCGACGCGCATGCGTGTATTAATGCATTTGGCATAGCTTTGTTTACCGAAATGTGTTCCAAAATTCACGAATTCTTTCTATACTTTTATTATTGGCATATTTTTTTTAGAAAAGTGAATTCAATTCCGCAGCTGTTACGATTTGCAAGCATTCCACCATGATTCCGGTGTGCAGGTCGTCCGTGACCGCGTGCTTTATTTTTAATAGGTCACCGAAAACGCTCCGCGATTGATTGCCTTTGTTGGAATGAAAAGCTTTAATAGACTACTGAATAATTTAAGGGAAATAGCAAATAATTATGTTCTGTTAATTTACAACTGTCAAAATAATGATTATTTTGAATAATATTATTAAGATTTTTTGTAAGTTTATTTTATAAGTCACCTGGTATATTTGGACGAAAATTAGTGACACAGACCATGATTGATAAAACAGCAAAGAAACTCAATGAGAACTGAACAGGAGTACCTATGTTATGTAATGAATATGTCCATATAAAAGATAAGCTCAAAAAATATAGTATGGAAAGCATAAATTAAGTGAAATAGCAAATAATAATAAAACTATGATTATCTGTTAATTAAATTATTCTATTAAATTATTAAGATTTCTTGACACTTTTGCATATTTTTGTTTTTCATTCCAATAAATTCCATCGTTACTTCATTAGTCACACACAAAATAAAGGTGTCTCTCAGACGTACGTTTATGAACCATTGTAACAATATACATAGTTTATGAAAGTCACAACACTTTAGATTAAACACTCTAAAGGGCCTCTACGTGTTGGACCTATGTCCCCATGCAAGCCTTACAAAGGACCGGGTATTATGCCCGTGAATTTAGAGTTACATAGTTTATGAATCTAGGGTTAAAATAAAATTTCATCTCTTTCGATGAAACAGTAAACAAAACCGAGCCTGAAGCATAAGAAACCTGAATGAGAGCTGAATTGCAAAGTATGTTATGCACAATATGTTCTTACAAAAGATAGGCTCAACGCTTTCGAAAAACCAGCTCTTAGAAACATGGTCGCTTTTAAAAATAAATCAAAGAAGGATAAAAGGTCTTTCGCTCGCAAGGGACTACGTACTTTACCTGCCATTGAGTCTCGTAGTCTGTCCTTTAGAAATTTCGAAACAAAAGACCGGAATAGGCCCTTTGCTAACGTTATCGAGTTAACACCTTCCATGATAAAGAATGGTAATAGTATATGATGGAGTTTGTTGCGTCGGTATCCTTAGTGCTTTATGGTTATTAGGTCCTTATCTATTTTGACACGTTTCTGTTACGTCTATTTATTTTTACGTCACTGTTATTGAATTAGAAGATTATAAAATGTAAGATACGATTGTACAATTGTTGTGTTTGTAAGCGAACTTATTTTTATTACTTTATGTGAAAGTATTTTTAAAAAGTTCCTGCATATTGCATATTTTCATAAATGTCTATTGATCTGCTGTTAAATTTTTAGTAAAAATAATTTTGAAAATAAAATTATAAACATTACCTTACAATTTACATATTCAATACGTCCTACTGATCAGTAGGTTCTTTACAATTGCTATGAAATTTGTGATCGCTGATATTCAGGAATGGATCTCCTGGCAGTAACACAGTAGCAACTACGTTCAGGAATTAAGGTTCCTGAAATATAGTATCTCATTTAAAAAGTTAAATTCTTTAATGACACAGTTTGGACCATTTGTGTCCAAATAGTTATACTAGTGGGACAGTCATTATAACTAGATGGAATAAACGGTTTAATCTCAGCTCCTATACATGATAGATCCATGTTTAATACTCGTAAACCTCCCCGGTGAATCAACCTATCTAATAGTGAAACTGCTTCAAAATCCATTCAGTAGTTTGTGCATGAAAAGGTCACAGACGCGGCGGGGGACTTTGTTTTGTATTATTATTCAACTCTAAATTCACGGGCATAATACCCGGTCCTTTGTAAGGCTTGCATGGGGACATAGGTCCAACACGTAGAGGCCCTTTAGAGTGTTTAATCTAAAGTGTTGTGACTAGCACCCGTCGGGACCTATCTTTGAATGCATCAAATACAATGCGCTCACAGACAGGCCCCGTCAGGTGCCTGGACTATGACTAAGATAAAATTAAATTAAATTCGGGCTATTGTTTTGAGATGTTAAATGGATTGGTTTATCAAGTTTATTGGTTGAGACTACGGTCACCTGCAGATCATATATATCATTCATCTCATGAAACGTAAAATTGGCAGGTGGTGACTCGCCGTTTACTAAATGGGCCTCCTAAAACAACCACCATTTTTAAGCATTTCTGCCGGCAGTAAGACAGGCAACATTGGTGTAAGCGGCTGGGGGTGTCGAGAGGTGTGACACCGGTTTCACATATAGCTTCCCCGTTATTACGCCTTTAGACACTTCCACCCCCGAGTATAATACATAATATTATACTCTAACGACTCCACCCTGGACAACCAATTAAGGCAAGCCAGGGTCGAGAGTCTCAGGTCTGGCAGTGGGGACGCCTGCCTTAACCTACTCTCTGGAGCACTCGGGTTCGGCGGTGTCGTTACTCACCCACGGCTCGCCACAAGCCGCCCTCTATTATTATATTAGGTGTTGCTTTTCATGTGCTAATAGAAAGAAAGAAAGAAAGATATTTATTTGCAGAAAGCCTAGGCACTTTCACCAGATTCCTGGTATGAAAAATACAGTAAGTGGCATATTATTACTTCCATTATTACATGACACCAATACATTATTATATTCTAAAGCACAAGTATAAACAACATATTACATATATTCTAATATTTATTTGTCAAGTATTCGTTTACAGTGTAGAAACAATGTCCCACCAGCCATTTACGCAAAACTCGCTTAAACGTTATTATTTGTTCAATATTTTTAATGTCCTTTAGCAGTTTATTATAAAGCGTGACAGCCATTCCCATACAGTTCCTTGACACCTTCGCCGTTTTGAATAATGGGTATCTACATAGAGTAATAGGTATCTACCAAAAACCTATTACTAAAATAAATTAGGACACAAAACGTTTCTATTATTTTAGTCGTTCTGAAACTGAACCTTATTCTGAATTGATTTATGAGCAGGATCACCACCACAAAACCAACCTAACTAGATATCATTTTAAAGCATATATAAAACATACCTACTATATATCTGCTATCATCACGCCTTTTATCCCAAGAGATCCTGACATACCTCTTTCGCTTCTTTTATATTCATCATACCTTTCATACATGCTCGGCGATTGTGTGTACTTTTAATATTGCCATCGATCAATATATTTTTTATATGTTTTTTCCTTTCACTTCAGTCAAACCTCTTTAGTCAATCCTTCATCATTCATTCTTTCAACGTGTCCAAACCAGCGTAAACTACTTTCTTCTTTTTAGTCACAATATCATCTTTCACTCCGCATTCATCTCTAATGACATCGTTCCGGATGCGGTCAATAAGCTTTATATATATATAACACAAGTCTAATTAATAGCTTTCAAGTTAGGTACACTATCTCAAGATGAATTAAGTTTAACAAAACGTGAAATACGGTGTCCGCTGTAGCAACAAAGATAATTGCACGGGAAAGTCTAAAGCGAACTCGGGACTCGACCGAGACGACTTATCCAGGACTTGTTAACTGAATTCTGTAGTTTCACTGACTCATACATTTTCTGACAATCTTCCGCAATAGCTGTACGAGTGAAAAAGTTAAATTGCCTTTTAGTTTTGGGGTAGACGGGTAGTTAAGGGTATTTTTGGTGGATATGTTTGAGGATTTTCCCCTACTTTATTGAATTTGAGTCGTGTTTTGAGTGGCTTAACTTATGGGTTGCAAAATTGGATCGTATGAGCTTCACTTCGATCTCATGTCACTGAATGTATGAAATATTATATTAGTTTATCAGTAGTTTAAGAAATGGCAAAGCTTTTGTCAGATTGTTGTTATTTTAAAACAATAAAACCTATTTTTCATTGGTAACGTATTGACCGCATCCGGAACGATGTCATTAGAGAAGAATGCGGAGTGAAAGATGATGTTGTGAATAGTCACAACATGTTCCGGATGCGGTCAATACGTTACCATTGAAAAATAGGTTTCACATAGGAAGAAAAGTAGTTTACGCTGGTTTGGACATGTTGAAAGAATGAAGGATGAAAGATTGACTAAAAAGGTTTATATGGCTGAAGTGAAAGGAAATGCTGGCAGAGGACGATTTAGGATTGAACATATACAAAATTGATTGATTGAAGACAATATTATTAAAAGTACACACAAAGGTATGATGAGTATAAAAGAAGCGAAAGAAGTATGTCAGGATCGTAGCAAATGTCATTCGATTGTCTCTGCCTACCACTTTTGGGATAAAAGGCGTGATGATAGATAGATAGATCATTGGTTACCTATAATATGTCAATTTGGATTTATAAAAGTAGATACGCACATTATATACAATTTCAAATTTATTTTAGAAAGCTCTTAAAAACTTATTGCAAACAAAAAAGGTATTTTCAAAGGATATCCAATTTAATTTGTCATTTATTCTATATCAAACGTCCTTTGTTAGATGAAACATGAGTTAATTCTGCTCACACAAGCAATTTAAATATTGAAAGAGACTATTTGTAGTAAACATTAGGTCTGCAATAAAAAGACGAAAGTCTAATTTGGGCTATTTTTTTCTTTATCAAATAAAGGACTCCTTTTACATTGACGTCAAAATTTTATTGTAATTTTGCCTAGATTCTAAATTTTCTATTATGTTGTCTAAAGGTCACAGTATAAAATTTGGATTATTTGTGTCCAAATAGTTATAAGTAAATCCAGTCGGAAAAAAAGTTAGCCCCAGCGAGTTTTCATGGCGTATGCTGTCTAATCCGTCATAGACCAGTTGGATGCTGTAAAAGCTCAGTGTAAACTGGATGCACCTGACGTAACGCAAAAAATTATTTTTTTTTGGATTCTTTGTACGATAGAGAATATAGATCCGTGGGTTGCGTGCGCCCCCTCGAAGGTACCCGCTTCATTGTTCAAATCAATAAAATATGATTTTTATATGAAAAATGCGTATTTTTTTTACGTTTGCACGAATAACTTGAAATCTGAGGTTTTTAGGCCAAAATCTCGTTAGACAAAAGTTGTTCGCTATAAAAAATACACAAGATATGTGGGTTTTAATACCCCGTTTTTTCAATTAACCATGTTGAAATGGCTATTGTTTATAAAAAAAATCGAAGAAATGCAAAAAAAATCTTGAATTTTTTAAAGTTATTAATAATCATCTTAGCTTAACGAAACTTTAGCTTAAGTTACCTCAATATATCATTAATCATAAGTAAGCCATAAAATTTTCAGGGCGATCGCTCATGCGGCTTTTGTTTAATTGTTATGAGAAGATGGCGGTGCATGAATGAGTACTCTTAGTTGCAAAATAGCTGGACCCCTGAAAAAAAATTTTATGTGCCAAAAAAAGGGGTCTGTCTATTCATCGATTCCAGGTGCTAGAATATTCATTTTAATTTTTTGGGAGTCATGGAAGTGTTTTAAAAATACTTTCAATTTGTTAATGTTAAACAAAGTTGAATAACTCTCTGAATTTAAACTTTTTTCCACTTCTGCAAGTTGGTGTTGATAGTGCTTGAGTCAACAACGCTATTCGTTTTTGAAATTTCATGATAGATTTATTAGTTGCTGAGTTATTTACCTGTAAAGTTTATAAACAATTACAAACGTTATAAACAAAATTTCTTGCATTTCGTCGATTTTTTTTATAAACAATAGCCATTTCAACATGTTTCTTGTGTATTTTTTTATTGCGAACAACTTTTGTCTAATGAGATTTTGGCCTAAAACACTCAGATTCCAAGTTATTCGTGCAAACGTAAAAAAAATACGCATTTTTCATATAAAAATCATATTTTGTTGATTTGAACAATGAAGCGGGTACCTTCGAGGGGCGCAACCCACGGATCTATATTCTATATCGTACAAAGAATCCGAAAAAAAAATTTTTAGCGTTACGTCACGTGCATCTACTCTGAAACAGAGATATAACAAAATGATGTAGGAAAGAATTGTGAAGAATAAAATGATCTACAAAAAAGTCCTTAGTAGCATATATTTAGTTCTAATAGCTAAGTAGTTATAAGCGTTTATGTAGGTATTGTTCAAACTGTTGTAAACCCATATTTTTACACATACAAATTGTACAGTCACCTCCAGTCGATGTAATATTAATAGTTCTCAATAAATCCTCAATTCCTTTATCGCATTGTAATACACTAACTCTTTCGTTCCACGTATATCAATAGAAAATTTAGGTGAAAAACTTTCCAGGGCCGGATATGACAGAGAGATTTATGCGCAGTATTCGTTTCTTCAGAAGGGTGACCACATTTTGGACAACTAACGAATTTATTATTTATTAAAAAAGAAATAATTACACTAATTCACATTGTGAGTGGTGTAGCAGAAAGTATGAAGAATCGACTCAATAAATTATTTTAGAAAAATACAAAAGAAAGCCAAAGCATCTGGTTGATCCAATACAATATAAAAAAACTACTATATACTTTTTACGCTTTTTGTATATGCAATTTAATTATATTATAATTATATGTACATATAAATGTTAAAAAAATTAACAATCAAAAAAAACTGAAAAGCAACATAATGAAATATTTCGTCGTTGAATTTGAAGTCGGCTGGTGGCAAATTAGTCTACAAAATTAAATAAATTCTGAAGAAGATATTATGTTGTCTAGATTACTGAAACTTAGAACCAGGTTGTGTCTAATTTTATGTGATTTATTTAATAATATTATAATTAATATCATCACAAACATAAATCATCGATGCATATAATATATATGCATATATGTCATAGAGTTATGACCAAAATTTTCACCAAAACAAAAATGGGACCAATCCAAAAGAATTATCTGTCGATTAACAAAGAAACCAAAAAATACACACACAAAAAAACAGTCGAATTCAGTCCTTTTTTGAAGTCTGTAGAGGACATTAACATTTTCCATTTTTCCATAGGATATAATTTCGAAATAACCATTCTTCGTGGATCCTAATGTCATAAGGAATTTCTGAATTATAAATAATAGTTCATGGTTACCGTACATTTGGTGTTAGTCAAGCCATACCTATGAAACTCTGAGAAGAGAAAACTTGAAGGCTTTCTTTTACTGTCCTTCCTAAAAGTTCACAAACTAAATCCTTTATTAGAGAACTCTTATCCCAGATGTAGGATCGTTGTGACGTATATTACTTTTATCTTAATGGTTTGATCAAGTTTTTGGTGAGCTATCAATTACTTACAATGGATTCGAAAGAAATAAATTATTTTCGATTTTACCTTGGAGGTTCTATAGATTAGTAGAATGGAGCAAAGTAGATTTTTAAATACTCTCATATATAGAGCTAGCTTTTCGTTCCCTGCTTCGCCTGTGGAAATTTTCGAATCTTTGCCACTCCCTTTGTGCGCTTAGGGGTTGAATTTTTAAAAACGTCTTTACCAGAACAATTTTATTCCGCATACAAAATTTGATACCTGCTTTTTAGCCCCTTTGGCGTTGAATTTTCGAAAATGCTGAAATATGTATTCAATTATTTTTATTGTAGAATATTTTTTGCTAAATTTCAAGTAAATGTGATTTAAAAATCCTTAGCGATTTGGGCTGAGCGATAAAGTCAGTCAGTCTGTCTGTCGGGACATTTTTTTAGGGTTCCGTACCCAAAGGGTAAAAACGGAAACCCTATTACTAAGACTCCGCTATCCGTCCGTCTGTCCGTCTGTCCGTCTGTCACCAGGCTGTATCTCATGAACCGTGATAGTTAGACAGTTGAAATTTTCACAGATGATGTATTTCTGTTGCCGCTGTAACAACAATTACTAATTAATAGCTATAAATAGTTGCTCATATCAAACATAACAGGAGACAAGATTTCTCACTTCTAAAATTAACATGCCCTGGTCCTCTGAAGATTTTCGTATAATATAAAGACAAGCAGATGGCGTTTATATACCAAGCACCAAGGTAGCGATTTTGTAAAGATCGTTTGAAATTGTTCTACAGAAGTTAAAGGAGCTGCCGTATTGGAAATTTTCATTCGTTTCTTTAGTTGATTGCATTGCTAATGAAGGTGCAAATCCGGGCGCTTTTATGAACAAATTGAAAATTTTATACTTTAGTTCTGACTTCAATCGTGGCCTCGTCTGCGCGAATTGTAAAATAATTTATAGCCATTTCTTATTAACTTGTTTTTTTTTGCAGCGCTTTTTTTATAACCGCACATAAACACACCCTGCGCAGAGCCTGCACGATCTTTCACGTAGGGGTAGTAATAATATTTTAAGGTAAGTATTTTGCTGTGCTCTCAGTATTTTTGATGGGAACTGGGCATTTTTTTTTATTTGCAGCTGGGATTAAAACGATTTTTTAATATTTATGCTATCACTAATACATGCTTTTGCTCCTGGTTTCACCAGCGTCGAAGTTCTTCTATTGATTTCATATTTTTTTAATGATCGAGTAACAAAACTTTCGTATTTATAATACAAAGTAGGTAGGATAACTACTGTTTCTAAGTAAAAAATTTGCAGGTAATAATTAATGAAATAAATATAAATATTCAACAAACCACACTTGGGGAGACTTGGTCTTTCGCTGGGTACCCTGGAACCGTAACATGGTTTCGGGAGTTGTAAGGCAACCCGTGAAAAGAAAGAAAAAAAAATTAATGAGGTAATACAAATGAAATGTTTCCGTAAATTTTTCAGTACCTTTATTTCTTTGAAAAAAAAAAACAAGGAAAAAGTATTTATAATGTTCAGGATATAGAAGTATAGAATAGAGAGATATCAGCGATGGTCTGGTGAATCTTCCCTTTGAGTCAAAAGGGAGGCGTTATTGGTCTAACACGATCGCCGGGGGCCGCTAGCGTAGTCGATACTGTTTCCATTATCCAGCATACGATTTTACTGGAATTATCTACATATTTATCTATTGATCATCGATCCTGACATACCTCTTTCGCTCTGTTATCCATTTAGCAGTTTCGGACACTTTTCTTGACAAACATTGGGACAGACAGACAATAAATGATAGGAATCGATAGCCTAATTGGTAGAGCGTTGTGTTTAAACCGGGAGCTCCAGGGTTCAATTGCCGCACACGTTCGAAAAACAAAATACTAAGCATCAATTTTCGTTAAGAATAGGTATGTGAATTAATCGAATCCTCGTGTCTCGTCCGCACTTCTTCTAAAAATAACAGATATATTACATCTATTAAAGAAATGACACATCAATGGTCTATTAAGAGCAGCAACAAGCTTGCCACCTGCTATGTTCAACTGCTGAGCGGTTGAGTTACTCCATACATTTCTTTTATATTAATCGAAGATTTGGACCTTCTTATATGATCGATAGAAAACTCGTCAGAATCTCATTCTTGAATAATCAGTGCTTTTTGTCTTTTTTCATAATTCCCGAAAATATACAGAATTTTCAGGAATTATGAAAAAAGACAAAAGCACTGATTATTCAATTCGATTCGTACCGCGTAGGTACTAATTGAAAAGGACTAGACAACGCTGAATTTTGAATAATTTCTCTTTGATTCCACATTTCAATATTTCTTGCAATCGTATCGAAGTTGACAATGAGCCCATACACTTTCCTGTACACTATATAAGGCGGAGACATAAATTGGCCGGCGGCTAAGCATGTCTGATTCTCGTGCGACCTGCCGTGGTCGTGTCGTGATCGTAACGTTAACGGACAGTTCTGACCGCCTGGCCTTATGCAAATACGCGACCTATAGCCACTATAGGATTCGTCACACGAACTTCTCTTTACCACAGTATACAGAGTATTTTTTTCAACTTTTTGTCTCTCGTTTGTTCTGCAAAAAAATTTAAGCTATGCTTATAATACAAAAAGTAATATTATAAATGCAATCTAGTGTGTTTTTTCATTTGTTTGTCCTTGTTTTTTTTCACAGACATAGTTGGAAATCCATCGGGATAAAATTCTTTGTCTTATTTCATAAGTTTCTACGGATGAAGCCGGGGTGGAAAGTAATTTATAAATGAATGAAGAGCTAGCTAGACAATTTCAAAGGCGTTGTCATACTGTATTAAATTTCTACTGTGTATTTACTGAGATTTCCATACTAAATTGCAATTCTCTCGTGATTTTTAAATTTATCGGGGAATATGAGAAGAGTGTTTGGAGTACTGGATGGAAATCAATCTCGAAATCGTAGCTTGCTAAACATGTTAATGCGTTCCACTACCACTAATATTATAAACGCTAAGGTATTATATGGTTGTATTGTTCGTTTGTTACTCAATCACGCCAGAACGGCTGAACGGATCTGGATGAAATTTGGCACAAAGATTATAGTCTGGAATAGCACATAGGCTACTTTTTATCCCGGAAAATTATGACAGAAGTTGTCAACATTTGAATTTCATGTTCTTAGATGTTCTATATTAAAAAAATTGACCACCACTGAAATACATGAAAAATGTCACAACCACCTGTTTTTTCTGATAAAACATTCTGTTTACAGTTTTACACAATACATTGGCAATTAATAAATTTCCTATTTCTGTATGAAATTCAAGCCTGAATTCAAGGATATATATATATATATATATAAATATAGCCTATATGTCACTATATAATTTTTAGAATCGGTTCAGTAGTTTGAGAGATTACCCCCCATACATCAAAACTTTATCTCTTTATAATATTAGTATAGATGGCCCGACTATGACTACCTACTTTAGTCAATTAGATTATTGACAGTTGACATTTCCCGACTATAGTCCTCAACAATAACAATGACAATGAACCTAGATGAGACAATTCATGAACAATAACTTGGTAAATGAATTACCAAATACAGCTGTATATTCTGCAATGCGCAGTATAATGTAGGAGAGAACGCTACCAAACTAGATTATGGCTAATATAATACAGTCGTCCCAATTATTTAACGGTTCCACAAATGTTACCTGTTTGGGAATCTAATTATACAAACTGGAGGAAATCTACACACACTCGGGACAACTAGGGATGGCATTTAGACCAGTCTGTCTATTTTGAGCTCTATGTAACTTTTCCGTAATCACTATACAGCAAACGAAGATATGTAAAAATTCGGAAATTTTCCGTAGAATTCAATGCAATATTTTTAAAACAACTGACATTAGGGGGTCTTATAGAAAATGGCAGCCAAAGTTGGTGAAAAACACTTTATTTCGTTTAAAAAAAATAGGGTTTGTTTAAAAAAAGTTTAATACACAAGTTGTGGAACTATTTATTTCGGATCGGTCTAACCCGGTCCAATGTCAATAAATTGTTAAATTTATTATTTATTTAAAAAAACCGTTAAATATCGCATTATTTTAAAACTCCCGTATCTCATTGAAAACGACTGAACGGATCTGGATGAAATTTGTCACAAAGATAGATTATAGGCTGGAATAGTACATAGGCTACTTTTTATCCCGGAAAAATGTATGGTTCCCGTAGGATAGATTTGTTTTTGTTTTTCACGGAATCGACATGATTTTTTGCATAGTGGTAGTTGAGGGGCCAGAGAATGACATACTACTTTTCATAACGCGAAATCGGGCGGGGGAGGGGCAAATTACAGCCACGGGATTACTTATTTTTGGATCTACTTCCACGCGGGTGAAACCGTAATATTATAAATGTGAAAGTGTGTCCACATGAAAACAGACAAACAAAAAATCTAGTTCATAATTTTCAGTGTTGTTTATCACATTCCACTTAGATATTGTTATTGATATGGAAATCATAGAAACACATTCTAATTTTATGTATAGATTCAATAGAGTCAACTAAAACGGGGCAGGGAAGGGGCAAGAATACATTACGGCCACGGAAAGTTTATTTTTAAATACATACTATTTTGACAAGAAAATAAATGCATTTATTTGCCATCATAATTTGTCCAGTTAGTACCAAAATCGGTCAGGATACAAATGGGTCAAAGTGTACGTGACATCTGTTTGTGTCTGTTTGTTGAATTCGAAATGTTAGTCTAGAATTTTAAAGATCTATGTATTTCCAATTATTTTCTACAACTGTTCTATATCCGCACAGGCTATAATACTATTTTACTAGCCCTTCGAAGCATGAGAAGTCATATTACTTTAAGATATTGTCGAAGAAAATGCAGCATGAAAATAAATTATATGGATTTAAAGAAGGCATAAGAGGTTTGCCAGCTTTGTGAAAAGTGGACATCTTTGGTCTCTGCCTACTCGAAGGGAATTAAGGCGTAGGTAAGCATTAATGTATGTATGTCTGTAAAATTATTACATGTTCAATATATATATATAAATATCTATATATTTTCTTTCTTCACGGGTTGCCTTACAGCTCCCGAAACCGTGTTACGGTTCCAGGGTACCCAGCGGAAGACCAAGTCTCCCCAAAAATCCCACAAAAAAGCACTTTCAGTTTTTCCCGAATTTTACAATTTTCCGGGCAACCTTTCCCTAAAAACCTTTTTCAGACTATTACGAATATTAAAAAAATAGCCAAATCGGTCCAGCCGTTCTCAAGTGATTCGCTTACCAACGAATAGATATGTTCTGAATCTTCTTTGTCTTACTTTGTTCTGAAGTCTTAGTTTGTTTAGATGCGACCATTTGCACTTCAAGTGGTAAGAATAATTGAGGAGTGGAAAGTTATACGAGTATCTATTTTTTTATATTTTGATAAATGCATTATTGTAATTTTCTGCCTGTGGGAAAGTTTTCAAAAAAAGCTAAAGAATTATTATAAAATTATTGTAATTTGACACGGGCAGATTTGTCAATAATATCTAAATACATTATTTTGATATAAACAATATACTAACGGGCACATAAACTGCATTATATTTGTTTGTATGCAAGTCACCTGTACTTACATACAATTTGTACAGGGCGGATTCAAGATTTATTTCTGGAAGAGTAAAAAAAATAGGTAAGGTAAGTCCCCCATAGTATTGCATTGCACTGTCTTTGGGATTCATTCTTTTATCATGACTAGGGCCCGGATAAATATGTATTAAAAATGTCGAAATATGTAAATATAATATGGACTGAAAAAACTAAAATATGGAAAAAATATACAGTACAATAAAAAGTAACAACATTTCAAATAAAACTATTGTTTATTGCAAAAAATAAAAAAATTACATATTTATTCAGTTTCCGTTTCACTAACATTTGAATTGCAGTAAATAATCAGTTTTTTTAAATTTTCAAAATTGAATCTTTTTCTATTTGGACGAAATAATGCTTTGTAATGGCTGAATGATCTTTCAACATCACAGGATGTGATTGGAGCATATTTAAATTTGCATAATTCTGCAAGTGAGTAGGGCACGACGCACGTCTATGTCGCCTGGTAATCTTCCATGCAGCATGCTGTTAATTTTTTTTAGGATATGAAATCCTTAGTTTTTTTCTATCACGTAACTAAATTTTTGCTTAGCAACTTCAACAACGGGTCCTCCCGATTCAGAAACCTTCTTTTCGATATTTTCGATAATGTTCAAATTTTTATTTAGTGAATTTAAGTGGAAGAATTCTCGAGCGCCTTTATCTGGTGTGATAAAAAGCAATAATTGCCAGAATTTTTAGGAAATTCATAGCGCTGATGAAAATATGGATAAATTGATAGATATTTTGTGAAATATGGATTTATATTTAAAATATGGAAAAATATGGAAAATAAAACCTAAATTTTCACGATCTATATAACATATTTTATGTAGAAACCATAATTAAGAACAAAAACAATTTCAAATAAAAATATGTCAATACATATTAATCCGGGCCCTAATCATGACATACAAGAATAACTATTTTCCACCTGAAGATATCTGAAGAATCTATCTTGGAAGCAATGTCTTGACGGCTATTTGAACCGTGTCTGGGGGAGCCAGTGCTACTGTTCGCTTTTGGGTAAATGCTGTAATTTTTTATTAAATAATTAATTAATAAAGTTATATCGCACTAACATTACCTATATTGAAGTTCTCACAAAGTTTATCGTGGAAATGGTGTCAATTGAAATGTCAAGTACGACTTAAATAAGTACACTTGAATAGATATGTACTTTCTCTGTGTCAAATTTAGGCTACGAAAATTAAACATGAATAAACTTTTTATAAAATAATGCTACATAATGGACAACATTTCATTTTTCGTAAGGTACCAAAATTCGAAAACCGTTTGGAGATTACATGCTAGAAAGCTTATTTTTCATTTTTTTTATTTTTTATATCCTTTAATTTTCGAGTTATTTTAAAAATACTGAAATATTGAAAATTAAGGATTAATAGGTGCCCTAATCTGTGCTAACCCTCTAATTTAAAAATACTAATGTCTGTTGGCAGAGTTGTTAGTTATTGAACTCAGGTGTTGCCCTCTATTAATTTTACCCATTTTTATTCCATTTAAAGCTAAATTAATAATTATTCTTTAAATATAATTATAAAAATACTTCTTATACCTATATAATATATTTTTGGAAGTTTTGCTAGTTTCGAATGGGATATCACAGGAAATATATTTACGAGTGAAACCGCGGACAAAAGCTAGTATTATTATATACATTATGAATAATGTTGTAGGCGATTTGAGTTCCGGCTACGGCAACACCCATTTTTAACACGGTATATTATACTCTTTGCATTTCTATAACGTATACTCTGTGGCTTGACTGACACTATCTGTCACTTTCTTTGGGTGACAGTTTATATTTCTTAATTTTAGTCCTAGCTATGGTTTTTAGTTTATAAGTCCTCATAATTTATAAAAATTCATAATTAAATTAAAAATATAAAAACTCAACCAAAAATAAAATAGAAAAATACGTGTAACTTATTTTTTAATATATTTTTAATTAAAGTAATAAAAATGGGTGATTAAAAAAATGAAATGTTGTCCATTGCCCTTCTGACACGCCAAAACGTATCAATGGATTTTGGGAGTGAAGCTTTTTATGACTTTTGCTAGTTTAAATATATAAAACCATCGTGTCGCTGGCTGGCTGACAATCAAGGCACATCCTGAAACAACTAAAGTCATATCATAATCATCATCATTATCACCTTTTAAGATCCACTGCTGGATCATGGTCTCCCCTCTAGTACAAATTCTCTTTTAAGGAGGGGTGCTGAAGTTTGTATGGAGAAAAATGTTGTTTTGGTCGGATCTACTAATTTCACACTTAGAAGGTGAAATAAAAAAGGTATTTTTTTAAAAACAAGGGTTTTTTTAAAAATGTTTCGTACTTCAAACATTTTCACGGAGGTCTGGAAGATCAGGTACCCATAAAATTTCGAAATTCTGACTCACGGGTCAACTACGGGGGTAAAAAATAAAATTAAGGGTAAACTCTTTGCGTATTTACATAAATTGATATCTCTAATCTACAACGTACGCGTCGCGGGCAACTGAGTAGAGTATATTTTTGCTACAACTTCTGTTAGGTTTGCGAAAAATATTTACTTACCTTTGGAGTCACAGTCATAATGACAAAAGGATTAGTCTACAAACAGGTACACCTGATATATAAAAATATAAATATTAAAGTTAAGTTCGTCATAAATCACTTGTATTGTTTAAAATTTCTATAATAGTCTCCAAATAAATAAGAAAAAAAAGAAAAAACAGTAATATATATTATAGTAAATTCTCTCTAAATCCAACATTAAATTAAATGTTATAATCCTCTTTAACAATTTGTATTGTTATTATTATATATTTGTTAAATAAATTTCGTGAATAAATTGACGATTATCCGCGCGAACGTGCCGGCTCCGTCGCCCTATAATCCCGAGCGTTTTCTATACAAAATATGTAGGACAAATCGTCAAGGTTATTGACAGATGTTAATTTGGGACCTCCCGGTTTCAAGACAACGCTCTATCTACCAATTAGACTATCGACTCCTATTCTTAATTATCCTATTATAATTAGGTATATTAAGATAAAAATATATTATTCTACACAATTCTTTCCTACATGATTTTGTTATATCTCAGACGAGCATACGCCATGAAAGCGCCCTGACTTTGACCCCGTCTTGATTCACTTAAGGATACGCCTCATAAAAATTACATGCTTCACGACTTCTTAAATTACGCGATAACTATATGTCTTACTTTCGAAATTTAAATAGCTTTCGAAAGATAAATATATTTGACACAGTATGAATAAAAAAAAGTATAAAAATCAGTTACACCTAAGTTTTATGATGCCCTGAAAGTCATCAATTTCACGCGTATTTTCAACCGATTTTGCGACTAATATACCATTATCCTATAGATAATATCACATACTTTATGAAAACATTAACTACAACTTGCTATTTCTAATAGTTTTTGTATAGGTAATATTATTATGTCCGTTTTGTGTATTTCTGCAAGACCGATTTTTTGTGAAATCGTTATTTTTTATGTTTCTGGTACGTGAATCTTGGCTTATCTTGTCTTATTCTTGGTTATATTAGCTGATGACTAGCTAATACCCTAGACTTTGTTTGCGTGGCCCCCATCACGCACTTCTAAAACAATAAAAAATTGCAAAATAACTTCAAAAAGCCATTACAAAGCTGACATAAACATAAAAAATGATCGCCATTTATATAAAAGACATATGTTTTGGTATATCGGTGCAGACACTTTAATTCATCCTTTAGTGGTCATATTTTCGGTTATTATTCCACTATATTGGTTTTTCCATCGTTCAATATCGGCGGCAGAGATCGTAAACCATCAGATGATCCCTGGCTATCTAGGAATGTTTTTTTAGTGCGAAATGAAAGTTCGATATGAATTTGCACAGTGCATCCGAGATTTGACTTTTCGATATTAAAACTTAGAATTTTGCCTCACTATTAAATGAAAGATACCTATAAAAACCTTTTGAATTTTTTGAAATTTTGTTGTATCTCATGAACCGTGATGTATTTCTGTTGCCGCTATAACAACAAATACTAAAAAACAGAATAAAATAAATATTTTAAGGAGGCTCCCATACAACAAACGTGATTTTTTTGCTCGTTTTAGCTCGATATTGATAACGGCAACAGGTAGGTATTCACAGAATATTTAGTAATATGTAGGTATATTCACTTTAAAAGTAAATAATAAAATTAAAATAAAATTAATATTTAAGGGGGCTCCCATACAACAAACTTGACGACTCGCACTTGACCGGTTTTTTTAACTTTAATCTTCCTATATCACTTTTAATACCTTTGTCTGAGAGTTATGAAATATATTTTATATCATATTTATTTTTATTCCTATACGATTTCTGCTATCTAGATTTCTCTCAAACTAAAGCAATGTTGTTTTAGTATATTAAATGGAACGTATATTTTTGTTTAAACATAAACAATATAATATCATTAGTTATAACTCTTAATATTCCTTTTAATATAATATGTTCATTGTTCTGGAAACATCCAATCCGCTTCTGAGAGGTCGTTTTGAACTCGCCCGTGCGTCAACGGATCAAAAGAAAAATGCTAACCAAAATTGCTTTCTCTGAAATTTTTTATGTTATTACCAAATTAAAAGATATTTTCATCTTTTGATAATATTTTATCTGGCTTCAATATTTTGGACCCGAAGTAATTCACTGTTCAATACTTATTTATATTTATATTCTACTAGCAACCCCGACCCAGGCTTTGCACGGGTAAAATATGGGTTTACAACAATTTGAATACCTACATAAATACGCTTATAACTACTTAGCTATTAGAGACAGATATATACTACTACAGACTTTTTTGTAGATAATTTTATTCTACACAATTCTTTCTTACATATATTTTTTATATCTCTGACGGATTAGACAGCAAACACAATGAAAACTCGCTGGGGCTAACTTTGTAACGTGATTCACGTATACTGTTAATGCTCAGCTCCGAAACATGAATCCTTCCCGGTGAATCATGATATCTAATAGTGAAAACTGCAACAAAATCCGTTTAGTAGTTTTTGCGTGATAAGGGTACAGATAGACAGACAGACGCGATATTTTTTTGTAAGTCTTGTACAAAATAATTAACTATCCTGTTAAATTAGGTAACAATATGTGTGTCAATTTCTTCATTTAGCGAATTGGCCATATTAAACAGAGCATGTGGCAAGCCTGTCGTTGTTTAAAAGCAGTATCATCTCTGCACAATGCACAAGTAGTTTAATACCGGCCCATTGATGGTATAGTTATTATGGAGCAGACAATGCTTTTATTATTTATGTTCAATTTTGGCTGGATGTGTCGTTAATTGCTTTGCCTTAACAATGCTTTTATGCATAATGGAAAATATGCATACATACTATGAGGTAGAACGTTCAATTCCTACAACAGTCATGTTACAAGTGGAGTGTGAAATAAAAAAGAGTAATTTTACAAGACGGTTAAAAATTGATAAAATAAAAATATTTAAAATAGTCTTTGTTAAATATGTATTTTTGATGTGTATAATTTTTCCTCTCGCTTTCCTCCAATCTGTGGAAGTGATTTCGTAAAAAAACAACGGAAGTGTGTAACAGGAAGCCGGGAAAGTGCGCACTATTTGATTTGACCAATGACCTCGCGCGGTGGTAGAGTTGGCCGTCTGATGGTACCAACCCGGCTCGCTCGTTTTTTTTATGTACTATTTTCATGTATATGTTATTATATAAAATTTCATAGCTTCCTGCAGTGATAATTAATATATTAGTATCTGTTCCTTCAATACATTGTTAGAATCCATGGTCACAAGTTGTGACGGAATGGAAAGGTCCGTCAGGGTCACGACGACGCGGTAGACCACGAGGTTGTTTAGCAGACGACATAAGGTTAGGCATACATGGATGACCATAGCCAGAGTTAGAGTTAAATGGCAATCGCTGGAGGAGACGCTTTCACCTGCGAGGAGTTCATACCATAACTATTGTGTAATTTTTTTTCTTTGTGTACGTTATTTTTGTTTTATTTATTTATTATCCTAATCCTACTTACATTTTTCGAAAGCTATTACATATTTTGATATGAAAACTAAGTTGGTTAAAATACCCTTTCTTTCTTCAAGTATTTGCTTCATTTATAATGTAGTTGTAAATCATAAATTAAATTTGCAAAGAGTTCAGTGTTTTGCATAAAGATATTTTAAAGTGGCGCCTAAAGTGCCATATTTTATGCGTCTGGGTTGTTTTGAATGGCTGCTTTATGCCACCTGCATTTATTTTGGAAAGGGTAAATATTACAAATATGTTTTTTTTTAATTATTTATTCTCTTAGAAAATTAACCTAATATACAATTCAAAATTCCGCCAAACTGCTATACAGTTTGTTGGCGGATATGCTCTCTTATATTGCTTAGGTAGGTACATAAAAAATACTAAGGTACTTAAATCTATATTACACAAAACATTAGGTACTAAACTTTGAAAACCAAAACACTTAACCTAGCAACTAGAACAAGAAATCTACTTACAGTGAAACAAAAATATATACACAACTACCTACCTAACTACATACTATTTTTAATGAAATGCAACTTAAGGCGCTGATTATACATTTTGTAATTTAGTATTTCACATTGTAAGCTTGGAGGTAACTCATTAATATACCTGGCCGTTACTGGCTGGTATGTTGCCCAAATGTAGTTTAGTCTTCGAGTTTTGTAGGTCAACATATTTACTAGACAGAGGTACCAATGGCTTTTTTTATTAAAAATTTATGTACATTATCCGACAAACCACAAGAGGCTTTTCCATCTAAATATACCTCAACAGAACTGGCCACTCGTTAGGTTACCCGGTTTCGAGAGCTTACAGCACCCGTGAAGAAAAAAAATCGACAAAGCATGATAGCCAATAATCATCCTGATAAATTACCCACACGCTTATAACAACGTATCTATTAGAGTTAGAGATACATATGTATATGCTACTTCGGAATTTTTTGTATATAATTTTATTTCACACATTTCTTATGTAGTAACATTTAATTTTGTTATATATCTGACGAATAATATAATTCTCGTGATTCAACTTATCTAATGGTGAAAACCGCATCAAAATCCGTAAAAAACGCAAGATGCCCATATTGAAAATGTAAATATAAATAGACAAATAAGAAAAGTCGATATCATAATTTGGTAGAGCGTTTGACTAAAACCGGGTGAGTTATGTGTGTAAGTGCTTTTATCGATTTCTCGTGCTTCAGAGGTCACAAAAGTCCGCACTTTTTCTAAATCTGTACCTGTTAACACTAGAGCGAACACGCTTGAAAATACTCTACTGGTGTAGCCCATTCTGGGACTGAATTTTTTTCTTAAATATAATGAACAATTAATAAAATACTGTATATAATTACTAATCATCTTTATTTTTACCAATAAGGGCTATAAAATAAACAAAATATAGATTATACATTTAATTTAAAACAAATACATATTCTTAGATAAATTAACATCGTTTGGAAGGCTTGTGATCAGAATCTTATTTTCTATTAGGAAAGTAATATCTGGTTTTAACGTTAGATATTAACTTATAATCATCTAATTAGGCAAGTAAATTATCAGAAAACCGTAACTCACTAAGACCCCAAATAAAAAAAATATACCACAATATTACCATCTGGGGACTACTAGAAGTCATCTAGATAGGTTAAATGATTGCAGCAGTTAAGTGTTGTCACCTGTTCTGTTCAATATGGACAACTAGCAAAAAGTGGACACTGTTAGTAGTATGTTTAAAGACAAAATAATAATGTTAACAAAATCAACTTTTTCCCAAAAACATATATATTAAACATATTTAAATTACAACCAATACCTGAGCAGGTAGCGACGTCAACAAAAAAAAGGACACTTGTCCTTTTTTCAACCCTTGTTAATATTATTAAATGCGAACAGACAATATTTGAGTTTTTTGTTATGCTTGGGAATTTTGTCCAGGGATTTGGCCACTTTTGGATTAGGATATACGACTGTGATTTTTGTATACCATTTGGAGTAAAATGTTCTTTGAATGGATGTTGTGTTTTGTCGTTTTTCTAAAATAATTTTGGTTAATTAATTTGTTTTGTGTTTGGGGATAATGTGGCAAACTTTTAAAGCATTGTGTTCATAAGTTTAAACTCATTATGTCTTATTAAGAACTATACTCTTCCCTTTTACAAGGGAATCTTCATGCTTTTTAAACTTTTTCTATTTGAGTAGGTAGGTACGTTATCTTTTCTGTGTTGTTTGTAAATTTTGCTAATATTTTAAACAACTGAGATTATTTTTTTCTCATGAAGTTCCTGAATAGAAGTAATATCAATGACTGTTCAATATATGAACATTTAAAAAGCATGAAATATAAATTCACTGGCTCCAAAATCAATCATAAACAATCGGCGAATTCGGGGACATTGACATTGAACAAATTATACAGTGAACTATCAATATATCGTACATACTAAAATCTGAAAACCTAAACTAAAAAACTCTAAACTATTATGTATCTACATCGCGATTCAGTGGAGAAATGCAGCCAGTATTCTTGCCACTATTCCACGCTGTCCTGGTTTATTTCGATTTTAAGGTTTTTATATTGCTATGTGAAAATAATTTATTTAAAAAGTTGTAGGTAAGTATCTACTTAAGTAAGTAAGTAAATATACCAGTGCTCCCCGATGCATTTATGTTATTTGATGCTTTTTAAATGTTCATATTTTGCGTCAGGGGTTTTTTAATTGTTAAATTAATTTTAATTCCGTTAAATTAAACTACCTAGGCTCTATGACCTAGGTAACGCTTACAACACACATTTTTTCTTGGTAAGAGGGGGCTTTAACTTTGGGAAGGGGTTAAAGGCTTCAGTCGGTTAGGGAGTTGTGCCTGATTTTATCGAAAGATAACGAATCCGTGAAATATGATTGTTAGTGATAGCACCGCCTCATTACATTTGAGCCGGTTTTCGAATGGTACGGTAAGCTAATAAATATGCACAAACTAGAAGTAGAAGTCGCTAGCTTTACTAGACGCCGGGATCCCTATACATTCTCTGATGAAACCTCAATATCTTTGAAATTTAACCTATTTTCATCAAACATATCTAAGAACTTGCTCTGAAGTGCCGCATCAAAATCGGTCCAGCCATTTTGTAATAAATGATAAATATTACATGTATCTCACAAGCACACAAACACCTTCCTACACCAAACTTACACCGTCTCCGTTCCGTCGTGGGTAAAAATTTGATGGAGCTAAGTACCTACCTGCTTAACTGCTGTTGAAACTGAGTTGAGTTAATATTTTTTATCATAAAAACAACTATTGTGGGTTGTACCTACAGCTTTACTGTGTATATTTGCTGGGCGTGCTAAAAAAAGGGGTAAAAAACCATTTCACTAGAATAGTTAGTTAGGTCCAACGTCCCAGTTAGTGTCATAAAAGCCAGTAAAACAACGTGACTTGTAATCCTTTTAAATTAAGATGGGTGAGAACAACATTGTCTAAGCCCCAGTTATGGTCCACTGAAAATTTATATGTGTTTGTTTTTAGTTACGTTTTGTAGAACTAATGTTATTGCTTACGTTTGTTAGCGTATAGTTTTGTTTTGTTTTTGTGTTGTTTGTAAAAATAAATGTAATGTTACTAAACAGTTATAGAATATACTAGCGACTCGCTCTGGCTTCGAGTTTTGGAAAGTTGTAGTAGGAAAAATTTGATTTTCCCGGGATAAAAAATTTGATCCTCCAACTAACTCTGTGCAGAAAATCACGTCAAACAAACAAATTAACAAACAGTATTTTTCTTTTAGTTTTTTTTATCATATCATTTTGATTATATATGTAATTATTTTATCACTAGCGACCTACCCCGGCTTCCCACGGATAGACAAGTTTTTATATGAATTTTTTTATAAGATTGTCAAACGAATGTCCAAAAAATCATGTCGATCCGAACATCCCAAAGCAACGGCTTTCACCGTCTTTTATATGAAATATTTACTATATTTTTATCTACCTAGATGGTACTTTCAGCTAAACTTTTCCCGTTATAAATTTCACCCTTTATTTGTCCTAAAGTCTTCATAATAATCCTTATTGCTACAAATTTAGTGCTGTCTACTTTAATAGGGTATTTTGCCTTCAATAAACTTTAACGCAATATAAGGTTACACTTACAAAGCGTCTAGAAAAAAAAGTAGGTAATAAGAAATATATATAGGCGACGGGAATACGTATGATTAATTATTGTTTTTTGATCAATAGCTCAATTTTATTTAAACAATTTAATAAGTTACAAAATCTTAAACAAAGTTATCTAACTTATGAAATAAATAAGTAAACACAAAGAAAAACAGAAACATTGTAAAAATCAAATAATTTATAAATGAGCTTTCATCTGGAGAGATAATTTATTTTTTAATAACTACATGTGTTTCCTTATTTAAAAAAAAAATGTTTTACTTATTTCGTAACGCGAAGCTTCTCTCAGTTTGGTAATGTCTCTTGTAATGATAGACAATAGCATTTTTTTAATTAGAAATGCTGAGGATTTAATGTTAGGAATCAAATTAGCCTAAGCCTAGCCTAGCCTCATTTTTATAACCTCAGGTATAACCATAGGTATAACCTCACAAATACCATCGGTTAAAAGAGGGAGACTTGGTCTTCCGCTGGGCATATCCTGGACCGTAATACGGTTTCGGGAGCTGTAAGGCAACCTGTAAAGAAAAAATAAGAAAAAAAAAGATACAGCCAATTAAATTGAGCCTTCTGACATTCGGTGTGCAGTACAGATTAGGTATAAAATTATATCTTATCATCACGCCTTTCATCCCAAGAGGGTGGGATAGGCAGAGAAAATCGAATGTCATTTTACTACGATCCCAAGTCCCTACCTCTTTCGCTTCTTTTATATTCAACATACCTTTCATACATGCTTGGCGATTGTGTGTACTTTTAATATTGCCATCGATCAATATATCTTATTATTTTCGATATAAACAGTATAGCTAATCCGTCATAACAATTTTCCTGTTAAATACTTGCTGACCCTACATTAGTCAGGGTAACAAAAGGGTTAACAGTATTATTTTATAGTTATGTCCTGCCCTCAAATTTTCATGTCTGTATTAAACAGCATTCCCTAATTTTAGATGCTTCTTTTATATTTTATACTGCCTGTGGATTTTTTTAAAAAGTGACAAGAATTTATCCCAAAAGATTTCGGGGATAAAAGTATGTCAATTATATCTGTGGAAAAAAAGAGCGGGGATCCCATGAGAGCGTATATCCCGGATCTGTTTTTGGGTGAAAGAAAGAAAGAAGCAAACACGCTTTCGCATTTATGTTATTAGTCATTTTGCAGATATATATACACCGACGAGGAATATAAAAAAGCCACTTGCAAAGTGGCTAAAAAAAGAAATTTGTTTTGTTTTCATTGATTAAGTGTTTTTTTAACCGTTATTATACACTTGAATGTTGCTTTTTACTTCAAAAAGCTATCTGGCGTGGTTTCGGAAATATTTCATGATAAGTTAGTACGCTTTTATATATTGCTCGTCAGAGTATGTATTTGTATATGGAAGCAACAAGTATAAATAATAAAAAAATGGCCAAGAGCGTTGAGGGGTTCTATACCATATTTTTTCCGTGAGAACTTTAAGATTTTCGTTTACGTTTTCCTGTAAAGTATGAGTGAAATTTTAGACTCAGTAGATTCGGAAATAAGCCCCCCCTATGAGACCATGCATTTTAAAGTAGGTTTTTTGCATTCTAAAATTTCCAAAGGCGCATTCTAAGAAGTTTTATATATCTTTATGTCGCTGTAATATTAAATAATAAACGTAAAATTTTACAATTAGAAATTGGTTTATTAGTTAAGCGGTTTTATTTTTTTTTTTTACAATTTACAACTTAACTAAAATGTACAATAATAAATAAATAATATATTTAAAAACTATATATACAAATTACAAAAAGAATACCTCTTCCAGAACCCCTCCCTGTGGCATGGTTCCTAAAACACTGGCTGCGTTACCTCGCTGAATGGTTAAACTGATCCTTTGAGCGAGGTAAGAGCCAGCCTTTAGGTCACCTGAGGCGTGGACTAGTCTCGTACCTAAATATTTTATGAATATTTTCATTTCGGCAGACCATGGACCCATTGTTTCCACCGCAAGCGCCGAAAATAAATAATTTGTTATAATATTTGAATATTTTCGGCGCTTGAGCAGTTGAGCCTGTTCTGCCGCCGCACACGCTCTTAATTTTGTATACTGTATGTGAGACGCTGGCAGTGTATTAACACAGGTAGCGTCCCACACCAAATTTTTTCCTAAATGCCACGGTACTAAAGTTACGCCATCAGGTCTTTTGCCATCATCCCTGCTCATACCAGATGGTTCAAGAATTGCAGGAACAGAGGCAGTGGCAAGAGATCTGCGTACTATATCATTTAAGGTACCGTGGCGGTAGGTGCGACCAGCACTTTTTGTGCATGAAAGTCCATGGCGACCAAAATAGTCCACGTCTTTTCCACATAGGCAACGATGAGGTTCACAGACCTTAGTACCTAATCGTAAACTAACGGCGATACGTAAGGTCGATGAATCCAACACCGTACCTATGTTATGGGAGGGCAATGCGTGAAGCCAGTGTCCCGACTCTTTTTCAGATACAGCTAGAAGCCGTGCTCTGTCGAAATCATCAGGACACTGTTCGAGCAATGTAGCGTGGGTTGCCTTTATAGATGGTAAATCCCACGCTCGCTGGCTACTTAAGTCTATGGGAACGTCGACTCCTAGGTGAGTTGCACTCCATGTACTTCTGCCCTCGTCTACACCCGCCACTTCCCCATCGGATAAGTTAGGTAAGTTCAATATAGTACCGATGAGGGTTAGCGCGCTATAGGTTGATGACAAAAAGGCAGGAAGTGCAACACACGACGAAGTACGAATTCCCAAGCCACCGAACTGGACAGGGAGAGTCGCTTGGGTCCAAGAACGATTATTGAAATTTTGGTTTAAAATTTTGGAAACAGTATTTTTTAGAGACTCATCTATAGAATTTGTTATGTTTGTAAATTTCCAAAGGGGTGTGCATCTAAGTAAAAACATAAATTTTGGTGTGAAAAAACAGTGTCGAATGATAAAGAAAGCCATGTGTTGATTAATTTCTAAAAGTCTGTCTGCAGAGTTATTAAAATTTTCTAATTTTGAATTTACTATATTTTCAATTCCTTCGTCAAAAATAGGAGCACCGAGTAAAGTAAGTGTGTATTTATTTTTTATAGATATATTTGGGGTTACGGAATTGAATTTTGATATAATTTTTGTTTTTATGTCTGAAGAAATGGACTCGGCTATGTATAGTTCACACGTAAAATTAAGTTAAAAATTACAGGGAGTCACCATACAACAGAAGTTCTCAAACTTATGTTGTCTACCGCCCACTTTCAAAATCAATTATATTTTAGAGCCCCCCCAATTTTTTTTTTACTTTACCACATCTTAAAAATCACAATGACATTCATTACTTTAATTTAATTATAGTGTGCTATGTTAGTTTGGAGTTTAAACTTACATTCTAAAGGAGACTTTTTTTGTACCCGTGAGAGCAATTAAAACGCAACTTTATAATATTAAGAGTATCTTTTGTTAAAATTAAAACAAACATAATCAATTTTAATGTGAAGGATGAATCTGATGATTTTTAACAATGATTTTTGACAAACCGATAATTAACTACCTCCACCGCTTCGTGCAATATTAAATAGATGACATTACAAATCAGCCATCGTCCCCCTAAACCACTTCAACGCCCCCCAATTTTTTCTGGGCCCCTTACCGCCCCCCTCTAGGCCTACAGCGCCCACAAGGGGGCGTTATCGCCCACTTTGAGAAACAGTGCCATACAAGAAACGTGTTTTATTTGGCGTTTTTTGCTCGATCTTAATAATGCCATACAAACGTCTAGTATAACTATAATGCATACTCTTAAGTAAAACAACAAATAATAAAAAACCAGCCGACCTTAGACCAGTTTTTATTTTACATACCGAATTTTAAATGATCGGAGATCACGTAAATTCTGACTCTAGTCTTAAATCTAAAGTTAAAGTAATACTTTTTCAATGTTTTTTTTTTATTTCAACGAATTTCGTCGCATTGTTCATTTTCCCGGAACATGGTAACAACCAAAAGGGCTTACTTATGTCAGTGAGCGCACCAACATAACAGTTACGTGGGTAATGACGGGTGTAAAATGTGTATAACATTTAACTAATCTAGACGATATTCTCTTTCGTCAGGCAAAAATATAGAGGTCACTTAAGGCTGGGGTACACTATGAACCTAAAATATTATTGAGTTTGTTTCTTGGTTGTTTTTCCAAAACGGAGTAACTCGAAGGTAAAAACCGGCCAAGTGCGAGTCGGACTCGCACACGAAGGGTTCCGTACCATTATCTATAAAAACGGCAAAAAAAAAAAAAGACGTTTGTTGTATGGGAGCCCTCTTAAATATTTATTTTATTCTGTTTTTTAGTATTTGTTGTTATAGCGGCAACAGAAATACATTATCTGTGAAAATTTCAATTGTATAACTATCACGGTTCATGAGATACAGCCTGGTGACAGACGGACAGACAGACAGACAGATGGACGGACGAACAGCGGATTCTTAGTAATAGGGTTACCGTTTTTACCCTTTGGGTATGGAACCCTAAAAACGATCCGCATAAGACAGCTAAGGAATGCCCGACCCGAAAATGTCTAACCCTAGAATGTGCCAACCTTCTAGTCGAACGAACCCTGCTGGTAGCTTATTCTTGACTTAAATGTCAATTTCAAATCCTAAAATCCTGAAATTAATTTCGTTGTGATGATTAACTCAGGATTTTAGGATTAGGATGATGGGGTAACCCCCTAGGTGTACGAGAGGCTAATACATACATTCGTACATTCACGCCTGTTTCCGAAAAGGGTAGGCAGAGAGTATGGAGCGCATAGATCGTTTCATTATCATCAGACATTAATTTATTTATGGCATTTAATTTATTTTAAAATAGCATATTAGCTAAATTAGTATGATTTATTTGGTAATATAAGTATTTTGTAGCAAAATGTGTATGGACTCTAGAATTAAGACCGGCTCATAAAGCGAAGGAAGGTCGGGTCCCTTAAGGCTCTACATCATTTAAGGTTTTGGGCTCAAATGTGTTTCTAGCATGATATGTTGAGATCCTTTTCGTGTTTATTTTTTATTTTCCTCTAGGTTCTTTTATAGAATATGAGGACATGGGAATTTACAGGAATTTATTTTATGTTACAAATTTGTTTTCAAAACAAATAGTTTAATGTGTGTAAGTGACTTAATAATTATATAGATACTAGCGGACCCGGCAGACGTTGTCCTGCCCAAACGTTGACTTGCCCGCCCTACCCCTACCCCTACCCCTACTCCTACCCCTACCCCCACCCCTACCCTACCTATAAAAAAAATTAGGGGTGGACATTTAACATTTAGGGGGATGAAAAATAGATGTTGTCCGATTCTCAACCCTAACGGATATGCACACTAAAATTCACTAAAATCGGTCGAGCCGTTTCAGAGGAGTTCAATTACGTACACCGTGACACGAGAATTTTATATATATAAGATTGATTTATATTTAAGGCAGACATTTTCTACATGGAGTTAGCTGGACTCTTAAAAGAACTTTTATACTATTTATTTACATACCGAATTGTATTACATTTAACTGTTTCAAATGTCAACAGGAAAGAGTCAATACTAGATCTCCCACACTTTTATAATAAAAAATCCATTATCCGACAAACCGTACAAAGAGGCTTTACTTCAACAGAGCTGGCCACTCGTTAGGTATAGCCTCAAAAATTGGCTAAATGAGGACGACTTTGTCTTCCACTGGGTATCCTGGGGCTGGCAACGGTTCCCGGGAGCTGTAAGACAACCCGTGAAGAAAAAAAATTAACTGTTTCAAATGTCAACTGGAAAGAGTCAGAAGAAAATCTCCCTATCTCCGGTAGGAAATAACTAATAAACAAACACCAATACAAGACAAAAGTGAACATAATCTAAAACCAATTAGAGTTCATAATTAGATTGGCAGGTTCCCAAATGAAAGTGACAGTAACCCTGTTGCGATCGCGAAATTTCCTTATTCAATTACAATCCGTGAAATTAAGTTTTGGCATTAAAATCAGTTTCTTATCTTTCATATTTCGATAATTAATTTACTTGTGCCCCCTTTCTTACTTACTGATTACATTTATTAAGAACATCTATGAAAAGAGGAATTTCAGCAAAAATACATTTTTCAGTTCATGATGATGTTATTTATTTATTCGTGTGGTGATTTGTTTTTCTTATTTAAAGAAAATCTAGCCAATCAGCGAATACTTCATAATTTTTGCTAATTCCGTTTGATAGAGTGCTTTTTATCACAAAAGAGGTATAATGCGGAGACAGATATATCTCGCCTATCCGCGTATTTTTCCTCATTAAAATCCTGAAAAACTGTAATTCAGTTTGTAATCTTTTGTAGAACTTTGTAAGTTGAATTATCTCAGTAGACCCTCAGCTACTTGCTCTGTGCTAATCAGTGGAAGCTGTAGAAGTGTATAATAATTTAAACAAGTAAAATAAACGCATATAAAAGTACTTGTTGAGAAATTGCATTAAAACAGCATGTGATCGAAATAAAGATCTGCTTACACGCTGCTTCTAGTAATAAACAGGAAATGAGCTCACCAGTTGGCTTGTTGCTCTACTTATTTATAAAGCTATTTCAGGTCTATGTCGGAGCTATAGGTTGGATACATATAAAACAAAGTCTCCCGCCGCGTCTGTCTGTCTGTCCACTTTTCACGCAAAAACCACTGAACGGATTTTGTTGCGGTATTCACTATTAGATAACTTGATTCACTGGAAAGGTTTACGAGTATCAAATATGGACCTACCATGTTTGGGAGCTGAGCATTAACATTATAAGTGAATCAGGTCGGGGAAAAGTTAGCCCCAGCGAGTTTTCATGGCGTATGCTGTCTAATCCGTAAATAACAAAATGGGGTAGCAAATAATTATGCAGAATAAAATTATCTACGAAAAATTCTGCAGTAGCCTATATCTATCTCTAATAGGTAGTTATAAGCGTATTTATGTAGGTATTCAAATTATAAAGGGCACGCTCCCTAGGCCGTAGACATTTTTGGTTTCAGGTTTTGACGAATAAAATATTTCAGTGTGCAGCTTTAAATATTAACTTTATATTGCCGTCGGTACCGTTTTAATGCAAGAAGGAGTTGTGGACATTTGCATATTGTTCGAGATAGTCTTATTTGCCGCATGCGTGGTGCAAAGCAATGAACTACTAATTTTACCTGAGGCTAAATAAGTACACTTGTCCATAGAAACAAATTACGAACAATTATTTTATCAAATGCTCGTAAAAAGGAAAATGCTAACTTTTTCAATCTTTTTTCAAGAATTTTATTTTAAAAAACTTTTTTATCATTACGTCTTGTATCCCAGAAAAGGTAGGCAGATACAATCGAATGTAAGTTTCTACGATCTACGATGCTGATACTTTTTTCTCCCCATTTAAATAATAAATCTCTTTCATGATTTTTTGAAAATAACTTTTGGAGTAAAATTTTTTAATTAATCAAGTACAAAACTTATTTTTCGTCTTGCTTAGACTCTAAAAGTTAAATTTTGAAAATTGCTGAAATACATGTTAATTATATTTTACAGTGTTATTTGCGTAAGGCAATTTAAAGGTTATTAAAAAAAATATTTTACTGTATTTAGGTAATTTTTTTCTATACTAGCTTTTCGTCCAGGCTTCGTCCGTAGAATTTTTTGAAATTTAACATAATATTTTATCCCGAAGGATTTCCAGGATAAAAAGTAGCCTTTGCCATTCTCAGGCCCTCCAACTATCTCTGTGCAATTACGTACCCCGCCCACGGCTTCGCAAATTTTTTATTACAAATTTCATTACCTACACAAATACGCTTATAACTACTTATTTATTAGAGATACTAAATATACTTATTTTTCGTCTTGCTTAGACTCTAAAAGTTAAATTTTGAAAATTGCAGAAATACATGTTAATTATATTTTACAGTGTTATTTGCGTAAGGCAATTTAAAGGTTATTAAAAAAAATATTTTACTGTATTTAGGTAATTTTTTTCTATACTAGCTTTTCGTCCAGGCTTCGTCCGTAGAATTTTTTGAAATTTAACATAACATTTTATCCCGAAGGATTTCCAGAATAAAAAGTAGCCTTTGCCATTCTCAGGCCCTCCAACTATCTCTGTGCAATTACGTACCCCGCCCACGGCTTCGCAAATTTTTTATTACAATTTTCATTACCTACATAAATACGCTTATAACTACTTATTTATTAGAGATAGATATATGCTACCGCAGGCTATATTGTTGACCATTTTATTCTACACAATTCTTTCCTACATTATTTTTTTGTATCTCTCACGGATTTAACAAAAAACGCCATGAAAACTCGCTGGAGCTAACGTTTTTCCCGACTTGATTCTCTTATATTAGTGCTCAGTTCCTAAACATGATAGGTCCACGTTCCCGGTGAATGAACCTATCTAATAATGAAAATGTCACAAACATACATACAGACAGACGCGGCTGGGTATCTACTTTGTTTTGTAATATTAATTTTGTCTGAGTGTACTTCGAGTGGGAAAACATGCTAACTAGTTGAAGATCCGACGGTAAAGAATTGCGATTAGTGACGCAGCTCTGATACCTATCTTGGTTGCGGGCTATAGAGTTTACAAGCAAGAACCGCCGACTTTACTTGTTGTTTTATTTCTGATAATATCTATGTTAAAGGCGATACTTGAAATGTTAATGTGTTATATATTTAATTTTTATTTTAACTAAATTTTTATTTAACTTTGCTGGTGTCAAAGGACTGATTTTCAAATGTCAGTTTTTCTTGACTTGTCTTGTTTAGTAAACAATTTTTGAATGTATTTTTTAAATAACAGAATAAGCAGAACGAATAATCATATTTTTTAAACGGTTATTTAAAAATTAAATAAAAATACATGAAAAGTTTGTTTCTACACATAACATGCGCCACTGAATAGTAGGTATAAATACTTTCCGAAAAAATACGGTCCAAATTGAGAACCTTCTCTTTCTTTTTTTGGAAGTCGGTTAAAAAGCGTCATGTGTCCAAAAATACGTATTTTTCCGCACTACTCGCCACGAAAAAATAATACCTAAGTATTCTATGTTCTTATTAATTTTTCTTATATTCTCTTTTTGTCAAGTAATACAACAACCGAGTACACTATTTTAGTGTACTATTTTAGCCTCAGTTTGAAGAATTTATGAGGATTCTGGTTTATTTTGTATTTTGACGACAAGTATTACAGAAAAAATCCGCTTTTTATAATTTTTTAAAATATTTTCATCTTAATTAATATGTACATTTTTTAAAATGTATGTAAATAGAAAAGAGAATTTTGAATTGAATTTAGATTTTGTATATACATAATATGTATTTTGAATTTAATTTATAAGTTTTAAAATTTTATCTTTGTTTATATTAAATTATTAAATTTATGTAATTTGTTGTGCTGTAGATTTTTAATAAATAAATTTGAATGATTAAGGTCTTTTCAGGCATAACACGATTTACAGTTTTTCACTGCATTAAAAAAATCTTTAAAAAATTGTTCTATTTAAATTCTTTGTACTAAACTCAGGGATTTTATTTTAATTAGTAAGCACCCTTCAAATTACATTATTTAGGTTGGAATAATGTCCAGTCAGTTTTTCAGTCAGTGGAATACTGAAAATTATCATTCTATGTAAATACCCGGCCGCTTCGCTTGACTCTAAAAAAACTTCCGGACCAATTTGTTTTTTTATCACAAGAATGAAAAAGTTACATTGTACGAGATATAGCAAACTATGAACTTAAAACCAAGGTTTTTTTTTTTAAATTTATTTAAGGTCGCTTTATAACTGCTAAGGTCCTATATTGTCTCATTACAAAAAAATCTACGACAGAAGCCAGGGCAAAAACCTTGTGTAAAATAAAACAGATGCAAATACATACCAAAGCAATCTCATTCACTTTACTAAAGAAAATAAGACATGTTTTTCTCCTATAAAAATAATAATGGAACATAAGAAAACCATTCCGAAACTTTAATACACATAGTTTGAAAATTTCAATAATATGCCAAAAGAAATTTATATTCCCAGTACCTACGTTATCTTTTATTACTAGTATGTGCCCACGGCTTTGCTTGCATTCTTTCAGATTCATTTTTACATTTTTGCCCATACTAATTCCATTCTACATTCTGTGAAGCTCTGAAAATCTGTAATTTTACACGTTTTTTGTCCAACACTAGAATGACCGGGTAAATTAGTGTACTGTTTTTGCCTGACCCAGCAATTAAAGGGAAGTCAGTCAGTCATCAAAATCCAATTTTTAATATTTTTTTTTAGAAAATCTGATCTATTTACGAAACTGAAAAAATATATACCTATTAATTTTAAGGATATGACAAATCTTTTTATTGTTTTGTAAATATGATTAGAAACATTTTACTCGATAGAAAAAAATCCTAAATACATAAATGAAAACTTTATTTCCATTTATTATTTATTTATTCAAACACTAGCATTCCGCCCCTACCCCTACCCCTACCCCTACCCCTACCCCTACCCCTACCCCTACCCCTACCCCTACCCCTACCCCTACCCCTACCCCTACCCCTACCCCTACCCCTACCCCTACCCCTACCCCTACCCCTACCCCTACCCCTACCCCTACCCCTACCCCTACCCCTACCCAGTCCAGCCCAGTAGTTTCTGAGCCTATTCATTACAAACAAACTTACAAATGTTTCCTCTTTATAATAGTAGTATAGATTTATTAAAATGGCTATAATATAGATGGTATCATTACAAAAATTAACATGAATATTTTTTTTGGTAATTATCTATCTTTTCATTGTGAAATTATTTCTATGATGTATAAGATTTTTTTAAAATTGCGTTTTAAACAAAACTTATCGCTTACGTTGAATCGCTTACTGTTCGATTCTAGACAAATGCGTTCTGCTCTTTCATCACTGATTTTACCATCGACCACTTCACCTTAATCGTTTTTGGCCTTAGACATACATTCAAACCCCACAGATCGCAAGTTTAATAGGTAAAACTCAAATTCTTGTACGACGTAGTTTTCAATTTGTCTGGAGAATAGACTATGAGATTGTGACTCATCATCTGACTTTATTACATTTGTAACTTTACTATTGTAAAAAAGTTACTTTATTTCGTACCTTTGACTTTTAAAGTTTTGTAATATAAGTTTTACAGGATTACTTTACTTGTTCATATCAAAGGTAAAACATTATTATATTTTTTAACCGACTTCAAATAAAAAGGAGGAGGTTCTCAATTAGGGCGTATTTTTTTATGTATGTCCATTATCTCCGCCATTTTTTTTGATCGACAGATAATTCTTCTGGATTGGTCCCATTTTTATTTTTGGCGAAAATTGGTTCATTAGTTTTCAGACCGATCCTACCTCAATCATGAGTTTTTTTAATAAAACTTGTACAAACAAAATAACAAACAAACGCACCAGTAACAGTGTGCACATTTGCCAGTTGTCCATATTGAACAGACACAAATATCTGCCCTCTGAAGCACGAGCAGTCAATTTAAACACATATTCTTATTTCTGGTTTCAAGTTAACGCTCTACTAATTAAACTATGGAGTCCTTTTTTTAAAACTTGTACATAATCCGATAAAAAACGGATTTTTTTAAATACCCCAGCTAGAATAATTGGTTTTCCTCTGGGTACTCTAGGGCCAATAGTCGGGAGCCTTAAGGTGCCCCTGATGAAAAGGAGATGAAATCACAGTTGGCAGGTGCAATAGACTCTGAATCGCCGCTCGAGCTTATTTCCTGGCTGAAACCGGTTTAGTCACTATTGTTTGCATCTTCACGCTTTTGTAAAGAAATTCAATATGCAATTTCCCCTTCTATATTTTGACGTTTCGTTATTTATAAGTAAAACCAGTTAATACTACTTGTCTATTAAAGATATATATATGCTACCGCGGACTGTTTTGTAGATCATTTTATTCTCAACAATTCTTTATTACATCATTTGTTCTATCTCTGACGGATTAGACAGCAAATGACATGAAAACTCGCCGGGGCAAACATTTTCCGAGACTTGAGTCACTTATACTGCTCAGCTCCTAAACATGATAGGTTCATGTTTAATACTCGTAAACCTTCCTAGTCAATCAGCCCACCCTACCCAAGATTTTTTTATTTTTTGAATTGATCCAAAAGTGACAAGTTGACATTGTATAGTTTGACCATTTATAAAATGGACACTGAATACATATATGTAATTATGGGTGACAATTATTTATTACACCTAACATTAATATTCAATTAAAGCATCGCAATCAACACTTGAGATGCAGCGGAATTTGATTAATCAGTGCACAGCTAGGAACCACCTCGCTTAATTACTCACAGATCTATCTCGCTGGCTGAAACAAGAGATATTCCGGTACCACAATAATTAAACTTGATAACTTGCAATATGCTATATTAGTTATTATCCTTCTAAATTGACTTAGGGGTTAAGTTTGGGCTAAGAAAGCCGATTACTGGTCGTTTAGAAGACAAATGACTAAAAAAGATGACGTTTTGAGCAAAATTAAGGATCAAAAATTAACTGTAATGGTTTATATTATGGCAGAAGCAAAAGTAAATGATGGCAAAAAAGCATGAGCATTGAGCATGTATGAAAAGTATGATGCATATAAAAAAGGTATGTCAGGATCGTAGCAGGAGGGTTCCGTACCATTTTTTCGGTCAGAACTTTAAGACATGATTTTCGTTTTTATTTTTATTCCCTATTTTTTTTCAAAATGTTAGTATATTATTTATTTCAAATAGGAGCGTCGGTAGTCGAGTGGGTAAGACGTCGGTTCGCAACTAAAAATTCGCGGATTCGATTCCTACATCCGACCATGTACCAATGGGTTTTTATAATAAAATATGTACATTATCCGACAAACCGTACAAAGAGGCTTTTCCATCTATATACCTCAACAGAGCTGGCCACTCGTTAGGTGTAGCCTCACAAAATCATTGGCTAAATGAGGAAGACTTAGTCTTCCACTGGGTACCTCGGGGCCGGCAACAGTTCCCGGGAGCTGTAAGGCAACCCGTAAATTATAAAAAAAAAATAGTATAAAATGTGCCATTTTCACCCAAAAACCAATGGAAGGATTATGAAGGTATCATGTTCTTATTATTCATTGTTTAGAACCCTGAAAATAAAATATATCTATCCATCTATCATCATGCCTTTTATCCCAAGAGGGGTAGGCAGGTACAATCGAACGGCATTTGCTACGAACCTGACATACCTCTTTCGCTTCTTTTATATTCATCATACTTTTCATACATGCTCGGCGATTGTGTCTAGTTTTAATATTCAGATGATTTCAATTTTAGTTTGCACACGTATTATATTAAATTGCGTGGAACGACGTAATAAAGAAAATTACACTTTTCGAATGTGAGAGAATTGCGTTTGCAAAATAACTTTCTTTAAAAATATAATTACCTTCTTAAAATAAATACTGCTAAAAACAATGTTTGTTGTTCGAATGGGCCAAGAGCACGAGACCGGAAAATTGAGAGTCATTAAGTGGCTGAGGTTTTAATTTTTTTTTCTCTTTGATGATAATTAAACGACAATTACAGGAATCTCTTAACGTTCGGATTTGTTTTATTTCTTTTCAGTCCGTTACTGAAATTTTAACTACTTTGCATTTTGTTAACCGTGCTTTTTAACCGACTTCAAAAAAGGGGAGGAGGTTCTCAATTCGTCGGAATCTTTTTTTTTATGTATGTTCCCCGATTACTTAAGAGGATCGTGTAGCTCAGCGTACGCAGCGAAATAGGTATTTAGAAAATCATATTCCGTCTCAAGCGCGCTCTTCCCCCGGGCATCAGTGCGACAGAGAACACTGCAGCTCGTGAGTGTTCGTAGGTATGTTCTTCGTGTAAAATTGCGTTTTGGGGGAAAACGATTTACACCTACTAAACTATAACGAAACCTTATAATTTTGGTGTCAAACGTTTTAGCAGATTATAATCTACGTACGTACGTTTTGCTTTTTTTGAAATTTTGCTTTGTTTCTCAAATACAGACGGTTTATTACGAGCAAGTTATAAACCAAAAAAACCGAGATTTGAGGGGCTTATAACTTTTGACCTATTACGAATTTTGAAAAAAGGAAAAAATACGTACGTAGTTTTTCATTATGTCAGTAACATATTACAAAATCGTTAAAATTAAATAATATTTAGGGGTAGTAAAACGTTTTCTCCGTTTGTATGGACATGGACGCGGTACACTACACTCTTAAGACGCCTGGACCGATTTGGATATTTTTTTGTCTTTGCAGGTCGTCCCATGGTCATCAGGTCAGAATCTGATGATGAGATCGTGGAGAAATCGAAAACTCTTTAAATAGTATAGGCATATTTGAAGCGATTTGGGTATTTTTAATATAGTGACTTGTGCATTTGCTTTCGGAAAGCACACCTTTCAGTGCATCATTTTTGAAGTCGGTACACTTTTTTTAAAAGGCAATTATTAATTTACATATTTCCAAAAACACTTTGGTATCATCTCTACATATTCTAAATTCCCCCTGTCTGTCAGTGTCCTTTTCTGGCAAAAACTACTGAACTGAATGAAGTGAAACTCGTCGGGGGAAAAGTTAGCCCCAGCGAGTTTTCATGGCGTATGCTGTCTAATCCGTCAGAGATATAACAAAAAGATGTAGGAAAGAATTGTGTAGAATAATGTTATCTACAAATAAGTCTACAGTGGCATATATCTATCTCTAATAGATAAGTAGTTATAAGCGTATTAATATTTTATATTATAAAAACAGATCCTATGAGATATGAACATCTACTGCATCCTGAATTTAGTTTTGATAAGTGACCAAATTCACAGTTCACAGTTCAGTTCATAGAAAAAAACCATGTAAATTCACAGGATTATACAATAAAAAGAATTATTCTCCATTTACTCTAGAGTCGACTCAAAGAAAGAGCATTAAAATCAAGAAATGTACAAATGTTTGTTCGAACTGCAAACATCTGCGTCCCCGCTTCTTAATAATTCATTTTTTACACAAACGATTGCCCGTATTATTCTCGTATTTTCCAAGTCTAGCGTTTATTTTATTTTCCAAAGTAAGCGTCGCCTGCAGAAGTTTTACTTCCGAGTTTGTTTCGGATTAGGTAAAGCGGGAATTGGCATTCTTATGATGCGGCATTTTGTATTTGATGAAATTCCCTAAAATTATAACAGTTGATTGACCTGACGTATTGAGCCAAAACGTTGCATGTAGAGATTTAAAATTTAGAAAAAATATATTCCTTAAGTGGGTACCCTAGGGGTGTACTAGAGTTTTTACACCAAACGGCACAAAGTAGTTTTCAATAATTGAACTATATTTGCACCGTTTGTTAAATTTAATGGTAGAAAGACATCTGGTATTAACTAGGCAGACCACGAGTTTGATCCCGAATGGGTTTTTAATAAAAACTTATGTAGGTACATAAATATACCTCAACAGAACTGGCCACTCGTTAGGTATAGCCTCAAAAATACCATCGGCTAAACGAGGGAGACTTGGTCTTCCGCTGGGTACCTTGGAACCGTAACACGGTTTCGGGAGCTGTAAGGCAACCCTCTAATATCTCAAATAATACCAAAACATAATATAAGAAAACCAATATTATGAAAACTCTAACGTCTATAATATTCAGTCTATAAGAATACTTTCTGACCTGTATAAAGTTTAAAATCTTTTAAAAGAAGTGGGATGAGTGTTGAAACCGCCATTAAGTCGATTCTATCGATACTTAGGAATTCCATTCGATCTTCTCGCTTCGAAGTTGTAATCGTGGATTTTATGCGAGTCCTCGAAGATTTCATCGGCAGATTTTTGTTCGGACACTTTGAAAAAGGGAAAAAGCGAAGCTAAACGGTTAGCGATTAAGATGTCGATCGTCTTTCAGTTAATAGTTAAAGTTTTATTCAAAGATTTTTGCAATATATTTTTTATGCTCACCGCTTGTCTGCCTGCAGTCAAGTGATCGCGTTTCGGTTCACATGATGAGTATCCAGTATATAACCGACATTTACACATCCTGAGCCCAAGCACATAGCCAGGGTTTTCCGACGGGTTTTCCAACCCACTGGACCCTTCCCCTGCCTACGTGCTTGCCTGAGCCGAACATCTGTATTTAGTACTTACTAAACACAATCCACTTGTATTGACTCGTGCAAGCCGGCATAGTGGAGATGACAAACGTAGGCCTGGCCTGCGATCTTCAATCAATAAAAATCATGAATGAATTGTACTAATATTAGGGCCGGAGAGCAAGAGTGGATCCAGGATGTAGGGGTCTTGGGCTTTATTGCAATTGCAATGCTTTCAAATAACCCAAAATTCAACAAAACGTTTTAATTTTTGAATATATTTTTATAAAAAACTTGATATCATTATAATATGAAATGCTGAACCATAAGGCTACTTTTTATCCCAATAATATTATCTCATTCTCCCGGTAAAATCGAAGTCTTCATAAATAACTTTTCTACCCGTGTTTTTGCGGTAGCTAGTTATTTTATAAAAGGTTTCCTTTCCTTGTAAGGTATGAAACCTTAAGCACAGGCACTGGTCCGGTCCTTTAAGGTGGCCACACATTCATCCAATCCCCGGCCGTCGCCGTATGGTCCATCGAAACCGACCACAGACTCGTCCAATTCTTGTACCCGCGGCCCATATCCGTTTTCAAATCGTTGTATTTGTGGTTGATATCGATGACAGGAACGATCTGTCACACACACATCCACACATTTGTTTAATTGAATCTTGTGTGTCTGTGTGGGTGAGTGAATTGCATGTGATCTAGATCGTATGATTTACATTGCTAATGTGTGGCCTGATTGCATACGGCGGGCGTACCGAAAATTTTCTGTGAGATACCGGACCAGTGTGTGGGCTACTTTATTGTTAGGTAGGTAAAAAATAGAATATTAAAATAATACATCTAAAAAACCTAAAAATCACAATCACGTCCCATTTCACGAAACTACACCCTACAATTTTATGCCACATAACGAGAGCAAAAATAAAAAATCTTACAAAGTAACATACGACATCGTGAGTGAAAACTGTATTGTATATTTAAGAAAGAAGCTCTGTTGACGAAACTTTCACTCGTCTCAAGACGTCTTGGTAAAACTTGGCTCTCTTTGCAAATTGTATGGGAAGATTTTCATTTTTAGAGATCCGCAAACAAAATATCAAAAACAAGTAAAGATGTCATTATTTAAGTAAAGAGTCATTCTTTCCCATTTTTCAACTCATTTCTTTTACTCAAGTATACCTAATGAGTGACCAGTTCTGTTGAGGTATATTTAGATGGAAAAGCCTCTAAGTGTGGTTTGTCGGATTATATACTATCAAGAGTATTAGTGAATATACACTTGAAAAACGTTTCGCTCAACACTTTACTGCATTTCCTTATTCATTCAGATTGTATCAGAATAAAAAGAGACAAACAAATATGAAACGTATAATTTTAGTGCGGGAACCCTTCGCGTTCAATCTACTTGCACTTGTCCAGTTTTTAAAGCTAAATGATACCAGCTAGAAAATATAACACAAATGCGGTTGCATTTTCGCAACTTACTGTCCCAGATTTGTAGGAAAATAAGCTAGCAGTGGGTACTTTATTTTGATAATTGGAGCATAATGTTTAAGTTTCTGTCCATTTTGCTATGGTGCATTTATAATATTATGGACCTATTTCTTATTAAAACAACTAAATAAGTAGCTAAGCTCCGGCTTTGCCGGTGGATTTTTTTGAAATATGACAGAAAGAAACAGTGAAAGATGATGTGACCAAAATGAAGAAAATTATACGTTGAAAGAAAGAAGGATGAGAGTTTGACTAAAAAGGTTTATATGGCTGAAGTGAAAGGAAATGCTGGCAGAGGACGATCTAGGTGTACTTTTATGGAAAATATAAAAAAATGTATTGATCGATGGACATATTAAAAGTACACACAATCGCCGAGCATGTATGAAAGGTATGATGAATATAAAAGAAGCGTCTTAAGTGTGGTATATATGGCAGGATCGTAACAAAAATTCTATTGTCTCTGCCTACAACTTTTGGGATAAAAGGCGTGATGATATATAAATAGAATTAACCCCGAAGGAAAAGCCTCTCAGTGTGGTTTATCGGATTATGTACATAAGTTTTTAATTATTAAAAAACTAATACCAGACGTCGTATAATCAGAACTACCTGCAATCTAGATTAGAAAAGTAGAATTCGGCTTTTTGATTAGGCGAGCATTGAACCCGGTTCTTACTGTTTAAAAAGTTCAACTCTCTACATGAAGTTTTCCACAATTTAATTTTACTTAGTAATCCGTTATATTTGTGCCCGCAGCTATGCTTGTCGGAACAATGCTCTTGATGGACAGAAGGTGCGGACACTCCAGGCGGTACCTTGACGTGTGTCGACGTTCAATTTCACAAGAATATTATTTTGCACAACTCCCTTTCTATGGAAATTGATATATATTTGGACTAGAAACTGGTAAAATAACTTTGCATGGGAAAGTTGTTAATATTTTTTTCCCGGGGAATTCGATATTTTTGCAGGATGAAAAGTAGCATATTAGATGCCACTCTTTGGTTCTCCAGCTCCGTGCAAAAATCAAGTCGATTTGTTGCTACCTTTTGGCATGAAATTTGGCACACTTTCGCATTAGAATTTTTTATCTTTCTTCACGGGTTGCCTTATAGCTCCCGAAACTGTGTTACGGTTCCGGGGTACCCAGAGGAAGACCAAGTCTCCATCGTTTAGCCGATGGTATTCGTGAGGCTATACCTAACGAGTGGCCAGTTCTGTTGACGTATATTTAGATGGAAAAGCCTCTAAGTGTGGTTTGTCGGATTATGTATTTAATTAAAAAACCCATTGGTTGGTTGATTTTTTAAATGTTTGTTATCTCAGAACTCCGTCATTTATAAACCGATTTAGATTATTTTTTTTGAAAGGATATAGTCTGTTCCAGATCTGTCCCATTTTTGTTTTTGTGAAAATTGGTTCAGCAGTTTTCAGGAGTTTGAAAAAACTGATTATAACTCGATGAAATATATGGCGATTTCGATGATTTTTATATTGATGTTATATTATCAACAGCAAAATCACTTGAAAAGTTGAAAGAGAAAAAAAAAAATCCTTTAAAAAAATACACCGACTTCAAACATCGTTCACTGAAAGGCAAGAAATAATTAAGTATGTATAGATAAAAGATGATCTTCTCTAGTATCTATTTTAATTTTGTAGCATAATTTGGCACAAACCAACTTCAAATTCAACGGCGAAAAGTTTAAAAAAAATATTAATATTTATATTTTCACGGTATCCGGACCCATGTTATTGGCCCCAGGGTACCCAACGGAAGAAGTCCTAAGGACTATACCTCAAAAATGAAGAAAACAGAGTATTTCTCACTTAGGAAGCGGTTAATATACCATAAAAGTAAATATTTGATCTTTTATACCGTCCTATATTCATAAAGCATGAAATCTAACCCTTCTTCGTGTTTTATAACACACAATTTATGTAGTCATCCGGTATTTATTTTATAGCGAAATTTTTAGATGTGGCAATAAATATCCGCAGCGTAATGCGTAAAGTATGCTGCGGAAAATTTGCATAAACTGTTTATAGACGGTTTCAACCATAAAGTGTCCGTCGTGGGTCTAAGTTTTATTTTTGAAATGTATTAATATTAATAACTATATCTTTCGACCAGGCTTTTGCCAAACAAAGATCCCATAGAAAAATCACATTAAATATTTCCAAAATTTTCCAATTTTCCAAAAAAAATTCAAATCGGTTCAGACGTTCTCAGGTTCTTACCAACGATTTCATTTTTATTTATAAGATTTTAATTTAGGTGCGTCGGAGGCCGTGTGGTTTAAGACGTCTGGTATTAATTACCTAGGCAGACCGAGGTTCGGTCCCGGCCAATAACCAATGGATTTTAAAAACCGACATACCACACTTTCAAGCTTTTCCATATAAAATAAATATAGCTCAACAGAACTAGCCACTTGTTAGGTCTCACAAATACTCGTATACCATCGGCTAAAGGAGAAAGAATTTAAGACTTTGTCTTCCGCTGGGTACCCTGGGACCTATACGGTTTCGGCAGTCGTAACACATCTAGGTTCATAGGTCATGCAACTACATCGAAAACTATTTACCGAAAAACATTTCAAAAATACTGAACAAATCCTCAAAAACTTTATTTTAAAAACAAACAAATTGTTTGTTACACCTAAAATGTTATGTATCAATTTGTAAAAATCATTTTCTGTTTAGGGTTCCGTAAATTTCCTATGAAAAAAAAAACGAAAACCCTTATAGGACCTGTCTGTCTGTCACACCTTATTTTCTCCGAATATTGGACGAAAAATTTTGAAACTCGGTACAGAGTTTTGATGACCCAATCACGGATGTAAATAACGAATTTCGATTTTGAGGGAAAATGAAAATGTAAAAAAAATTTTTTTTACGTGCATCATGTGACATAATATATCAAATGAAAGGGCTCGTTATAAGGAATACCAATATATAAATTTTATAATTTCAAAATTCATACTTTAAATTATATTAAAGAGAATATACGAAAATTTACCGTTCCCTCCCCCGTGTCTCCGAAACTACTAAATCTAAAATTAAAAAAAATATAGAGAATATAGAGCCTCTCTTATAGTTTATAGGAAAATGTAAACGAAAATCCTGTCTTAAGACGCTGAATAGAGCCAAAGACCTTGAGAGATGGCACCGCCCCCACGCGGGTACACATACACACCAAACGACGTGCGTACGTAAAATCTCGAAAATGAGAATAAAGGATCTTGCTGAAAAAATTGATTAAAAAATATAACAGTATTACGATAGTATATTGCTAGATAAAAAATCTGTCAAAAAATCAGAATCATTGCATGCATTTTAGTACTGTTTCTAGACAGTAAAATATTTTTTTAGAGGTTCATTCGTGATTTTTTTCTATCGAATCAATATAGTTGTATTATGTTTTGAACACAGTATCTTAATAACGCATAACCTCAAGAATATCATATATTTTATTGATTATGGTCACTGCAGTGGATCATGTACTTTCACGCATCATAAAACTCGCATTTAGCTCTATACATCCTCTTAAAGTTCTGAAACCCTATCTTTAGAACCCTAGGTCATAACTGTTATAAGACACAGAAATAATAACGCGAAATGAAAATAAAACAGGTTATTAAAATATAAACAATTTTCGTTTAGCACCAACGTGTACATCCCTCCAAATATACATTAAATTGAAATGCATAACCGCATAAATGCTAAAGTCGTGTTAACTGTGCGATATAAATCAACTTTTAAAAGCTTTTTTCAAGTTAAAACAACAATGCAGTTGAATACATGTTCGCACGGGTTTTCATTATTCGAGATCATATCACTAATGTTGGTTGTATGTGAGATTTTTGCCCGAATACACGCTTGGGGTATTTTCGGGAGGGAGTAGCTGTGAGTAGAGATTCATGTAAACATAGGTACGGGAAGTCCCGGGCGGTTAGTTAACATTTTTTTGCTACGTATTTTTTAATTCTGTAATTTTTGACATTAATTTTATAGAAATTGTGGTCAAAACGTGTTGTGAAACAGAAGAGGCAAGTAGAGTAGATTTTTTATATTTAACTTTATTAAATTACGTCGGTGGTCGAGTGGGTAAGACGTCGGTTCGCAGTGAAAAGTGGCGAATTCGATTCCTACATCCGACCATGTACATTATCGGACAAACCGTACAAAGAGGCTTTTTTTCATCTATATATACCTTGCAGAGCTGGTCACTCGTTACGTATAGCCTCAAAAACCATCATTGGCTAAATGAGGAAGACTTTGTCTTCCACTGGGTACCCTGGGGCTGGCAACGGTTCCCGGGAGCTTTAAGGCAACCCGAGAAGAATAAAAAAACCCTTTTACAAAACTTTAGCTAAGATGCTCGCCAATACTACACGTAACCCAGGAGCTGGTGCGTTTTTTAAGCAACGTATAAGTTTAGCCATCCAACGGGGGAATGCAGATAGCGTCTTGGGATATGCCGCAGGACTCTGGAGAAATTTTATATTATAGTTTTTTAGATTTTAATTTTGTTAAGGAATATTAGTTTTAGACTTTTTCATTAGGTTATGTTAAAGTGTTCGTTCTCCCGTTAGATAAGAATAATAAACTAGAAATATACTTAGAAGGAATTTATTAATCGGGTTTTCTAACAAAGACTATTTATAAAACACCATAGCAACCTATAGTGAAGAATAGTAGCAAAGGTGAAAGCATTATAATGCCAAGCATACTTTAACATCTTCTCTTCTTTTTAAAATTTCACCTTTGTTCAAAATCCATCCCAATGCCTTTACACATTTGCATCAGTCTTGGCTTAAATAATGGCTTTGTCAACATATCTGCCAATTGCTTCTCTGAAGATACTTTCTTGACAGTAAGCACATGATTAGCAACAGCTTCTTTAACAAAAAGGTTACGAATCCTGATATGTTTTGTTCTTTGATGTAATTCATAAGAAGGGTTATAAGCAAGTTTAATAGCTGATTCATTATCAATATGCAATTCTGGAATATTTGCTAATGGCTCGATATTCTTAATGAGTCTTGACAGCCAAATAATTTCTCTTGCTGTTTCACTTGCTGCCACCACTTCTGCTTCAGTGCTTGATATAGCAATAGACCCTTGTCTATTACTTTTCCAAGATATAATTCCACCATTATACATGCAGACCATTCCTGTTGTAGAACGTCCTGTCTCTCGATCGCCTCCATGATCCGCATCACTGTAGCAAACTAACATCTTATCAGAATTTCTTGTATATACTATACCCCAGTCTATAGTACCTCGTACATATCTCAATATACGCTTCACTTTTACTATATCTTCCTTACTAGGGTTTTCTAAATGTCTAGCTGCAACACCCACAGCATAAGCTATATCAGGTCTTAGTACTTAGTTACTTTTAGTAAAATTTTCGAAAAAATTATGCTGTTACAATTATTAAAGCATTTTTATAAAAATAGTCTCTTGCATAATAAACAATTTGGTTTTACTCGGGGTCGCTCAACGACTGATGCTAGTGTTGAGTTAATTAAACATATTTTTGATGCCTGGGAGGAGTCGCACGATGCTCTGGGAATATTCTGTGATTTATCCAAGGCGTTCGATTGTGTCCATCATGAAACATTGATTAAGAAATTATATCACTATGGAGTTAGAAATACAGCTTTGACTTTATTGCAATCATATTTACAGGGCAGAATTCAAAAAGTGGACGTGAATGGAAAGCTTTCTTCCGGCTCAATAGTTTCAATCGGTGTACCACAGGGCTCGATCTTAGGTCCTTTTCTATTCCTCGTCTATATTAATGACTTACCTTGCCTCGTAAGGGATAACCATGACATTGTGCTATTTGCAGATGACACATCACTTCTATTTAAAATAAAACGACAGCAACAGGTTATTCATGATGTGAACCATGCACTATCAAAAGTAGTTAACTGGTTTAATGTAAATAACTTGCTATTGAATAGCAATAAAACTAAATGTATAAAATTTACATTACCAAATGTAAAGCAAGTAAAAACCAGTATAATTGTTAAAAATGAGGAATTAGAGGCAGTAGATGCTACAACATTTTTAGGTCTGAGATTGGACGCGAAACTGCAATGGGGTCCTCATATCAATAATCTTTCAAATAAACTAAGCTCTGCTACTTTTGCAGTAGAAAAGATTCGACAGCTGACTGATATGGACACGGCTAGATTGGTTTATTTTAGCTACTTCCACAGCGTTATGTCATATGGAATTCTTGTGTGGAATTTAATGCCGCGGATGTAAATAGTATTTTTATTTTACAAAAAAGCCCTATTCGTGCTATATACAAAATGGGTCCACGAGAGTCACTAAGGGAAAAATTTAAAAGTATTAATATAATGACTGTGTATGGTCAGTATATATTTGAAAATTTAATGTATGTCCGTAAAAATATTTCTACATTTAAAAGAAATAGTGATAGGCATAATGTAAATACAAGAAGTAAACATAAGCTTGCACCGCTCTCTGCTAGGCTCCATAAGGTTGGAGGTTCATTTAAATGTTGTTGTGTGAAATTTTATAACAAACTTCCAACCCATGTACAAGATTTGTCTGTTAAGAAATTTAAATTATTTATTAAAAGTAAACTTATGTCCAAAGCATATTACCATATAGATGATTATTTGAAGGATGGTAAAGCTTGGGACTAAATTGTTATACCTACCTAAATGTAACTTTATTTTATTTATTTTGGTTTGACGTTGATAAGCAATCCATGGATTCTACATCAATAAACATTATTTGAATTTGAATTTGAAACTTGTAGTAATCATTAAATATCCAAGTGCTCCTACTGCTTGTCTATATGGAAATTTCAGTACATCAGTATCTTTTACTTTAACGCCATCATCTTTCAATATAGGTGTCCCAGACGCTTTACAGTTATTCATACCAAAACGTTCAAGCAATTTCTTGGAATATGCACTTTGACCTATTTTAATTGATCCATCTGCTCTTCTATCGATTTCTATACCCAAGAAATAGTCCGCCGGTTTACATTTAATTTTGAATCGACCTTCTAGTTCTTTCAAAAATTGATCAGCTTCTTCTTTATGAGAAGCTGCTAATAATCCATCATCAACATAGAGGTCTACTATTAGCCTTTTATCTCCTCTTTGTCTTAAATAAAGGCATGGATCTGCTTTACTCTCTATAAAGCCAACATTTAACATAAACTCTTTAATACAATTATTCCAGCATCTCGGTGCTTGTTTCAGTCCATATAAGCTTTTCTGAAGCTTACACACTTTGCCGGATCCGTCGTCATAACCTTCAGGTTGATTCATATAAATTTCTTCTTTCAAATCACCATAAAGGAAAGCGGTAGATACGTCAAATTGTGTCAAACTCATGTTTTCACTAGCAGCTATACTAATTACTACTCTGATAGTACTCATTTTAGCAACAGGACTGAAAGTTTCAAAATAATCTATGCCCTCTTTTTGTGAGTATCCTTTAATGACGAGTCTAGCCTTGTAACGTTCTATAATCCCATCTGGATTAATTTTCAATTTATATATCCATTTACAGGCAATGGCTTTTCTATTCTTTGGCAATGGCACAAACTTCCAGGTTTTATTTACATTTAATGACTTAATCTCATCATCCATAGCTTCTTTCCATTTCTCAGAATCATTACTTCGGATAGCTTCTTTATAATTTTGAGGTTCCTTTAAATCACATAAATCGTCCATAACTGCCATTACATAATCATCAAACCTTTTCGGTCTCCTGAGTTTAGAACGATCTCTTAGTGTCATATCATATTGTCCCTCAATTTCATTCTCAGACAATGTATCATTTCCAGGTCGTTGGTCTTCAACATCATCCATTGTATCTACAGAATCATAATTACTATCATTTTCATCTTCATCTTCATTTGCACCTTTCGGCAAATTCTTATCATCTACATAAGACTCTTCAGTTTCATGATCTGTCTCAATACTAGGCATATTTACAATTGCATCTGTAACATCTAATGGTATTTCTATTTGATGATAAGGTTTCAGAGTATTTTCATTAAATATAACATCTCTTGAACAAACAAGTTTGTTTGTTTCTTTTACCCATACTCTGTACCCTTCTTCATTATTATAACCAATTAGAACACCCTTTACAGCTTTCTTATCCAACTTCTTCCTAGTTACTTTTGGAACGTGTGCATAACACGTGCTACCAATAATTCTCAAATGGTGAATCCTCGGCTTCTTCCTGTACCATATTTCATAAGGAGTCATATCCATTGACGTTGGTCCTGTTCTATTTAAAATATATACAGAAGTATTTACAATTTCAGCCCATAAACCCTGCGGTAAATTCATCGCATGCATTATTGTTCTAGTCGCTTCAACTACAGTCCTATTGTCTCTTTCACAACTGTTCTGTTGAGGAGTATACGGCATTGTAAATCTCTGTATTATTCCTTTATCATTTAGTATCTTTCTCACCTCATGATTATCAAATTCTCCTCCATTATCACTCATTATACATTTTACTTTGTGTCCTGCTGTTTCCATTTCAGCTAACACTAATTTGAGCTTTTGACATACTTCAGACTTTTGCTTCAAAAAATATACAAATCGAAATTTCGAGAATTCGTCTTTAAATAGAACAAAATATCTATATTTTGAAAATTAAAAACAAAAGGGTCCACAAACATCAGTATAGATCAATTCTCCTACTTCTGTTGCCCTCTCTCTTGCTCTAAATTTCAAGCGATGAGCTTTTCCATAAATACATCCTTCACATATTTCACTATCAAGTTTCAATTTTATACCAAGTTCCCTCTCAACTATTTTCTTTACATGAGCTTTGTTCTGATGTCCGAGTCTTTCATGATAAAGCTGTAGCATATTCTGAGATTCTAAACTGGTAATCTCTGCTGATTTGACAGTCCTTAACTGAAGCTTGTACAGACCACCTTGTCTAGGCCTACTTCCAATTAGTAACACTTTATCGTTTACTGTCATCTTACACGTAGTCGCTTCTGATATGAAAGTACTGTTGGAGAGTAAATCATGTGCTGCCAAAACAGAAAATAAATTCTTCTTAATAGTTGGCACATACCACACATCATTTAATGTAATCAAATGTTTACGTCCTCCGACATCAGCTTCTACTTTTATTATGCCTTTTCCAATGGCTTGTATAGCATCTCCGTTGGCTGTGGTCTGTGAATTCGAAAAATATTCAAACTTCTCAAAGAAGTCACTCTTGTTTGTAATATGGCTCGTCGCACCATTATCTACAAACCAATCTATTTCATTTTTCTCCACATTACTAATATTTACAGTCATAATATTCATATGTACATTCTCATCATTCTTTGATGTATATGTATTTGGTTTCGGTGGACATCCATCAGCCATCCATTTAAAACACTCTGTGGCCAATCTTCCCACAATAGTGACATTTACATTTATCTATCTTGTGACAACTCTTATTTTTAAATGTCTTCTTTTTATTATTTCCTTTTACATACAGAGTCTCTATATCTTCACTATTATTTGCTGATAAGGCTCTCTCATATGCACACAATGTACTAGTTAGGTTTTCAATTGAACGATCTTTCTTTGTCATTAATAACAAACTTGACTTAAAAGAAAAATAATCATCAGGCAGTGTCTCTAAAATCTTACATATTATGAACATTTCTGGCAATTCTTTTCCTTCAGTTTTTAACATTTCCAGCTTTAACTCAAACCAGATATTCTTGATTTTCGACAAATGAGTGGCCATATCGTCACCTGACATTTTCTTGTATCCAAAAAACTTCATACATAAATCATATGCCCGGTCCTCTGAAATACCATCATACAGCCTATGCAACTCTAACCAGACATCTCTCGCGTTAGAAAATCTTAAAACTTTTTGTAGACATTCCTCAGATAAATTAGTCGTAATTACCAATAATGCTGTACTATCTGCCTTTAAATAGCTCTGTAGCTTCAATTTATCATCCGCAGTAGCATCCTTTTTCTCTTCACATTTGGTAACTTTTCCTTCTACAACATCTAGCACGCCCAACCCTCTAAGAGCTATGCTTACTTTATATTTCCACGTTGTTAAAAACTGTTATCATTCAAAAGACCAATCTGCATCTTTGTTGCATCAAGTATGGACCTAGACTTCTCCATCTTTTCCAACTTTTCAACATAAAATATTATTTGATCATAGAAATAAAAACTTGACACTTTTACTTCAATTGTATGTATTACTTATCTTGCTTTTCCTGAAACACGAAAACCACGGGAACCACGCTCTGCTACCATGTTAAAGTGTTCGTTCTCCCGTTAGATAAGAATAATAAACTAGAAATATATTTAGAAGGAATTTATTAATCGGGTTTTCTAACGGGAGAACGAACACTTTAACAGGTTATAGTTTTATCAAATATACACATAACAATATCTAAATAAACCAGCCCTCTTGTCACCAGAAGAGATGATCAGACGAGGTGATATATCTATACTAATATTATAAAGAGGTAAAGTTTGTGAAGTTGTGAGGTTGTAGGGGGTAATCTCTGGATCTACTGAACCGATTTTGAAAATTCTTTTACCAATAGAAAGCTACGATATCCCTGAGTAACATATATATTTATTTTGTTCGAATATATCCACGGGCGAAGTTTAATAAACTTTTATTTGATGTTTAGATTTAATTTTAAAGTTTTTCATATTGTAAAGAGATAGAATATTAAATAATTATATTAAAAATAAAATAAGTAGGTAAGTATTTTTTAACCTTATACATAGAAGAGATATCTATTTAGAAGAAGTTATGTGTCCTCGAAAGCACAAAACGTATATTTTTTGTATCAAGATTTAAAATGACAACCAGTTGCACGACGGCAATTCGGTCGCTATACCAACGGATCACAACTTCCATTCCATAGATTAAATAATCTACAGCAATTAAATGTCATTTCTAGTTTTATTTATTCCTTAGTTGTTTGTTGGGGCGCTGATGTCGGTTATGAGTTTAGTTGCGTTTTGACAGAACCTAATGCATCGCATTTGTTAATTCCGTTATAAGACTGTCAAGCTATTCGTACTTTTGCTTTCACAATTCATACAAAAATAAGTCAAATAATTTATAAATTACATGTTTCCAGTACTTACATTGATTGTCTTTCATAAATTTTTATGGTTATCTAATGTATTTCCTTGAATAGTCAAACAAGACAGAACTTAGAGGAAAATGAGTCGTTTAAATCGTCTTTTTCCGAGAAACTGGCAATATTCCGTCGGCTATTCTCTCAGAGCTATTCTCTATGAAATTTATGCGTCAACCTGTTTTCGGTAATAAGTCAGGGCTAAATTATAACCATACATAAATTACTAAACAACTGTTGCTATTAATCAACTGCGTAACCGGTTAATTTCTTACATATCAGCGAATTTATCTAACAATGGATCGTAAATAAATCTGTGGTCTCCTAAATAACGATCCGAGCCACCTCGTCCTGTGTATTCTGACTGTACTTCAACTTATAAGCCGCATACTCCAATTATATGCACTGAAAATTAATCAAAAAGTCAGTGAAACAGAAAAAAGATAGAAGTAAAGTCCAATCACACATTCAAGTATCACAACATGCTCACTTCTTCTTGCGATTGTCATAATCTGTCTATTATTTTTATATTTGTCTGAGACCTTGTCAAATACGGTCCAAATGTAATCACAATATGTTCTAGTTTAAAACAAAATATTGGTGCTAAAATTCTTGTGAGGCGTCCTTAATTAACTCTTCCAATCACATCTGATCTATAATTTATAACTTTATAGGTCTATGACATGAACTCAAATAAACAATACAAATAGTGGAGAGTTCTGTTTCACGAAGAAGTGGTACTGTGCACTTTTTTATTTAGTCTAGTTTAGTTTTTAATTTTACTTTTCATCTTATTTTAATTTTTAATTACATATAAATCTTTAAAAAAGAATTTCGCAACTAAATTTAGTATACGTTCTATAAGACATTGAATAACAAAGTTGCTTCTTTTTACTGCTAGCGGTTCCGAAGAGACCAACAGGAGAGCTTAAAATACATTAGCAAATTTATGAGTTAGGCTTCCTAGGTATCAACTATAGATACTAATATAAATATTATGCTAAATATAATGCTAAAGTGCTTCTAATACTTCTGAGGGCAAGTAAAGGTCCTATCTATACTAAATATAAGCTAAAGCGTTTGTTTGTATGTTTGAATGCTCTAATCTCAAGGAACTACCTGACTGATTACTGGGTTACAAGGTTATAGTCTATATAGTCTATAAAAGTATAGCTTTGTCAACGTGACTTTGGCTAGATCTATCATGTGTGTTTTCCCCGCACCATGGGATCTCGGTGAAATTATTTCTAACTGGGGAGAATGAATCAGTTTCTTGATGCTGAAAAAAGTTCCCAATACAACTTGGGTCTGAAAATCCCGGGGTCCGAAGTTACAAGCATATAAAAAATGGGTGTCACCTTTTTCCAGAATTGCTGGCAGTAACAGCGTCCACTTTTTGCCATTTATCTATATTGAACAGAACAGGTGGCGAGCCTGTTGCTGTCATTTATTTAACAGATGTAATTTATATTTGTTATTTTTGGAAGAAGTCGATTAATTTCGGACAATAATAGGTATAAAAATTGACTTCTCAAAAGGAATACGCAAAACGAATTTTTAAAGCAAATAATTCAATCATTAAAATTCAGACATTTGCATTTGACACATGAAAGGCAAATTAAAATGCGCAATTGAAAGTTCGTGGGTTAACATGATTTTGTACCCCGCTGTGCAGTGCCATTGACTTTTAACAATAAAGACTATTGCAACCAACCTTTATGCAAAAGTAAAAAAAAGCACCACCTATAGAGCTTTTGTTAAAATTTTGTTAAAATAGCTACTGAACGTACTTTGGCAACTGTAATCTGACGGTTTTATGAAAAATTTAGTAATAGAAAAATATTCTGTCAGAATAATGATCATTATACACTAGGAACAATGTCCTCATTTAAGGAGTTTATGGAATCACAGCTATTATTTCTTCAGTCACTAATAAATAGGCAACTATTTTTAGACAAAAGACATTAATTAATATAATACAAATATCTAAATGAGATATGCCATTTACACGATTATTTAAAAAAAATAATTAAAATTATTGTTTGTCTGCCTGTATGTTCCAATATTTGTCCAGAACAGGTTCCGAAACGGCTCATTGAATTTTTATGAAACTTTCAGAGATCATAGTGGGTACTAATTTAAATAAAAAAACTGAAAATATTGGGATAGGGTAATATCAAAGTTCCACGAGTGAAGCCGGGGGCAGAAAGCTAGTTTACAATAAATGCAGATCAAGAATAATATTTATCATCACGCCTTTCATCCCAAGAGGTATGCTCTTTTGCTTCTTTTATATTCATCATACCTTTCATACATGCTCGGCGATTGTGTGTACTTTTAATATTTTCGTAGTTCGTCCTGTCGCTTAGGCGACAATAATAAATAAATATTTTACTCCATAATGTTTTATTTTCAAGTTTTAATGAAGAGGTTACAGAGGAGTAAAAAGAGGAAGTAAAAAGAGCACGCTGAAAAATAAAAATAAAATAAATAAGTAAATGAATTACAGGATATGATAGAATCTAAACATAATACAACATAAATAATAGGTACTTACAAATATCATGCTCTTTTATAATATATTTTAACAGCTGGTTGAATTTTGTTCACAGTATTACATTATTGATTTTATAAAATAGTTGTGCTCTTTATCAAAGCTAAAACGGAATTGACTAAAAATGGTAGAAAATAAACAAATAGAAGGACACTGTTCCAAATTCAGATTATTTTGAAAAATTTCTAATTTATAGGTAGTCAGTAACTTATTTTGTAAGGAGGTTAACAACTATTTTTGCAAGGAGGTTAGCAACTATTCAAACCTCTTTAAGAAAAAGTGGTCTCATTTATTTACTAAATGAACACAACGTTACAGTCCTCTGCCAGCATTTCCTTTCACTTCAGCCATATAAACCTTTTTAGTCAATTTTTCATACTTCATTCTTCTCTAATGACATCGTTAATATAATTATACATATACATAAATAAAAATAATAGAAGAAATAAACCGTGTATTTAAAGTTGACAGACTATAGTTTCTGTAACATAATAACTTATTGTAATTTGGGGTGACGAAATTTTATTGCATTATGAATTGGAGCACTTAATTGCTAATTCGGATATAAATAAATCTTTTAGACTTGACGTTCACATACTATTTACTTTGAATAACTTTATAGAAATTAAAAACCGGCCAAGTGCGAGTCGGACGAAGGGTTCCGTTCTATAAAAACGGCAAAAAAATCACGTTTGTTGTATATGGGAGCCTGTTTTTTAGTATTTGTTGTTAAATACATCATCTGTGAAAATTTCAACTGTCTAACTATCACGGTTCATGAGACGACGGACAGACAGACAGACAGACGGACCGACAGCGGAGTCTTAGAAATAGGGTTTCCGTTTTTACCCTAAAAAGAGCGAATCTTGCAATGGTGGCCAAGGATGTGTATCATCTAAAGACTGGCGTATTCGTGTTCGAATGTTCGTTCTAATTTTTTTTAAATAAATGTATGGAAGTTATCTGTCAAAATATCAAATACGCGAACACAAATACGCCAAGTGAAGTCCCACCATGATACATCTAAAGAACCTCAATTTTTTTTAGATAATTTGATTTTTTTTTGCCCAATTAAGAACCAGTCGTTCGACGGCAATTTGGTCGCTAGAGCAACCGGTCGTAAATTGCAAACACCTAACCTATATTTCACTCGCAAATAAATGATATTTTTGGTATGAATCAAAGTGTCAATGTCATCAAAAAATGTTTTATTTATGTCATTTTAATTCCTTAGTTGTCCAGCAGTTGTCAATTCCGTAATGAGACTGCAGCAAGCTTATCACGATATAGCAACTGCGATGAATTTAAGGGCCGTTGGTCAAGTTCATCTTATAACTGTCAAAAATATGGCAAATCTCCACAAATCTCAGTTAATCCTGGAAAGTTGAGTTTATTTATACAATATTTTCATTCCACATCCCAAGGCATATTTTCATTATAAAGAGTTCTAAATGGCCATAGTTTTCACGGCTATTTAGAACCCTAAATAATAAAAATATGGTTTAATCCAACTTAAAATAATAAATATCAACTGTGTGGGATGGAAATGTTGTATAAATAAACTCAACTTTCCAGGATTAACTGAGATTTGCGATATTTTTGACAGATATAAGATGACTGAGAGCAACGGTCCTTTAACAATAATTGCTGTCACAAATGCAATTAAATTTTCAATCGACGCTAGCGCTCTTACTGAACAACTAAGGAAATGAAAAATTTTAGATAAATAGAATCTAATTTATTTGCGAGTGACTAAAATACAACTGGGTTAAGTTTAGAATTTGCGACCGGTAAGCGACCAAATTACATTCGCAGAACTGGTCGTTAGTTGCAAATTTTTAGCGGGTGAGGTTAGCAGTATTATCAAAATATAAGCAAATCCGAGGCACAAAACTAATCTGAAATAGGATTTGTTTTAACTGATTGTTAAAGGAAATAGTACCGTCAACACAAAATACATAATGTTATATGCAAACACGTATCGTCATCAGTCAACGGCCTAGTAGAAATGTGGACCCTTGTCAGAACACAGCTGCTAACTGTACCCACTTTATGAAACAATGTGTTGAGAAATTGTTACAATATTCCTTCAGGAGAAATTCAAATAGTCTAGCAGCCGCTGAAATAATGCTTGAAGACATAGAAATATAGGTGTCCGTCCAAAAACTAAACTTTTAAACTAAATTAACAAACCTTTTTCAATAGATTTTTTATCATTAAAAACTTACATAATGCGACAAACCACAGTTTTCCATCTAAATATACCTCAACAGAACTTGCCGTACTCGTTAGGTATAGCCTAAATACCATCGTCTAAAATTGGGAGACTTTGGTTTTCCGTTGAGTACCCTGAGACCGATAATACGGTTAAATAACACGTGAAAAAAAAACTTTTTATTGGATAACAAAACTAGTTTTTTTGATCCTATTTTTTGATGAAGCAGAGAGGTAAGTTATAGGAGCATTCAATTGTCTCTGCTTACCCCTCTTGGGATAAAAGGCGTGATGATAGATAGATAGACCTAACTAAAGTATTTATGAAATAGATTAATTTGTCAATTGTTCAAATGACTTTTCTATCGCGATCTAATATATATATATATATATATATATATATTTTTTTTTTTTTTTTTTTTTAAATAGATTAATTTGTCAATTGTTCAAATGACTTTTCTATCGCGATCTAATATTTTATTTATTGTATGTAAAACATGAAAAATGCAATATGAAAAAGTTGTTACTTGTATCCATTTGTTAAACAATTCAGCAACGCAGCTGTTCCAGAATTCGTTGTTGATTTATATTGAATAATACAACAAATTATGATATTCATAGCAATTCGTCAAAAGCGTGGTCAAACCCTCGTCAGCGCAGATGCCTTCTTCCAAACAAACCAGCGAGAAGAAACAAAACCATTAATTTAATTCTGACTGTCAGAACTTATGTGCGTGTAAAGTTGGATCGGGGTATCGAGGATTCATCACGCTTATTATCATGATAATGGTAAGCAGGGGCTATATTTTAATTATTTTATGATTTTTTAATTGGCCAAGAATAATTAAATAATTAATATTTTGAATTTTCAATAAGCTACAAAAAACGCAAGACGTTTAATTGAAGGGTAATAGTATAACAGCGCTTAAAAAAATTAAGAGCTTTGTGTAAAATTATGAAAGAGAAAATGGAGGCGAAGTTTAACCTAACCCATTGAAAAAATAAGAGCTATTTTACTTAGATATATTGAATAAGTAACTATATGCTAAATTACAGTGACACAGGTGGATTATTTACAGAGAAATTGGAAATAGTTTATCCCAGAAAAATTATGGATATAGGAGCCTTAAGAAAGTAATAAATTTTTATTTTCTATTCAGTAATTTTTTATAATAAATTTTCAAATTTTTGACGACAGACGACATAATGACGTCATTATTTAGGTAAAGTAACCATTCTGCCCCATTTCTCAACTCATTTAGTACTACTTTTATCACAAACTATAGTCGTGGTACTAACGCTGCTTTACCAACTTCGGCAAAACTTATTATAACAAAAATACTGAATAGAAAACTAAAATATTCAAAAAATGGTGCGTCGGTGGCCGAGTGGTTAAGACGTAGGTAGACCAGGGTTTCGTTCCTGGATCCCGGCCATCTACCAATGGGTTTTTTAATAAAAAACTTATGTACATAATCCGACAAACCACACTTAGAGGCTTTTACATCTAAATATACATCAAAAGAACTGGCCACTCGTTAGGTATAGCCTTACACATACCATCGGCTAAACGAGGAAGACTTGGTCTTCCGATGGGTACCCTGTAACCGTAACATGATTTCGGGAGCTGTAAGGCAACACGTGAAGAAAAAAAAACTGTTGAAATATTTTATTTGATTCGTTAAAATTCACGTAAAAAATAAAAAAAAACAACAAATACGACACTGTGCAATCTATTAAGAATTAGAGACGTGTGAGTTAACTGAGCGCTGACCGGATGACCGTAGTTTCTCAAGACGTGAATTGCGGAGTCAAACATTACAAATGTCAAGTGTAACCCCATTTGGGTAAAATATAGAGAGCGGCCTCAGTAAACGATCCTGGAGGGCAATTCCATGACGGAATGTTCAGTTTACGAGCATGTATGAAGGTATGATGAGTATAAAAGAAGCCAAACAGGTATGCCAGGATCGTAGCAAATCGCATGCGATTGTCTGTGCCAACTCCTTTTGGCATACAATGAATACTGTACCATTGGACAGCTTGAAGATATCCTATTTAAAGGAAGTGCATTTTGATAATTTAATCAGGTGACAAGGCTAGCTTCCTCGTTCAACGAATCAGCATCCTATGTAGCGGGGAAATGCTGCTAGTATTCTTGGCACGCGGACCTGTTTTATTGAAGGTGCTTTCTGACATTTTCAGGGGTTATTATCGTATCGAGCAGTTTTTTTTAATTTTATTCGTTGTCGCAACTATTCAATTTCCATAATAAAAGTTGTCGACACGATAGAAATACGATTTATGCTAGACTTTCTGATTAGATCAGAATGAAGTCTATGCATATTGTGGAAACAATCTATTGAGCACTTAGCCCAAATTCATGGTATTAATTACAATGTTTAGATTAGTTTATTTTATGGAAACGTAAGAAAAATAATAAAAAAAGTGTAAGTACAAGAGCCCACACATTACAAATCTTGCTGTGCATCAGAGCGTAAAGCGCCACAGAGTTATCTGTGCCGGTGGCGAAAAGTGGAACTGCCGTAATGCCGCCGTTTCGAACAATATAGAAGACTATCAGACGAACAAAAAAAATCTTCACGGATTGCCCTACAGCTCCCGGGAACCGTTGTCAGCCTCAGGGTACCCAGCGGAAAACGAAGTCTTCCTCATTTAGCCGAAGATTTTTTGAGGCTATACCTAACGAGTGGCCAGTTCTGTTCAGGTATGTAGATGGAAAAGCCTCTTTGTACGGTTTGTCGGAGTACATAGATTTTTATTATAAAAACGCATTGGTACTAGGGATCTAGGGATCGAACCCGCGACTTCGACTGTGAGTCGACATTTTACCCTCTCGACCATCGACAAAAAAAGAAGATGTAAACATATTTAACACTATAGCGCACGCGCGGGCTACATATGTAGCCCAGATGGTAATATTGTGGTAAATTTTTTTTATTTGGGGTCTTAGTGAGTTATGGTTTTCTATATTCCCAGAATACCTATCCCCGCACCTACTAGTAGCTTGCTTACTACTGCTTACCCCCGCGGTGCTCATACAACATTGCAGCAAATGTATGAGGCGCATATTTAGTGATCATCAGAGAGTTGTGTGTCCAGAATGTATGCCAATAGAATGATTTACTTGCCTAATTAGATGATCACAAGCCTTCCAAACGATGTTAATTTATCTAAGAATATGTTTATGTTTCAAATTATAATGTATAATCTATATTTTGTTTATTTTATAGCCATTATTGGTAAAAATAAAGATGATTAGTAGTTATATACAGTATTTTATTAACTGTTCAATATATTTGAGAAAAAAAAATCAGTCCCAGAATGGGGTACACCAGTAGCCCATGCGTGCGCTCAAAGAGTATTTTCAAGCGCGTGCGCTCTAATGTTAAGAAATATATCAACAGTCCTATTATTATTTGTACTGTATAAATATTACATTCCTTGCTACAGCGACGCTATTACCGGAACAGATAAGTTTGTGGCACTATAATTATATTCACTGCGTACACAGAGTAACTAAATACACTATACTATGGTTACTATATGTACACTCGTACGCACAGCATGATGTGTGATGTGTGTGTAATGAAAATAATAAAGTTGTGGAATAGTGCTCTTATGCCAAGCACTCGATAAACCGTTTGATGTCGGAAAGAAATTGATGGTCTCCTTGGACTCTGGTATCAAATTAAAAAGCCTCCTTCACTATCGGAAAATTCTAAGAAGTTTGCTTGCAAAATGTACTAGTTTTCAAATCTATATATAATTAATATAATCGGGTATTAACTAGGCAGACCACGGGTGCGATCCCGGATCCCAGCCAGGTAACAATGGCTTTTTCATAATTAAAAACTTATGTACATGTCGAAGCAAGACCCTATTTAGTTAAGAAATAACTTTGCTTTTTTTGGTTGTAATATTTACGATGAATAATTTGTGTTCAAATAATGAGTTATCTTAAGTTCTAAATTCTTATTATGATTTAAAATTAACATAGAATAAGTTGTTGCGTAATGTTTTGCAGTAAATCTAATATTCATAAACTAATTTGATTAGATTCATGAGTAGAAACATCCGCCGTCATTTTTGAGACCGCCCGCGAATGTTTCTACTGGAGTTCAAATTAAAAATAAACTGAAGACTAAAATTAACTTCTAAAAATTATTAATGAATTTACAAATTTAATTCAATACTCTAAAAAAATCAATGCATTAAAATTGTTCTAATTAAAAAGTGGTACTTCCGCCTAACCTCACTTTTCATGAGTACTGAATGAAGTGGTCGGCCGCCATTATTGTTTAAGCTGTCTTGAAGGCAAGACAGTGAAAGTATTGGTGATAAAAATCTTGTGAGTATCTAATCTAATTGTTATTTTAATTAGTATTAGTGTTAAGTCTGTACTGAATGAATAAAACAAGTGTATTCTAATATCAAGTCTTGTTATTTGCAATGAGCGTGTCTACTGATAAGGACGGTGGCGTCGGCAACGCTGACGTCGCCCATTCTAAAAGCCCTACTAGACCAGAGTCATCGTTATACATAATCCGACAAATCACACTTAGAGACTTTTCCATCTTAATATAACTCAACATAACTGGCCACTCGTTAGGTATTAGGTAACCTTCACAAATACCATCAGCCAAAAGAAGGAGACTTGAGCTTCTGCTGGGTACCCTGGGACCGTAACTGTGAAGAAAGAAAAAAATATGTGGCTGTAATTTTTTACTTTTCAAAATGGTCCATCGAAGAATACCGACTGCTAGAAAGCTAGATCCTGTGTTGCACTGAAAATTTTATACCATTGTAATGGTTCGAATTCCCGTCTAGGATTATGCGCCCTTGTTAAAATATAGTTAAAATATTTAATTATAATTAATCTGTGATTCGGCTAAAAAAGACGATTTCCGTGCCAATAATGAAATAAAAATAAAATATATTAAAAATAAAAATTAAGTGAGGGTACTTGTGAAATGGTAAAAAAGACAAAGAAAAGATGATAAGATTCCACGTGACGCCTTTGTGATATACGCACGCGTCCGCCAGGACGTCATGGGGAATCCAGTTTAATCCCGCCCGCGCTGTAATAGTTGTGATTAGTCAGTGATTAATAGGACATATTACGGCCGGCGGGAGCATTCTACCTACCGATCAATCGGCTTATTGTTACTGTGACGTCTATATTACTTGACATTGGCGGAATCATCAAAACCCTGATGGAGCCATTTTGAAAAAAAAATAGAATAAATAGAAAAGATGATAATGTTGAAATGAATTGAAAGTGTTTGCAAAATAATAATGCCATTTGTGGATTAAAAATAAAAGCAATTTGGAGATTGTGGACAATAATAATAATAAATAAATAAGGATTAAATAATTGAAACGGGGTAAGTTACTAATGAGATTATTCTGGAAATTAATAGCTATGAACTTCATGTGAAGAATCAGTTGCAATCATGTTTGTGTTGTCCACAGCTTGTGGAAACGCCCTGCACCATAAGGCTTGCCTTGCCTCATTCGCGTGCCAGCGGACTTGTCTTCTTCTCGGACGACAAGTACCTACTTGCCAACTGCAAAGGGGCTATTTACAACTCTCCAAGAGGAAGACGGAGGTCCGTGGTCTGACGCGTGGATGCCTGCTCTCAGTCTAACTACCAAGCCCAGACGCCTCTTGTTCACCTACTTATGTTTTGCTTATACTTTATACTTATACTTTCATGTTTTAATTTTACTAGGTAGATTTTCATACACTATATTGACCCTGGGAGTTGTTGGCGGTCGGCCAACCGCGGACAGACATCACGTGCTTAGTCAATATTTACTGGGTTACTACGTGCTTACTTAATATTTACTTGGTCAATACTTACTAGGTTGATATATGCTTATGTAGCACTTGCTTGTCTAATATGTGCTTTATTAATGCTTACTAGGTTAATGCGTGCTTACTTAATATTTACTTGGTCAATACTTACTAGGTTGATATATGCTTATGTAGTACTTGCTTGGCTAATATATGCTTTATTAATGCTTACTAGGTTAATGCGTGCTTACTTAATATTTACTTGATCAATACTTACTAGGTTAATATATGCTTGTTTAATACCTACTTGGTTAATGTGTGCTTGGTCAGTGCTTACTGGGTGAATGCGTGCTTATTTAATATTTACTTGATTAATGCTTACTAGATTAATGCGAGCTTACTTAGTATTTACTTGGTTAATGCGTATTTGGTTGGTATTTACTTAGTCATTAGGTTATTTGATCAATAAACTTGTTCTCTCTGTTCGAAGCTCTTTGATTTGTCATTTCTAAAACCACATTGCAAATTTAGGACTAGCCCGTCAGCACACACGATTGGCTAGCACCTAAGAGCACCACAATGGCGCCCAACGTAAACGAACAATAAAGAGCGTCGAACAGTGTGAATTGAGCATAAGCATTAGAAGTTGACTAAGTTTTTTTTTATTTTCATTCCCTGATAGCACGTTTTTACATATATCTACATTTCCTTTAACAAAAGTAGTAGCAATGGACGTCCATTACTTATTGAAGGATGAGCTCGAGTTTGAGTTGGCATGTAGGGGAATTAAAGGCATTAGTAACAGTCTACGAATGAAAAAGATCTTGACGGAATTATTATTAGTGGAAGACAAATCGATAAAGGTTGAAGTGCCCACCACATATACTGAAGATTCTTTATCACACCTACTTATCTGTGAAAATAAGTTACAAATATTATGGAAAATAATAGAAGAAATTGCAGGTACCCCGGACAAAAGTACAATTAAACGCATTACTTCTAGACTATTGCATCTTCAGGGTAGGGTAAAGTTAATAATCCTATCAAATCAAGAAGAAACAGAGCGACATCAAAAATTGTGCACTGACATCGATATTTGTTTTAATAAACTAGAAGAATGTCAAGCAAAGGAAGAAGAGGAAGACATTAATCAAGAACTATTAGAAAGAGACAAAGAGATATTATATAAGTCATTAGGGGTTGAAGCAGATGAAATCATAAGGAAATTGGAAATAAACGAGGTCGTAACAGACAAAGAGGTCAGAATGGAGAACAATGCACATACAGAAGAGATAAAACTTAAGCAATTGGCAAGCAAAAACTATAACATGCCACTAAATCATCGCAGCCAACTAACCCGATCTTCAACATTTGAGACAGACATGTGTATCCGGAAACTAATACCAATCAAAGATTGGGGAGTGAAATTTACAGGCAAAGGAGAAATCAGCATAAATGCATTTCTGGAACGCGTGGATGAACTTAAAGAAGCCCGAAATGCTGATGACCTCGATTTATGGAGATATGCCATTGACCTCTTTGATGGTGACGCGCTCATATGGTTTAGAGCGAATCGGAATCATGTAAACAATTGGGCCGAATTGGTGCATCTGCTTTTGGAGACATTCCAGACACCATATTACCAAGACGAGCTATTAGAAGAAATACGAAGTCGGACACAAGGAAAACAGGAAAACGTTAACATTTACGTTGCAATTATGCAAAACATGTTCAACAGACTTCCTGAAAATATAAGTGAGAAACAGAAATTAGGAATTCTATTAAAGAATATACAACCATACTTTCAACAGGCTGTCTGCAGAGACACCTTCCATTCCGTCACAGAGCTAAACACAATTTTAAGGATTCTAGAGCGAACAAGAGCAAATTGCGTCAATTTTCAAGAACCAAGATTCACTCTTAACGCTCTTGAACCTGACCTAGCATATCAGAAGAGGGATACCTCAGAAATAAATGCCATAAGCACTGGTCCCACCGAAGAACCCGAACAACCAACAAGATTTAAATGCTGGAACTGTCGAGCAATAGGCCATACATTTAGAAATTGTAATCTGCCCAGACAACGATTATTTTGTTATCGATGTGGTAAGTTTGGTCAGACTACAGATAAGTGTACTTGTGCAAAACCGGGAAACGAAACAGGGGGAATCGTATCGGCAGCCAGACGACTCCCCGAATAGAGCCATTAAACAATAAATGTAAAGATTGGCATGAATGGCTGCAAATCATAAATAATTATTTTACAAGAGGAGAAATTTGTAAGATGGAGTCGAAATTTATAGACAATCGTTTTTACGGCAAAGTGACCATCCTAAACAGATCTTATGTTGGATTATTAGACTCAGGAGCATCTGCTTCTGTAATATCGAAATCATTGTGTAATAAATTACACTTATTAGGATTCAAGTCACAAAATATACCGCAAACTAACATCTCAACAGCAGATGGAACTGCACATATAATAACTGCCACAATATATTTACCCATAGAATTTTTAAATAAATATAGCGTTATTCAATTTTATGTCATGGATAATCTGAAACACGATATATTATTTGGTATGAATTTCTTTGAATCGTTCAACATATCTGTTATCAGTAATGGTAGTGATACTTTGTCATCTGTGTTTAAGGGCAAACCAGAAAACATGGAGGCAATGTCCCTGGATGACCCTAGTGCGGTTATTTCTCGTAATGAACTGACCAGTTTGCAAACATTGGCGTTGGACAACTTGATAGAGGAAATGAAACGCACCATTGGAAATGGTCTTGGCAGAACTACCCTTATTGAACACCGAATTGATACTGGGGCTAGTCTCCCCATAAAACAAAGACAGTATCCATTCTCACCGCCCATAATGAAAGAACTAGAGGCAGAAATAGAAGACATGTTAGAAAAAGACGTAATAGAAACTTCATACAGCTCATGGAGATCGCCAGTTCTTTTAGTAAAAAAAGCATCTGGGAAAAACAGATTCTGTCTGGACAGTCGTCAATTAAACAAAGTGACAAAGAAGGACTCATATCCCTTGCCTAGAGTAACAACAGTCCTTGACAGCTTAAGAAATGTCCAGTATCTCACAACAATAGACCTAAAAGCTGCATTTTGGCAGATCCCTCTTGAGGAGTCAAGCAGAGAAAGAACGGCATTTGGTTTGCCAGGTAAAGGTTTGTTCCAGTTTAAGGTCATGCCGTTCGGCCTAAGTAACGCCAGTCAAACACAACAAAGGTTAATGGATAGATTATTTCCACCACAGTTTGAAGGACAAATTTTTACATATTTGGACGACATAGTCATATGTAACAGTTCATTTGAGGAACATTTGTCTGCATTGAGGTGGGTTAAGGATCAGTTGTTAAGTGCAGGTCTCACAATTAATCTTGAAAAGTGTCAGTTTGCCCGCTCCTCCTTGAAATATTTGGGTTAAATTGTTGACAAGCAGGGACTTCGAACAGATCCTGAAAAAGTCAATGCAATCGTAAACTATCCGAAACCAGCAACTTATACGGAGCTAAAACGCTTTATAGGATTGGCAAGCTGGTACCGTCGCTTCGTGGACAATTTTGCAATAGTTGCAGCTCCACTTCATGATCTTACAAAGGGAGGAAAGAAGGGTCGTCAAATAGAATGGAACAAAGAAGCAGATAATGCATTCATTAACCTTAAAACTGCATTAACGACCGCACCTGTTTTAAGTTGTCCCGACTTCAGTAAACACTTCAAAATTCAATGTGACGCCTCAAATAAAGGTATTGGCGGGGTCTTAATACAAGAAGTAAAAGGTACTGAGAAACCCATAGCTTATACTAGTCGAAAATTATCAGACAGGGAATCAAAGTACTCCACTTCAGAAAGAGAGTTATTAAGCGTTCTCCATTCTATCGAACAGTTTCGACCGTACATAGAGGGATCACATTTTAAAGTCGTCACAGACCACAGTGCCCTTCAGTGGTTGTATAAAACTAAGGATCCACACGGTCGTTTAGCACGATGGGCAATGAAATTGCAACAGTTCGACTATGAAGTAGTTTATCGTAAAGGAAAAGAAAATGTCGTGCCAGACGCACTTTCCAGGGCTACACAAAACCATGACATCAATGTTATAGAAATTAAAGAGGAAGACAAAGATGGTTGGTATAAAAACAGGGAAGAATTAATAAAAAAAGGAGAAACAGATTCTGACTGGGTCATTGATCATGGAATTTTATGGAAATACTTGAAACTACCGCAATTCCCTGACGACAGAGATTCTTGGAAAATGGTAGTTCCAGAGAAATTGAGAAATCAAATCTTTGAAGAATGTCATGATAATCCCTTATCAGGCCATTTTGGGGTCAAGAAGACCATCAATCGAATCAGACAGAAATATTATTGGCCAACTGCAATAAAAGATGTTAAAGAATATGTTAAGAAATGTGAAACATGTGCAATGCATAAATCAAGCCAACTACCTCCTAGCGGCCTCATGGGAAAACATAAGAATGTTTCTAAACCATTCCAAATAGTATCTATGGACTTAATGGGCCCCTTTCCAAGATCAAAATCAGGTAATACTATGCTCCTTGTAATCTCTTGCTGGTTTAGCAAATTCGTAGTACTCTTTCCTCTCAGAAATGGAAAGGCTTCTAATATTAGCAAAATTATAGAGGAACAAGTGTTTCTCATGTTTGGCGCTCCTGAAGTAATCATCTGCGATAATGGAAAGCAATTTGTGGCAAATCAATTCAAGGAACTGGCGACAAACTATGGTTCAGAAATTTGGTACACACCATACTATCACCCACAAGCCAATCCTACAGAAAGAGTAAACCGAGTCATAGGAACAGCGATTGCATCATACATACGCGACAATCACAGGGATTGGGATAAGCATGTTCCTCACATTGGACATGGTATCAGAACCGCAATTCATGAAGTAACCGGAAAAACGCCATCCTACTTATTCTTCGGACGTGAGACTTCCACACATGGAGCAAAACCATCCTACCTACAACAAGAAGATCCCCTAAATTTTGATAGGACACAACATAAAAGAAACCTTGATTTGCGCGAGAAAATATATGAGGACATCAATCTCAAACTAAAAAAGGCTTACGAAGTAAATTGCAAAACATATAATGCCAGACGACGAGTGTGCAATTATACAGTAGGGGACATGGTATGGAAGAGAACTAAACCACAGTCGAATGCAGACAAAAATTACATGGCAAAATTGTCACCAAAGTATGAAAAAGCTATCATATCGGAAAAACTTTCCACTGATGTGTATATGCTGAAAAACCTCCGAGGAAAGAATCTTGGGAAATGGCACTCATCAGATATCAAAAGATACATGTATTAGTAACTGTAACTCCGCGGTTCAACTATATTGGATGTAAACTTCGGGAAACACACAAGCATCAATATAGCGGAATCCTATACGGATTCCATTCGAGGAGGAGGGATAATGTAATGGTTCGAATTCCCGTCTAGGATTATGCGCCCTTGTTAAAATATAGTTAAAATATTTAATTATAATTAATCTGTGATTCGGCTAAAAAAGACGATTTCCGTGCCAATAATGAAATAAAAATAAAATATATTAAAAATAAAAATTAAGTGAGGGTACTTGTGAAATGGTAAAAAAGACAAAGAAAAGATGATAATGTTGAAATGAATTGAAAGTGTTTGCAAAATAATAATGCCATTTGTGGATTAAAAATAAAAGCAATTTGGAGATTGTGGACAATAATAATAATAAATAAATAAGGATTAAATAATTGAAACGGGGTAAGTTACTAATGAGATTATTCTGGAAATTAATAGCTATGAACTTCATGTGAAGAATCAGTTGCAATCATGTTTGTGTTGTCCACAGCTTGTGGAAACGCCCTGCACCATAAGGCTTGCCTTGCCTCATTCGCGTGCCAGCGGACTTGTCTTCTTCTCGGACGACAAGTACCTACTTGCCAACTGCAAAGGGGCTATTTACAACTCTCCAAGAGGAAGACGGAGGTCCGTGGTCTGACGCGTGGATGCCTGCTCTCAGTCTAACTACCAAGCCCAGACGCCTCTTGTTCACCTACTTATGTTTTGCTTATACTTTATACTTATACTTTCATGTTTTAATTTTACTAGGTAGATTTTCATACACTATATTGACCCTGGGAGTTGTTGGCGGTCGGCCAACCGCGGACAGACATCACGTGCTTAGTCAATATTTACTGGGTTACTACGTGCTTACTTAATATTTACTTGGTCAATACTTACTAGGTTGATATATGCTTATGTAGCACTTGCTTGTCTAATATGTGCTTTATTAATGCTTACTAGGTTAATGCGTGCTTACTTAATATTTACTTGGTCAATACTTACTAGGTTGATATATGCTTATGTAGTACTTGCTTGGCTAATATATGCTTTATTAATGCTTACTAGGTTAATGCGTGCTTACTTAATATTTACTTGATCAATACTTACTAGGTTAATATATGCTTGTTTAATACCTACTTGGTTAATGTGTGCTTGGTCAGTGCTTACTGGGTGAATGCGTGCTTATTTAATATTTACTTGATTAATGCTTACTAGATTAATGCGAGCTTACTTAGTATTTACTTGGTTAATGCGTATTTGGTTGGTATTTACTTAGTCATTAGGTTATTTGATCAATAAACTTGTTCTCTCTGTTCGAAGCTCTTTGATTTGTCATTTCTAAAACCACATTGCAAATTTAGGACTAGCCCGTCAGCACACACGATTGGCTAGCACCTAAGAGCACCACACCATAACAGTAATTTTTATTTAAAAATGAAAAAGGTTTTTAGAATAAAAATATAAATTCCTGTACATTTCCTTAAGAACGTAATTATTTACACTGCCTTCATAACAGACTGCTTTTCGGAACACTTTCTTCACAACCAGTTCTCTCTCCAAATGTTATTAATTTCGTGCCTTAATTAATAACTCTTGGATGCGGTAATGGCAGCTTATAAAAGATAAAGTGTAAATGTTTCTTATATTTATTATGGACATTGGAAGGCAATAAATTCAATGAGGTGAAAAGATTTTATAAGAAATGGCGTGCCAAAATATAATATTTAAGATTTTGCTTTTTAAGATAAATTAAAAATATTACCGACGCCCCTCGGTGGACGCGTGAGAAAGACGTCGGCTCACAACTGAGAAGTCACGGGTTCAATCCTACACCCGACCATGTACCAATGGGTTTTTATAATAAAAAGTCTATGTACATTATCCGACAAACCGTACAAAGAGGCTTTTCCACCTACATCTTTATTTACAGAACTGTCTACTTGTTAGGTATAGCATCAAAAATCGGCTAAATGAGGAAGACTTTGACTTCCGCTGGGTACCCTGGGGCCTGCAACGGTTCCCGGGAGCTATATGGTAACACGTGAAGAAAGAAGAAAAAAAAATTACAAAAATATACCTATACCTAGTCCTTCTGATCAGTATGTTTATGTTTGATTTGTAGTAAATGCAAAGAAAAAAACAACATTAATTGTGTCCTACGACTATATTTTACTAACGAACCCGCCCTAGGCTTCGCACTGGTATAAATGACTTTTTTGTAGATAATTTTATTCTACACATTTCTTTCCTACATCCTTTTCTCATATCTCTGACGGATTAGTCAGTGTACGTTATGAAAACGCGCCAGAGCTAACTTTTTCCACAACTTCATTCACTAATACTGTTATTGCTTAGCTCCTAAACATGATAGGTCCATGTTTAATACTCACAAACCTTCCTCATGATGTAATCTATCTAATAGTGAAAACAGTATCAAGATCCGTTCAGTAGTTTTTGCGTGAAAGGCTGCTCGAATTATAAAAATAACGAACCGAAACAGCCACAGTGTCAAATATAGTTTTGATATATGTTTATTAAGAAAACATGAAAAGTTTTACACTATTTTTAAATATTTCTAACAACTGAAGCAAAATTTCCTGTACTTAAGTGAGAGTTAAATTTTTAAGCGATTTAGAACAAGGGATAAGCTGTTCTATACAAGAAGTGGAGTGCAGCTGTGTACAATTTCTCTCGTTCAGAATAAACAAGCTATTTTACAACCATTTTTCAAGAGTTGTCGTCTTTCTACTTTACTTGTTTAGTGTTGAAGGAAGATTTACAGTATTTTACAGCTTCGACGACATGGTAGAAAAGCAAATTAATCTCAGCAAAATATCACTTGATATATTGTTTCAAAAGAGTAAAAAAATCACCATAACAACTTATTAGAAATTTCTTTTCATTTTGGTTCACTATCTAGAAAAATCCAAAAAATGAACTATTTACGACATAATTTTGATTTATATGTAAGTATTTTCTAGTACAAAATCAAAATTAATTTAAAATAATTGGCTAAGTTGCGAAGGCTGATTTTTTTTTCAGATAATAGGGGGGGGGGAACGGTCAATTTTCGTATAAAAAATACATTTGTATTCTTTACTTGGGCTTGTTAGCCCTTTCTTTTATAGGTATGTCACATGATGCTGTTGAAAAAAAATTACACTACAGGAAAACCTATACGAAAATCAAGTCTTAAAGTTCTGAACGAAAAAATTGCAAGTACGAAACCCTCAGCGCGCGAGTTGTACTTAGCAAATTATTAGTTGTAAAATATTTTGTGCCTGAAAACTAGCTAGAAATTATCTTATTAGGATGGTATCATGTGGTGGCCCAGTGGCACAAAAGAAAAATATTGAAACAATTCCTTTAAAAAATTGTAACCTAAATGCTTAACCCTTATGTGACATTATAATACAGTTCATTATTACATAATAGAGTAAATAATGTTACTGACATTTCAATCGAGTTATATAATTCTCGTAAAAAGTAATCCACCGAACGACTTGTTAATAGGGTTGCCAGGCGTCCGGATAAAGCGGTTCCCTTACAGCTCCCGAAACCGTGTTACGGTTCAATGGTATTTCTAATGCTATACCTAACGAGTGGCTAGTTCTGTTGATGTATATTTAGATGGAAAAGTCTCTAAGTGTGGTTTGTCGGATTCAATAAAAAAACCCATTGGAACATGGTCGGGATCCGGGATCAAACCCGTGGTCTACCTAGTTAATACCAGAATAATAATAATAACAAGCTTATATGTCGTAGTATATGTCATTCTCTGGCCTCTAAACTACCACTATGCAAAAAATCATCTCAATCCCGTGAAAAACAAAAACAAATCTATCCCACGGGAACCATACATTTTCCGGGATAAAAAGTAGCCTATGTGCTATTCCAGATTATAATCTATCTCTGTGCCAAATTTTATCCAGATCCGTTCAGCCGTTATGGCGTGATTGAGTAACAAACATACATACATTCATACAAACTTTCGCGTTTATAATATTAGTGGGATAATAAAGCAGGACATAGTTGGACTTTTTGAAGTTTTTAAACGCTTACCAGGCCAAATTAGATGTGTGGGTCTGGTTTTGTCCAGGCTTTTTCAAACCAAATCATCATCACTACGTCTTATAAAACAAAGTCTCCCGGTCTATCTGTCTGTCTGTGCCCTTTTCACGCGAAAACTACTGAACGGATTTTGATGCGGTTTTCACTATTAAATATTATAGGAAAGAATTATGTAGAATAAAATTATCTACAAATAGTCCGCGGTAGCATATACCTATATATATCTCTCTAATAGATAAGTAGTAATAAGCATTTTGTATCTGTGCGAAGTTTAGTAAACCTGGCAACCTTACGTATTAATAATGTTATTACATTTTTGTTTTTGTGCAATATTTTAGCATTATTTTTAAACCACCAACTACAAAACCACAGACTGTCTGACTACTTTTTTTAATGTATAAGTAGGTCAATGCTTGGTATTTGCAAAAAAAAATTTTCACAGTTTGCCTTACAGCTTCCGGGAACCGTTGCCGGCCCTAGCGGAAGACAAAATCTTCCTCACTTAGCCGAAGATTTTTTTGAGGCTAATACCTAGAAAAGCCTCTTTGTACGGTTTGTCGGATAATGCACATAGATTTTTATTATAAAACCCATTGCTACATTGTTGGATGTGGGGATCGAACCCGCGACTTCGCAGTTGTGAGGTGACGTTTTACCCACTCGACCACCGACGCCCCTGTTTGCAACTATGACCACTAAGTTCACATAATATTTTATTATCTTACTCTTAGGACGAGAACGTATTAATTCAAAGAAGGTAGGCTTCGCGATCTTCTTAGTTATAATAAATACTTCTTATTAAATACGTGTCACATAGTTGTACCTACGGATTTTTTTGTTCAGCGTAGGCTCCATACGGCTTAATGAATTTTAAGTAAATTTTCAGCGATTATATTAAGTTAGAAATTTCTTGTGTTAGAAAATTCTTAGTAAGTTATTGTTTGTTTGTCCTTTTTGCACGTTTCTTCATTATTGACCTGATTTCTGTGCACAAAGATAGGTTATTTTTTAAACCGGGAAGTTTTTCGCTAGTAATAGTAGATTACGGACCCGAGCAGAAAGTGACTTATTGTCGCACCGAGGGTTAGTTTGAAGCCCGAGCGATTTTTTTTGATAAATAAACGATTTAACAATTAAAATCTGCGGTATTTAATATACAATTTACAATAATATTGATAATTGATTGCTTAATTAATTATTTTTTCTATATATAAGTCGACATAACTTTCAACTATCATGTTAAAAACTTCTTGCTAGCAAACCTTTACATTGTACTTGTAGAAATTTAAAAAAAATTTAATGAAATCGCCCTAGGGCTTAATAATCAACTTAATAGCCATGTTTACTGACATTGAAAGTTCACTTTTTGAGCAAGTGTATTGAAAAAAAAATATAAAAATAATGCGGGCGAAAACTAACCCTTTCTGAAATTTTATCAAATAGGTTTTTACACTGTAGGTATAAAATTATTATTATGCAAATGAAATATAGCGTCAAACCGATGATTTTTAAAGACTTTTCGACCATTAAAATACCCAGGGTGATTGATTGAATATCCAATTACATTCTGCTCTACATAACAAGTGATAAAATTTCTCAATAATAAGATAAAATGTCAGAGAAAACAGCGGCCAAGTCGAATTAACAGCCTTTAAAGGTTAATAGCCAACAATATTTATTTTTACGATGACAATGTCGCTTAAGTTCATACTTAAGTTAGCCTTCCTAATTTTATGTAAGAGGTTGATTCACTACTGATTCACGGAGAAGGTTTGTGTGTATAAAACATCACGCTCCGTGTTTTGAGAGTGGAGCAGGCACCATAATAATGTCAATGTTCCTTATTGTATCAACGGGATCGAGTGAGCATGTCATATTAAAATTACACGGGCGAAATCGGGGCGAAAGTGTATCTGTCCATTACGCTTTCACGGCTAAACCACTGAACCGATTTTGATGAAATGTTATATGGAGAAAGCTTGAACCCTAGAGAAGGACATAAAGGTGCCCACTCATTCGTCCAATCGCCGGCGCGCCGCCTTACGGTGCATCGAAATCGACCACAGACTCGTCCAATTCTTGTAACTTACGGTCCGCCATCCGTTTTCAAATCGTTGTATTTGTGGTTGACTTCGATGGCCGGAACGATCTGTCACACACACACACACACACATAGTTTGACTCTTTGTTTAATCGAATCTTGTGTGTCTAGATCGTATGATTTACATCGCTAATGTGTGGCCTGTGTTCAATTTCGATCATACGGCTGGCCGGACCGAACATTTTTGGTTAATCGATGAAAGGTAGTATGGGCCCCACGAGACAAGTCAGAGCGGGTCGCTAGTGTTATATAAATATCAACCCCTTTTCATTTTCATTGGAGTACTTATAATCTACGAGTATAAACTAATATTATAAAGAGGAAAGATTTGTATTTTTGTATGTTTGTATGTTTGTTACGAATAAACTCAAAAACTACTAGACGGTTTTTGATCATTCTTTCACCATTAGAATGCTACATTATCCTTGAGTATATACCATCACGGCATGACGACGGGAACGGGGTGGGCAGAGGTGAACATGACAAAAGCTATATATGAAGTGTATGTTTGCCAATATTCTGAAATAGACACGTACGAAGTCGTGGGAAACAGGATAGGGGTAGGGGTAGGGGTAGTGCAGGTTTTATTTTGTTCGAAAATATCCACGGGCGAAGCCGGGGGCGGACAGCTAGTACCTTATATTTTAGTAAAACGGGTACCGAAAGACATTTTCAAATATACCTTCCTCGCTGACTTCTCACAATTTATATTTGCGAAATTAATCTGACTTTGGGAGGTATGATGATTTGTGTTTGATACTTAAGTTCACGGGCTTATTGCTGACACGATTTCGTTTGGAATAGAGATTTGTTGAAGTGGACGAAATGTTTATTTTGCCAAATGAAATTTCACCTAAATGTTTTGTACTTTACGGAGGATTTTCAGTGATTTTTCCTTCCGGTATTTTATCAATATTTTGAAAGTTAAGCATTTGAAACATTTAAATTACATTATTTCTTTTGTTCTAACAATCTGCCTAGGCCAGTATTTATCAGCCTTTTTAATAACGCAACTACCAAATAGGCCGAAGTTGTGATACCTTATTTAATCAGTTTTTAATTTTTTTGTTCTTTAAAGTATATTTCATTTTCTGTCCAATATGGACTTTGCGAGGATGGTGTTCAATGTAGTTTTATCTACAGAATATTTTTATATAGCTTTTTTTTATTTTTACTGCGCAGAGATGAAGATGCTCAGGTGGGCAGGTGGTGTAACTAGGCTGGATCATGTCAGAAACACACACATAAGAGGCACCTTCAAAGTGAGACCTATCCCAGATAAACTATAGGAGAGCCGTCTGCCACACCGACCACGTGACCAGAAAAGAAACTAAACCCCGAGGACGAGGAAGACCCCGAATCACATGGATGTCCGTAGTAAATAAGAACCTCAAAGAAGCCCAAGTCAACAAAGAGACGACCCAGGACCGAGCTACCTGGAGACGCATGATACGGAGGGCCGACCCCAAATAAAATGGGAAAGGGCCAGGCAAAGAAAAATATTATTATATACTTTACTAGCGTTCCGCCCAGCTTTGCCAGTGGAATTTTAATATCACATCTCAACCTTCCTCGTGACTCAATCTCATCTATCAGTTAAAATTGTATCAAAATTGGTCCAGTAGTCTTTACGTCTACCAGGCATAAAACAGACATCCATTTTTAGGGTTCCGTGTCCAAAGGGTGACAATGGAAACCCTATTACTAAGCCTCCACTGTTCGTCTGTCCGGCTTTATCTTTGCACCGTAAATAGGTAGACACTTAAATTTTCACAGAATAGTACTACTATGGCCGCTATAACAACAAATAATTAAAATAAAATAAAGTTAAAAATTATAATTACGTCTTTTATTCGGCGTTTTTTGCTCGAAAGGTGAAAATGGCAATAATTAAACGTCTAACTAGTATAACTATAATGCATACTCTTAAGGACCCTATATCCATAATTTGTATGGAGATATTACTATTCCCAATTTCTCTGTAAATACTCCATCTGTGTCACTGTAATTTAGCATATAGTTACTTATTTAATATATCTAAGTGAAATAGTCGTTATTTTTTAAATTTGTTTTATTTAATAGGAAATATGGGTGGTCATGTATAAAGGATTATTCTGCCCCTGCTGTCTCTTTCATAATCTATCACAAAACTCAAAAATTTTTTTAATGCGCTCTTATACCATTATTCTTCAATTATATATTTCGCTTTTTTTGGTAGCTTATTAAAAAATTCAGTAAAAAAATATTTTATGATTTTTTAATTTGGCAAAAATAATAAAATAATTATTATTTTAAATTTTCAATAAGCTACCAAAAAATTCGATACATATATAATTAAAGGGTAATGGTATAAAAGCGCTTTAAAAAAAATAATAGAGTTTTGTGATAGATTATGAAAGAGACAGCAGGGGCAAAGTTAAACCACCCATATTTCCTATTCAATAAAACTCATTGAAAAAATAAGAGCTATTTCACTTAGATATATTCAATAAGTAACTAGATGCTAAATTTAAATGACACAGGTGGATTATTTACAAAGAAATTGAGAATTGTTTATCCCAGAAAAATTCCCAGTATAGGACCCTTAAGTAAAACAAATAATTAAAATAAGCCAAGTGTGAGTCGGGCTCGCCCTAATTAGTTCCTGCGAACATAGGTACTTGGTCTGACCTTAGTGTATACTATTGAGTGTACGGAATCCTTCGTGTGCGAGTCCAACTTGCACTTGGCCGGTTTTATATTGTCATTTGAAAATACATATATAATTTACAAGTTTTATATGAGTTCTACAAAAATTCATCCATCTAACATACGAGTAGATGAATATGTAATTGCAATATTTTTACTCTGCGGGTGTCCATACATTCAAATCAGAATCCCTGCATGTAGATACTCAAAAGCAAACTTAATAATTGGATTTTAATCATATTTAAGTCGCGACGCATTGAATTAGAATATTTCATTAAAGTTTCATTTAAAAGGGGATATGAGGCGGTAAGCTCGCGTATCCGCTTTTCCAAGCAAATGAATTTGCTGCACGCTTCAGAATATTCGATTAATATACCCAGTCTCCAGCCGCGTCTGTCTGTCTATCTCTTTTTCACGCAGAAAATCGGGAAGGTATCCTCAAATGCGCTGGATTGAGCATTTTCGACAGACTACTCCTCGTTTACTGACGGACTAAAATGCTTGAAAAAATTATGTAAAATATTAAAAAAACAATTCTAATGCAACAATAACATTTTTTTAAAAAATAATAATGGAATGGTGTTTTTTGGCTTTAATTGTCTACTGCTCTTAAACGGCTATGACGTTTGGAAATATTTACATACCTAAAAATAAATAACAAGTTGTACTTTAAACACAACAAAGTATATCTAAATCAATTAACATTTTTCTTTATATAATACCGAAATATGTACATTTTTGAAGCTCGATGACCGTTTGTATGGCCAAGGTCATTGGCGACACTAAGCGACTTAAGAGTATTAAACATGGACCTATCATGTTTAGGAGCTGAGCATTAACAGTTTTGAATCAAGTCGAGGCAAAAATTAGGTCCCGCGTGTTACCATGGCGTGTGCTGTCTAGTTATAGCAAAATGACGTAGGAAGAAATTATGTAGAATGAATTGATCTACAAAAAAGTCTGCGGTAGCATATATCTATCTTTAATAGATAAGTAGTAATTTGCGTATTAAATTATTGTGTAGGTATTCAAATTGTTGTAAATGGATAAGTGAAACTTGGGTCGGGTCTCTAGGATTTCTAAATTTAACAAATACATAGGTCCATTCATTCAAAGCACCTTAAAATTTCTATAATAATTGAATGCCTATGAAATTTTCGGAGGCGCATTTCTGTGCATTTCAAACAATACAAAGTTTCCCGACGAGGTAATGAGAGGAGTTGGACTGGCTCTGCACTCTGCACCCATTATGCAGTTCCGTTCCGTTACGCCGATATTGCTCATTACTGCGGTCCGCTTTGTGAATACACTTGAAATTTCTGTGCGAAACGGAACGCTTTAAAACTTTGCTTTCAAGAAACGCCGAGTTTACTGTGTGCGATACAATAGGTAATTATTTCTGGAATATTTACGCAGCGTTGGTAACTGCATTTTATGAAGCTTTGTGTTGGAAATCGACTTAATGTTGTCACTCGAGAAGTGAATGAACTGAAACCAGTGGGGTTAGCATACCTACTTAAGATCGCGACATCATTCCTGAAATCCTTTGACGTTTTGGTGTTACTGAATGTCTTTGTTTTTTCTCTCAGAATAAGGCCGCTCGGATATGGCTCGAATCCGCATTCTGAGGTTTTTCTTTTTTTTTACAGGAAATATTTTATCCAAAATACGAATATTCAGTATAGCCAATATTTGCTATTTCGTAGTACCACGACTTTTATCACAAACGAGTGGTACCTACTACACGACAAATCTAAATGATAACGCACCTCTGTCGTCTGTCTGTAAATCATTGAATATTTATTATAAAAAAATTAATAGTTTATAAAAAATTAAAAATCACACTTGTGTCAGTAACGCACACTTGCGCAAACCAAATGTTACGTCGTTTCGTTACAGAGTTCCTGTGGCCACCTTCCGGCTTCATCATCAGGACCTTGGACATCATACTTGTGAAGACAAATCAAATTTATCGTTTTTATTTGTCTCTTAGAGCAGCAAAAAAACCTTAAAAAAAAAGTTTACCATCTTCAAAAATTGTGCACTGAAAATTAAGAAATAATTAATATTTTGTCGTAGAATTTGAAGATGGTAGGTGTCAAATTAGGATATAAAATTAAGTAAAAATATAAGAAGGTAAATATCTGTTCAATATTACTTCGAATTCGGTTAATAAAAGATCCACAAACTCTAGGTATATTCATACACGAGTTTTTGAATGTATAACTTTGTATGTGCACTTAATATTAGGTAAGTTACGATCATCAGAACGCGAGGTAGGGTAATAAATGAGAGATATTTCAGCAAAATGGACGTTGTAAAAATAATAAATGAGTATACCGAAGTGTGTTTGTAGAAAACGTTAGTACGGTTAACTGTTATGAGTTTGCAACATTTATGAAAACCAGGTGTCGACGACTTACTTCCTAACACCATAAAACTTGTACATAAGATTTTAGCAGTTCTCGTAAATTCAAGAATTTGTAAGAAATTTTAGTTCCATCACTTACTTATAGAATCGAGACTTGGATATGGAATAAGAAGCATGAAAGTAAGATAAATGCAGTGGAAATGCGGTCTTTACGTAGAATGTGTGATATAAAACGTATTGACTGCATCCGGAACGATGGCATGCGGAGTGAAAGATGATGTTGCGACTAAAATGAAGAAAAGTAGTTACGCTGGTTTGGACTCGTTGATAAATGAAGGATTAACTAAAAAGGTTTATATGGCTGAAATGAAAGGAAAATGCCTACTTTTATTGAACATATAAAAAAATATTGATGGAAGGCAATACTAAAATTACACATAAGTACCGTAGCAAATGGCATTCGATTGTCTTTGCCTACCCCTCTTGGGATAAAAGGCGTGATGATAGATAGATAGATTGTATAAAATTATGGGTTCTAACTGTAAAAGGTAAGTGTGCTTCGGAGGACACGAAAAGTCAGTGATAGCACTTCTGAAATAATTGACAGCTCGATTAGTACATTAAGAACAGTGATAGGATTGCCACCAAATAAAACTCATTCAGCCTGCAATAGTTCGAAAAAGAGTTATTTTGGAATCGCATCAGTCCGTCGTAGCTAATTTTTCTCTTCGGCGCTCAAAGGTATAGTACCAAATAGTACGCGAGACCGTATATACAGTGTACACTTGTCTTGTGCATAGGGAATCTTTATGTGCATGAAGTTAGCGAAACACTTCTAGCGAATGCAGCCCAATGTGAAAGAATATTTATAATATGCCGCTGATTTATTTGAGAAGTTACAGGTGTCTCACTAACATCATATAATTAGGGAGACAACTTTTTAAATATGTATATTAATTTCCCACTAAATAATTCGTAAATTATTCGATTCGATTATACGGATCCCGGACGTGGGTTTTTTATTACCACACTTAGAGGCTTTTTTTATCTAAATATACCTTAACAGAACTGGCTACTCGTTAGGTATAGCCTTACAAATACCATTGGTCTTCTGCTGAGTACCTTCGGACTGTAACACGGTTACGGGAGCTGTAAAGCAACACGTGACGAAAAAAAAATTCCATAAATTATTCATAAAAAAAGAAAATGTCGGTTATATTACTAAAATGAAATGAAAACCACAATATTATTGCAAAACTCGATGGGCAGTATTTGCGTCTAGTATATAGTCAACCTCTAAAGACTTGTAAATGAAAAAAAGTGCGGCTGGGTTTCATTTTAAGATACAGAATGTTTCAGAAGAAGTGAAATTTCAAATCAAAACACAAATTTCGTCTATCATCTGTAGTGAAAATTTCAAACGGGTTAAATAATTTACCTGACGTCGCGTATGAACACAACAACTTCATACGTTTGATATTGCCGCGACTCGCGTACTCGCCCGCTACTTACATCGCACCGACGTTTTCTATGTGAATACTTGCATATTTATTATGTTTGATATTTCGTGACCGCGCCTTCGAGTCAACCTGCACAAGCATCAGGGTTGCCAATTTACCAACCATACCATTAAAACAATTAAATATTATACTTTACAAGCAGTTGCCCGCGACTTCATACGCAGGGAATTCGATTTTCCATACAAACGTTTAAAAAATGTAGGTATTGATCGATGGTAATATTAAAAGTACACACAGTCGCCGAGCATGTTTGAAAGGTATGATGAATATAAAAGAAGCGAAAGAGGTATGTCAGGACTGTAGCAAATAGCATTCGATTGTCTCTGCCTACCTTTTTGTCGTTACCTTACGATAAAATCAGACACAGCTCCCTAACTATGATATAATATAGTATATTAAGGTCGGAAGATATATTTACGAATAGAAAAGAGTAATTTTTTTTTTTTACTTTTAATCACTTTTTTATTCGTACGCACCTTTTTAGTTTAAAGATTAGCTTCTTTTCTGAAAGTTTCGTAATCCTTGCCACACTATGAAAGTTAATTATTTTTTATTCTGTCTTCTGTGTCATACATAAATATTTGTATACTCAACTGACAAATAAATTATTTCATTTGGTTCGATAATGTCAGATACAGCTCCCTGACTATAATATTGTTGTACAAAAAGTTGACAACCCTAACTAGTAACATAAACATAGATTATTTACCTTCAATTTCACACCAATTGAAATTTAATTTGATAGAGTTCCCATTAATTTATAATAATAATTGCCAAAACAATAAAAGTAATGTTTGCGATTGGTTCTATACTTGTTCAATTAATCCTAACAGTAAAATCTGGTAAGATGATTATTATACTGTTTATACCTTTGAGGGGTTTCCGGGAATCGTATTTCTAGGCCAAGAGTATTTCGTTGTTAGACTGCACTCCATATATTGTATGAGCGTCCACCCCATATATATTCTTCAAAGAGGTCAAAATATAGTGCTGATTTCTTAAATTTTCTTACTTCTGGCATTCTTTATTGTATTCTTGTGAAATAGTATTATACAGATTAAGACTTAGCATGTGAACTGTATTTTTTTGTGTGTTCTTAAATAAATAAATAAATATACTTAGCAAAAAACAAATTTTAAGGCAACCTAGCAAGAAAATACCTCTTGCCTAGTAAGAGTTTTTTTAGTTTCCATAGCTTGTAGGACTGTAGGTACTCTGTGTATTGCAATAAAATATTTTAAATTTTCAGTTACCTAAATAATTTAGTGTTTCGTGAGATTAATCATATATTTATAATTCCAGAGTGTTCCAGACATCTCGATTCAATAAATCAACACCACTGCATATTATAAAATCATGTCCTCAGCCGCGTCTGTCTGTCTGTGCTCGATTTTGTGTTTGTTATTTTCAGAAGAAGTGCCTCTTGATCCAAGCCAATCTTGGTCCATTATGTACAGCAACAGGCTTGCCAATTGTTCTGTTTAATATGGACAAATGGCAAAAAGTGAACACTGTTACCGCAAGGTATAAAGGCCTTGAGAGGTGTTTGTTTTGTTTTTTTTATTTAATATATTTATTTAGTTCCTCCAGATTCGTGCTTCGCTCACTTTAGAAGTGACGACTGTGGCGGCAAACCCACACCGGTAATGTATTACTACAAGCCAGGATCAAGATGCGAAGTGGGTATTTGGAGAGGTTGTCTACCAAATATGAATATGTTCACTGACGAATATGATTGTGTAAGGACATGTATCTTTAAACCAAGGGTTAGCCCCGAACTGTACCATATCCAAGAGAAGAGCTTTGATATTTTTGATGGAGATGAGGATAAGCCTAACGAGGACAATAATGGGGCGGCAATAGAAGGCAACAGTGGAAAAGAAAAAATGAATGACAAAAAAGCAATAGCTGGAGATATATCGGAAAAAAGTGACAGCACAGGTACCAGTACCAGTACCAGTAATGATAATGCCACAGCGAAAGAAGGTTTTTTCTCTGTGGCATTATCATTACCAGTATCTGTGTTGTGAATTCCGCAGCCAAAGGCGAAAACGCAGCTGAAGGGTCAAAAGATGGCAACCTAGTCGAACTTGCAACTAAAGCCGAAACTTTAGCCACCGAAGCACATACAAAAGCAACCGATGCAGAAAAAAAAGTTAACGATCTAAAAGCCGATATCAAAGATGCGACTAAATGCGAAGCCGCAAGAACTACGATAGTCACTGCCGCAAACGATATCAAAACCGCAGCCACTGCCTCAGTTGCTGCTTCAAACGCATTCAAGACTGCAGCTAAAGGCGAACCCAAGACAGTAGATGAAGCATTTGCTGCTGCAGAAAGTGCTTTAACAGAAGCTGATAGCTTATTGAAAATCGCAAACGCAGCCAAATGCCCACTGACAGATGACGACGTAACTAAATTAGATAAAGCCGTAAAGGATGCCGCAGAGAAAGCTAAACTAGCAGCCTCAGCCGCAACCACAGCCAAAACCGCAGTAGCAGACGGTGGCAAAGGCTCAACCGATGGCAATGTAGGCGAGGATGTAGCTAAAGTCATAAATTTAGCCACCGAAACACAAAAAAAAGCAGCAGAGGCGGAAAAAAAAGTCACCGAAGTAAAAGACGATATTAAAGATGCGACTAAATGCGAAGACGCAAAAACGGCAATAGTCACTGCCGTGAATGAAATCATTGCCGCAGCCACTGCCTTAGTCGATGCTTCAAATAAAGCCAAAACGGCAACTAAAGCCACAGGCGCACCCGCAGACGCAGAAAATGTAGACAAAGCATTCACTGCTGCAGAAAGTACTTTAACAGAAGCCAACAACTTATTGAAAATAGCAAACGAAGCCAAATGCCAACTGGCAGACGACGACGTAACCAAATTAGAAACAGCCGCAAAGGACGTCGCAGGGAAAGCCGAACTAGCAGTTACAGCCGCAACTGCAGCCAAAACCGCAACAGCAGATAAAGGGTCAACCGATGACAAACCAGCCGAAGCTGTAACTAAAGCAGAAACTTTAGCCACCGAAACACACAAAAAAGCAACCGAAGCAGAAGCTAAACTCACCGAAGTAAAAGCCGATATTAAAGATGACACTAAATGCGAAGCCGCAAGAACTTAAGAACGCAAGAAAGTTACTGCCGTGAATGAAATAATTACCGCAGCCGCTGCCTTAGTCGATGCTTCAAAAAAAGCAAAGACGTCCGTTTCAACCGCAGCTAAAGCCACGGACGCTCCCGATGGCGCAGCTGCTGTAGTAAAAAATGTAGAAGACGCATTCACTGCTGCAGAAAGTGCTTCAACAGATGCCAATGAATTATTGAAAATAGCAAACGAAGCCAAATGCCCACTGACAGATGACGACATAACCAAATTAGAAACAGCCGCAAAGGGTGCCATAGAGAAAGCTAAACTAGCAGTCGATGCAGCAACTGCAGCCAAAACAGCGGTGACCGGACTCTGGAAAGCGTGATATTAAAGTATGATCATAATGATGAAAAAAAATATTATATAAATAATGTTGATAGTGTATTTTTTTATTTAAACCGATACATGTGCGAGAATTTGGAACAGTGTCCACTTTTTGCCAATTGTCCACATTAAACAAAATAGATGGCAAGCACGTTGCTGCACCCAATGGATCTAGATCAGAAGTAAACAAATATCTGTTATTTCTAGATGAAGTGTGGAGCACAAAAAGTCGAATTCTTAATGAAAATTGGATGCATTAGCATTTTTGGTACAAGGGAGAATTGATTCCGGGATGCGTTCCGGGTTTCAAGACAACGTTCTACCAATTAGGATTGGTAATTAGTTAGGAAATATGATATACTTACATCAATAACAAAATTATGTAGAAAAGAATTGTGTAGAATAAAATTATCTGTAAAAAAGTCATATAAGTGGTTACACAAGGTGTTTTTTCTTTATTCACGGGTTGTATAGCTCAAAAAACCGAAATAATACATTTCATACATTCAAGCAAGACATTCAGATAGACGTAATTGTGACGACGGTTAGTAGAATTGAAGCCTGCCCGTATGCACACAATCAATGCTTCAGCACTCTTTAGTATTGCTGAATTTGTGTGTATAATAGAAAACAGGCTTGGTTTTTTTGGCTTGTTTCTATGTATCGTAGTGATCTGTCTACTTTATTGGATTAAGACAAAAAAAAATTAATGATTTTCTACTGCTTTCTCGAATTTTCTAGCAAATTAAAGCTACACAAAATTCGAGAAAGCAGTAGAAAATCATTAAACTTTTTATTGTCTTAAACCATGAAAGTACACATCACTACCTACGGTCCATAGAAATCAAGCCAATAAAACCAAGACTGTTTTCTATTATACACACAAATTCAGCAACACTAAAGAGTGCTGAAGCATTGATTGTGTGCATACGGGCAGGCTTCAATTCTATTAACCGTCGTCATAATGTCTATCTGAATGTCTTGCTTGAATGTGAGGATATCAATTTTCCACTGAAATATAGCATAAAATGTATTATTTCAGTTTTTTTAACTATACAACCCGTGAAGAAAGTAAAAAAAAAACCTTATATAACCACTTATCTGACTTTTTTTTACAGATAATTATATTCTACACAATTCTTTTCTACATAATTTTGTTATTGATGTAAGTATATAATATATCCTAACTAATTACCAATCCTAATTGGTAGAACGTTGTCTTGAAATCCGGAATGCGTCCCGGGATCAATTGGCCATGCTAACTTTTTGAACAGGAACGAAGATCTCGAAACCGTTTCGAGATATAAGCTTTCAGTACAATTTCTATTTTTAAGATTTTATATTAAATCTATACTTTTTAAGATATTCAATAAAAAACAATAACCTTAATTTGACCGATGTATGACGTCATCATAAGCAGTATGAAAAAAAAACCTTTGCCTACAAAAAAGGGTAATCGTCAATCTTTGAATGACATCTTTATAAATTTATATTTTATGTGTAATTATTTTCTTTGTTATTAGGAAATGACGGTATGAAACACTATTTACTTGCCATTGTAAAAACTATTCAATTTAAATAATTATAAACACGAGTATATAAACAAGAGTAATTTTTAGGTTAGTCGACCTTGACTGACGTTTGCTTGACGTTAATTTGATTGACTGTCACTTTTTATGTGTAGGGGCCAAGATTATAATCCTGTTCCAAATTCTTGTGACGTCACGTTTACTTTCCGCGAGTAAAATTTGTAAAATATATTAAAAATAGACGCAATGGATAAAAAACAAAAATATCGAAATTAGTGTCTTAAAATGGGCTAAATTTTCAAAATAAATTATAAAAAAAGTATATCATAAATATGTAGCATGGCCAATTCTCCCTTGTACCAAACATGCTAATGCATCCAATTTTCATTAAGAATTCGACTTTTTGTGCTCCACTTTTTTTGAATCCACCCCCATTAATGAAGGTTAGTGATCACTCGGAAGAAAGTGCGATTCCCAAGTCGTGTGGTTTCCTTTGCTCCCTTGGTTAATATTCTACTTGCTATTAAAAAACTATAAAAATATTAAGGTTTACTTTTTTGAAAGCTGTCAAGTAGACCCCCGCCCGTAGGAAGCACGTACAAGATTTTAGCTAAAGTTATGACTTAACGAACTTTTGTTCCATTTATCAAGAGGAGGGCACCTGCAATGGACTCGGAAACTTTACCATCGATGGAACAACTTCAGAACAACTTGCCTCGGGTTTTAAATAAAAGACCTCTGATTATGTAGACGGTACATAACAACATTAAAACTACGTCTTGTAGTTGATTGGGATTTTTTCTTCTCCGCGGGTTGCCTTAAAGCTCCCGAAATCTTGTTACGGTCTCAGGGTACCCAGAGGAAGACCAAGTCTCCCTTTTTTAGTCGATGGTATTTGTGAGGCTAATCTAACGAGTGGCCAGTTGTGTTGAGTTATGTTTAGATGGAAAACCTTCTGCAGGGATTTCACCACTATATATTATAAAATAAAAGGTCCCTTTTCACAATTGAGTAATTTGGTTCTATATATAAGATCTACCCGTCTCTTTAACCCGTCCGAATTAGAAGCTTTTTTAAAGTTAATATTTTACTGAAAGTAGAACTAAGAAATCTTAAAGGATATTGTTATAGTGTTCATTAAGAGCGTGCCCGTCGTGAGATTCTCTAACTTTATATAATTTATTCACAACTTTATTACTTAGGAGTTTGTTCTTTGTTGGACAGTGTTTCTTGTATCCTTCCTCAGTTTTATGAGCCATATCGTGATCTCAAGCTGTGCTAACTGATTGTGCTGATATTTTATCAACAGCTTTTCAACTTCTACTGAATCTAGCTAAATAAAAACCGGCCAAGTGCGTTCCGTACCATTATCTATAAAAAGGGCAATAAAATCATGTTTGTTGTATGGGAGCCCCCCTTAAATAATAATTTTATTTTAATTAAATTATTTATTTTTAAAGTGAATATATAACTAAATATTTTGTGAATATTTCAAGCTTCTACCTGTTGCCGTTATCATAATCGAGCAAAAACGAGCAAAAAAATTACGTTTGTTGTATGGGAGCTCCCTTATATATTTGTTTTATTCTGTTTTTTAGTATTTGTAGTTATAGCGGCAATAGAAATACATCATCTGTGAATATTTCAACTGTCTAACTATCACGGTTCATGAGATACAGCCTGGTGACAGACGGACAGACATACAGACAGACAGACGGACAGACAGACAGACGGACGGACAGCGGAGCCGTAATAGGGTTTCCGTTTTTACCCTTTGGGTACGGAACCCTAAAAAATCACTATTTAAAATAAATAAAGATATGAAACAATTTTTTGATTATAAAAAACCTTATTTGTACATAATCCGACATACCACACTATAGGCTTTTCCATCTAAATATACTTCAACAGAACTGCCTCACAAATACCATCGGCTAAAAGAGGAAGACTTGGTCTTGCGCTGGGCACCCTGGGACCGATAACATTGTTTCCATAGCTTTAAGGCAACCCTTGAAGAAATTCTCTAAGCAGTTTGAAAAATAGGTATTTATGATGTTAGCTCTATTGTAAAATAGGATTTTTACGTGTACGAAGCCATTGCAGTGTGAAAGTGGCGGCCAACCGTCATTATTCATTTTTATTGCACATGAACTCTGCAACCTGAATATACTAGGTGTTATCCTTGCTTTATTTTTACCTACTTCTTACCTGGATGGAATACTTTGTGAAAAATACCTGTAACCTCTACGTACGTAACGATTAAATGCAATCTATCTTTACTAATATTATAAAGAGGTGAGGTTTGTGAGGTTGTAGGGGGTAATCTATGGATCTTCTGAACCGATTTTGAAAATTCTTTTACCAATAGAAAGCTACGATAACCCTGAGTGACATAGGTTATATTTTATTTAATTTGAAAATATCCACGGGCGAAGCCGGGGGCGGAAGGCTAGTGTTGTATAAATAAACTCAACTTTCCAGGATTAACTGAGATTTGGCATATTTTTGACAGTTATAAGACGACCTTGATCAACGGCCCTTAACCACTAAGTTACAAAGAATTTGGCAATAAATAATTACCTACTGAATGATACAATTTTTTTATTCTGTGTACGCGCTCCACCGTAATCGACCACAGACTCGTCCAATTCTTGTACGCGCGGCCCACCATCCGTTTTCAAATCGTTGTATTTGTGGTTGATTTCGATGACCGGAACGATCTGTCACACACACACACGCCTTTGTTTAATCGAATCTTGTGTGTCTGTGTGGGTGAGTGAATTGCATGTGATCTAGATCGTATGATTTACATTGCTAATGTGTGGCCTGTCTTCAATCTCGATCATATGGAGGCCGGACCAGTGCGTGGGCTACTTAAGTCGACGCATCACAGCGCAACTATAAGATAGGCAAAGGTTTACGTACCAGAAACATGAGGAAGTACGATTTCTCAACAAAACCTGTCTTGCGATAATACATAAAACAGACTTCAGTAACTCAAGTATTGTACAAAAAATATTAGAAATAGCAAGTTATAGTTAATGGATCCATAAAGTATGTGAAATTATCTTTATTCTAAATGTAAAAAAAAAATACATTAGTAAATGTATTAAGAGAACTCGAGTCGCAAAGTTGGTTGAAAATATGCGTGAAATTGTTGACTTTCAGGGCTTCATAAGACCTAAGGTGTAGCTGATATTGACATATTTTATACATTTAGTATAAAGATAATTTCATATATATTTAGGATCCATTAACTAGAATTTGCTATTTTAAATAAGTTTCGTACAATACTTTAGTTGCTGAAGTTATGAGGCGTCTCCTTAAGACTCTGCTGTCCGTCCGTTTGTCTGTCTGTCTGTCTGTCTGTCTGTCTGTCCGTCTGTCACAAGGCTGTATCTCATGAACCGTGATAGTTAAAATGTTGAAATTTTCACAGATGATGTATTTCTGTTGCCGCTATAACAACAAATACTAAAAAACAGAATAAATATTAATATTTAAGGGGGCTCATATACAACAAACTTTTTTTTTTGCTCGATTTTGCTCGATATTTATAACGGCAACAGGTAGACGCTTGAAATATTCACAGAATATTGAGTTATATTATTCAATTTAAAAATAAATAATTAAATTTAAAAAAAAAGCTTTAACCCATATATGCCCACAACTATTTATCTCTCAAATTTTAGTTAAATTTTTGTATGTTATGTTAAATGGCCTATTAAATATTACTGTATACTTATATTTTATTTTAAACAATGAATTCAGTAATTTTTCAGTGGGGTCGATAACGACCCCTTGGGCACATTAGGTACCTACACCCAGGTTCATATAATGAACAATAAACAAAATGTTACAGTCAAAATAATAATAAAAATATATAATAAAATGATTGTTTAGAACGACAATGATTCTTTGGTTAGTATTACAAAGTTATAGCTATGTTAGATACTTACAAAATAAAAAATTATTTATGAAAATCACTAAAACATTTGTCATGTAAATTAACATTACATTTTCTACACATTTTTACAGTTTTATTTTTACATAGAGTACATCTTTTTCTTACTTGGCTGGTCATTATAATGTGATCTGCTGCATGTCTTCGCACAGAAATGGGAACATTAGTATTGATGTTTATATGTGATTGCATTGGTCCAGTTTGAACTCTAGGTGTACCATATCTTTGAAGTAAGGATCTTGTAATTGATCTTCGAAATTCTAGGGTATCAACTTTAGCACCCAGTGATCTTGCGAGAAGGGTAGAATTATTTACAGCAACATCTATCAGCCAAAATAAAATCGGTACATACCATTTCTTACCTCTTATAGCTATACGATACACTCCAATGTTGCTGTCTAATCGGTCTACCCCTCCCATGTATTTATTATATTGGTGCACTAAATTAGGTTGGTCAATATCAATTCTCCGTCTTGCAGCAACAGAGTATCTTTGCGCCTTTCTAATTGGGTATACACCATATTCGTTTGATAAAAGTGTAACTACACTATTATCATGCCATCTCACAGCACAAATATTGTCCTTAGAGTCTAATCTATAATCAAAATAGCCTCTTGAATTCTTTTTGCATGATTTGATGTCAATAAGAGGACAGTGATCTGTCCTATTTTGACGAACAGTACCAGTAATCTTTACACATTTTTCTTGTAAATTACTTAGCAGTGTAGGAGATGTAAAAAAGTTATCACAGTAAATGGAAAATGGAGAGCTTGGATATACATTTTGTATCAAACCAATGAGCTTCGTAACTACATGTTCACCGAGGCCAAGACCAGCTTCCACTCTTGCAGATCGCCCTTCATACAAGTCGATTTGTAAACAGTACCCTAGACGAGTAGCAGCAACCCAAGCTTTGAAACCAAAACGAATAGGCTTACCGCGTATATGCTGCTTACAACCATGACGGCCATAGTAGGGTATCATGGACTCGTCGATGCTAATATCTTTTTCAATTGGAGCATACGTCAAAAATTTGTTATTCATTATATCAAATATGGGTCGAATCTTAGCCATTTTATCATTCACCTGAAGGTTTTGGTTGTCAGCAACATGCAGGTATCTAAAAATCTCCTCAAAACGATTGCGCCTCATTGATTTAGATACGAGTTTGTTGTGGGTATCTTCATTCTCTTCCCAATACATGCGGCGCCTTGGAAGTGGAGCATAACTACTAAGAATGAGAACACCTATAAAACAATACATTTCTTCTCCGGACAACGTGAAGTTTGTATTATGTTTCTCAACAGCATACACTATGTCTAACAAAATGTCTTATAACATCTTCGTTGAAAAAGAGTTCAAAAAATTCAAGAGGCTCACTGTCTTTTGATAGTGTAATTACAGATCGAGGAGGTGGTGTAGTCCACTGAACTTGAGTTACTGGTAAGTCTCGCTTGATCCACTTACGTATTCGTTTCGTAATTTTACGTCTGCTGATACTGGAGACCTGTGTAGATGTTCCTGGTATCTGTTCATCATTATTTTCGTCTGAATCTTCATTTTGATCATGATTGAGGACAAGCTCCGCAGGGGCAAGTAATTGATGCCTGTTCAATCTATCAGGATTATTGCACTCTTCATCTCCCGAATCTCCATCGGACAATGCACCATCTCCCGGGGGATCAATGTACACATCAGCATCTTGAATTTGATCATCGTCCATAGATTCTAAAAGTGCAAGAACTTCATCAGCGGTAAGGAGACGTGGAGACCTAAAATAAGTGAAAAAACATCATATATGCCCACTGGGTCGATAACGACCCACCGGAATTGTTTCGTAAATTTATACATAAACACATGTGTCAATTGGAAAAAAATATACTACAACTGTATTGTCACATATTGAAAAAATATCTTATTGAATAAAATCATAAAATAACATTAGAAATAAAAATATACTTACATTTTACTGCGCGCGGGGAGGTAAAAGTTGTCACTGTGAACTAGCCCAATCTTCAACTGACTAAATAAATAATTTGTTTTATTTCAAGTGGCTAAAAATACTATTCATAGAAAGGTATGTTCAAAAACAATCCACTTATGGCAAGATTTACGGAATTCTTTACTTTGGGTTTTTTATAGGCCACTTATTATGAGACCCTGCTACATGGGTCGTTATCGACCCCGTGGGCATATATGGGTTAAGGGGGGCTCCCATACAACAAACGTGTTAAATTTTTCCTCGTTTTTATAGATAATGGTACGGAACCCTTCGTGCGCGAGTCCGACTCGCACTTGGCCGGTTTTTATTATAAGACAAGCAAATGACTCTATTTTCTTTGCTGTCTGAGAGAATTTTACTTTTCGTTTGAGGGCCCAAGGAAGAAGGCAGATCGTTGCACGACTAAGTAACCGAACTTTTTCGTTCGTTGCTGCTTACATTCATTTAAAATAAAGTGACTTTAAGAAGGTCGGGAAGGCGACCAAACAGTTGCAGAAATCTTTGGTTCCTGTCGCCACATTCGCCGCTCTAATCGTCACTAACTAAGAAAGTTTTTACATAAACTTGAGTCCAAATTACACAAAGTTGCCTTCACTGAATTTGTATGAGTTACAGATGGAATTTATGAGTGTTCATGTGATTTCCTGGTGAACACTGCATTATTTACTGAATTATATACCTTTAAATAGCCGTACCACACATCTTCACGGCGTTTAAAGGCCTTGTGGTGTAGACCGAGACACCAGTAATGATATCCATCTTTTGCCAGAGTAGCACACACAATTCATCTAAGTTTGGATGTAGGAGGTAATCTTCGAAAGTACTCATCCGATTTCAAAAAATCTTACACGAAGAGAAAACTACACAATCCGTGAGTATTTCTTTATGAGAATATATTGTTCGAACACAGTTGCCGAGGACTGTTCAACCCATTCAACCGTCAGAGAATGACCAAAAACGAAATTACAGAAACGAAAAAAAAAAAAATTACAGCCACGGGATTATTTTTCTTTTTGGATCTAATTCCAAGAAGGTGAAACCGCGGACAAAAGCTTGTATAAAGCTATTTGTGAGATCATAATATTTACAAATAGCCCATAAAATAAACACTAACACACTGTCGTGGCGAACTATTGACCAGTTGTAGTCTACAATCGTCTATGAATTGATAATCGAACATTAAATTGCGGAATAATCTAAAACTAATCTAGAATAGCTTGCGGATACCACAAATAGACATTTTCAATAGAATGCAGTAACCAAATCCAAACACAATGAATCTTGCCAGTCAGTGGACAAATAGACATGCCGAGTCGAACAATCGTGTTGAAATTCAGTTTGTTTCAGGAAGACAAACAGAAGCTTGCGAAAACCTTGCAAATGGGACAATAATGTACCCTATACCTAGTATCAATTTGACGATTTAATAATTCCTTTCATATCGATGTGTCTAGGCCCATATTGTTGAACTCGGTATGTAAAGTAAAAATTTAAGTATGCTTCTGCATTTTTATTTCAAAGACCTAATTAAAGGGCAAGCTTGTTAGCGCAATTATTATTAACTCAGTAAACCGCGCGACTTATTTTGTCGATATCTCTTAAAAAAGTTGTTAGAGAGATACACTGCAAAAAGAATCGATAAAATAGCCAAGGATAATTCAATTCAATTCAAATAATGTTTATTGATGTAGAATCCATGGATTGCTTATCAACGTCAAACCAAAATAAATAAAATAAAGTTACATTTAGGTAGGTATAACAATTTAGTCCCAAGCTTTACCATCCTTCAAATAATCATCTATATGGTAATATGCTTTGGACATAAGTTTACTTTTAATAAATAATTTAAATTTCTTAACAGACAAATCTTGTACATGGGTTGGAAGTTTGTTATAAAATTTCACACAACAACATTTAAATGAACCTCCAACCTTATGGAGCCTAGCAGAGAGCGGTGCAAGCTTATGTTTACTTCTTGTATTTACATTATGCCTATCACTATTTCTTTTAAATGTAGAAATATTTTTACGGACATACATTAAATTTTCAAATATATACTGACCATACACAGTCATTATATTAATACTTTTAAAATTTTCCCTTAGTGACTCTCGTGGACCCATTTTGTATATAGCACGAATAGCCCTTTTTTGTAAAATAAAAATACTATTAATACGATAAGATAATATAGGCCAAGATTCACGTACCAGAAACATGAGAAAGAACGATTTCACAAAAAATCACAAAACGGACATAAATAATATGCTCTTCTAGTATTAACATATACTATTAGAAATAGCAAGTTGTAGTTGTTAATGTTTTCATACATTATGTGAAATTATCTATATAAATAAGAGAAAATGGTACATTAGAGCTCAAGTCGCAAAAACGGTTGAAAATACGCGTGAAATTTATTATTTTCAGGGCTTCATAAAACTTAGTTGTAACTGATTTTCATATATATTTTAAAGTCATACTGTGTGAAATACATATATTTATCTTTCGAAAGCTATTTAAATTTCGAAACTAAGATATGTAGTTATCGTGTAATTTACGAAGTCGTAAATGATATTTTTGTTTTCTATGTAGGTAGTAGGTTTTTTATAATATTTTATTTTATTTAATGTGCCCCAGTTAAACAATGAGTTGAGAAATCATCACAGTCTTTAAACTTTTGCTTTACAATGCCCACTTATATTTTCAAAATAAATGCCGAGGCTTCTTTACGTGCCCTACGAACCACGAGAATTCAAATTATTGAAATCAAACCAACCCACCAAATAACTTATAAACGCACCATTGTTTATCTAAATGAAATCAACATTACATTTAATTAGAATTAAACCGGAAAACACGATTTGAGAATTTATTGTTCAATAAATGCATTTGGTAGGGGGAGCTCTGTGATCAGAATGGCGTGTGTTTGGCTATCGGTAGATCTAAGCGGTAGTATGCGTGGATGCTCACACGTACTACGATTATGAAGCGTGCCGAAGGGGATGTAAATTTTATACGGATTGCCCAGAGTCACAGAACATAACATAGACTTTTTTTCTTTTTAAAGGGTTGCTGATGGTATTTGTGAAAGGCCAAACGAGTTCTGTTGAGACTGCTGGACGTATGCCTGCCTTCTCAGCATTGCGCCACTTCTCCCTATTCTCCTCAGTTCTCCTCCACGCTCTACATTCTCTCTTCACGAGGTCGTCACTCCATCTGGCTGGTGGTCTGCCAACACTTCTATGGCCCATTCTATCTCCACTCAGTAACCCTTGATGTCCATCTACCATTGTGTCTTCGAGCTACGTGTCCCGCCCATATCCAAATGATAAGAGTAGGTTTTTTATACTGAATAGGCATTTATACCTTACACAACTCTAGTTCCAATGTCCATCACTCTTGTCTTCTGTCTTATTTGAAAATTGGGTATTCCATCACTGAGGGAGATCCCGAGCATCCTACTCTCCATGCCACCTTTATCTTCCGAACAACCTCCTTTGTCAGTGACAATGCTTCTGACGCGTATGTCATGATGGGAAGTACACACTGATCAAATAATTTTGTCTTCATACATTGGGTTGAGGTATATTTGGATGGAATATCAAATCAAGTTTTTATACTAAATCCAACCATTTAGTTTACTTTTGACAGCTCGAGTAATGCGTTAAATTTTTTTTTAGCTCAACATTTTGTATTATTTTATATCAAACTATGTTTTATGTATTAAAATAAAGTATTACTGTAAATGTATCTATTATTTGGCAACTCATTAGATAATATCATATATGATAAATATCGATATCGATAAATATCGGAGCTAAAGAGCACGTCGCTTCACTATTGTCAACAAATAACAGCGTCCATGAAGTATTGCATTTTTTAGCTATGGTTGCCTGTCAATAATTATGTAAATTCATAGGCGTGCTTAGCTTATGTCAAAAGTAAAATAAATGGTTGGATTTAGTATAATAAGTAGCAAATAAACAGCGATTTTTAAATAGGTAGGTATATAATTTAGAGGATTGGTACGGTAAACTTGATTGAAATCTGAAAAATACATCGTCAAACCTTTGCTGAAAATAAAACTTGCCGCAACTTTAAAATAACAAAACGAATTTATATATTAGTACTAGCTTCCATGGAGCCCATATTAACTTTCATCCCTATTATGGTATTTAGTTCATACAAAAATCCCATAGAAAATTCGGTTTTGCCAAAGTTTTTCAATTTTCCGGGAAACTATCAAATTTTTCTTTCCCTAAAACCCTTAATAAAAAGCCAAATCGGTCCAGCCGTTCTAAAATGATGCGCATATCAACAAACAATATTTGTTCGAACACTTATAACTCGAGAACGGCTGGACCGATTTTCATGGTTTTTGATTTGTTGTATTTGTCCCCGTCCTGAATAGCAGAATAACTATTAAAATATTGGAAAAATGCACGAAATAAAAATTTTCTCATACATTTTCTATGGAAAGACTTTTTTGATTTCAGAACGGATTGATGACAGAAACAAAAATTCAACTGTCAAATCGATTTGTTTTAATGCTTCAAGTTTTGATTTCAATCGAGCAGCGGTAGTGGTAGTGGTAGGGGTTGATGTACGGGTAGTGGTAAATGTAGTGGTAAGGGTTGGAGTAGGGGTTGGGGTAGTGGGAGTAGTTGTGGTAGGAGTAGGAGTAAATAGCAGGCAAGCCAACGTTTGGGCAGGACAACGTCTGCCGGGTCCACTAGTTTATATTGTATAATAACAATTTATTCAAAGGCAGTGGTTTCTACCTACTGTGTGTTTCAGGTAGGTACTTAGTTATGTATTAACTTGTACCCAGCGAAGTCAGTTTAGCAGCTAGTGTAACGTAGAAGAAATTGACGTGATGAGGCGTTATCTCGCAGTTCACACCATGAATATGATAAATTAATATTCACCCACGCGCGAAGATTACATCAAATGCTAGAAAATTAATTATTTTTCTTTATTACAACTTAATTAAAATGTAACAAATGGGACGTCCCCATTTTCTGATGCAATCAGGTAGATCCCGGACTCTGATTATGATGAATTAATTTTTTTCAAATTAAATATTGTATTTTAATTCACTGAGTGCCATTGTTTGTTTTAGTTTGTACTTTTGTAATATTTTGTTAGGTTGTTAGAAATTAAAAAAAAACATTTTATTTACTTTCTACGTTTCTACTTACTCTTACTTTTTTTACGTAGACTGTGTGATAGAAAGCGTATTGACCGCATCCGGAACGATGTCATTAGAGATGAATGCGGAGTGAAAGATGATGTTGTGACTAAAATGAGGAAAAGTAGTTTACGCTGGTTTGGACACGTTTATATGGCTGAAGTGAAAGGAAATGCTGGCAAATGCGACCTATGTGTACTTTTATTGAACACATAAAAAATGGCAATAGGTATTAATAGTACTTACCCACAATTGTCGTACATGTATGTAAGGTATGATGAATATAAAAGAAGCGAAAGAGGTATGTCAGGATCGTAGCAACTGGCATTGGATTGTCTCTGCCTAGGGGTCTTGGGATAAAAGGCGTGATGATAGATATATAGATTTATTGATTTTATTTTTATCTTTTTTTTTCTCTCTTCATGGGTTTCCCAAAACCCCGTGTTATCAGTCCCAGTTATACCCAGCATCTATTAGCCGATGGTATCTGTTGAGGTTTTTTTTTCCTCGAATGATGAAAAGTAATAATGACGCCATCTGTTGGAGAAAACTTGAACTAACGGTGCGAAGTTTTCTCACGATTCATCTAGTATTTCATAACTATCTATAAGGGTGCACTAAGGAAAATATTGTCGAAAATCAACCCCTAAGGAGGTGAAATGGGGTGTAAGAGTCGCAAGCTAGTTTAGGTATGCATAAAGTCTTCCAGATGTAGTAGTACCCAAAATATATACATAACTTAGAATATATGAAATAGAGTATTGAAAGTCGGTGCACTTTAAGATACTTGAGGATTTTATTTACAAATCAAAGTAAAACAAAGAGTATGGGACGCGTGGAACCGCATTATTTAGTCCACATTTAATGTTTTCTCAAGTAAAAGCCGAAGCGGACAAGTACCAGCACAAATACTCGATCGGTAAATTGACCACATATTTAAAATTATCTGGGATTTCTGACGAGATCCAGGTATCTTTTGTACTTGTTCATCGATTTCAGGTTTGAATCTCTTTTTAACCGACTTAAAAAAAAGGAGGAGGTTCTCAATTCGTAGGAATCTTTTTTTTATGTATGTTCCCCTTGTATGTATTACTTGACCGATCTGGAAAATTCTTTTTTTTTGAAAGGGTATACTTTCCAGGTGGTGCCATGGTGGGATCCTGGAGAAATCGAGAACTTTTCAAATTTTATAGGCACACTTGAAGCGATTTGGGTATTTTTTTTACAGTGACTTGTGCATTTGCTTTCTGAAAGCACACTTTTCAGTGTATCATTTTTGAAGTCGGTACACTTTTTTTAAAAGGCAATTTAAATAATTTTTTGTTGTAATATAAATGAGTAACTCTCTAATCATGAATATGTAGTGATACATACTCATAAGTAGAAAACCTTCTCGAAATCACTGTCCTGCGGTAAAGTGCCAAGAAGGCTAGCAGCGTTTCCTCGCTGTATATCTATGCTAATACGTTGCCCAAGGTATGCTCCAGCCCTCTTGTCACCTGAAATGTCGATTAGACGAGATGATAGTTCCTTATATAATTTCTTTGCTCCGAGGCCCCACGGACCCATGGTTTCAACCCCAAACAGTGCAAATAAGTAATCTTGTGCAAGGTTTGCGTACTTAGGCAAAAAAAAAAAGGCAATTATATCTATGGTTCTTTTATCGGTGGCCGAGTGGTTATGATGTCTTCGATCCTGGCCATGTACCACAATTAGAGACTTAGTTTTCCGCTGGGGTACCCTGGGACCGATTACAAGGTTTCGGGAGCTGTAAGGCAACTCGTGAAAAAATACTCGCCCTGGCTTCTCACGGGTAGAACAGTGTTTATCAAACTTTCTATTTTCCAGGGAAAATGATTTTTCCCGGAATAAAAACACTTTCGCATTTATTAAATTAGTTAGGTTAAGAACGACACGGTCTGCACATAAACTTTTATCTGATATCACAAAATCCGCATAAATTCTTCGAACCTAAAAATAGTGCACTAAAATGTATCTAATATATATAAAATTCGGGTAGGGGTAGGGGTAGGGGTAGTGCAAGCAAGTCAACGTTTGGGCAGGACAACGTCTGCCGGTTCCGCTAATTTCTCGATAAAAAGACAATATAAGAAAAATGATATATCTCTTGATAATAAGAAATTATTCAAAAATTGGTAAATCATGGCGAGAAATATGACGAGTGCGGAAAAATGCGTATTTTTTGGATACATGACGCTTAGTGTGCATTCAGTGTGCACGCGTATTCTGAGTTTCTCGAATCAAAATCAAAATATTTAACACAATCTAATCTAAAATAACCAAGAAGGGCTGAAACTTCAATATTTCTAGTAATTCAAATATGAAAACGTAAATTATCTTGTGAGTGGAGTAAAACAAACAGTATACACTAGTTCCCGATGGCGCATGGCGTGGCGGGACTATCCTGGCGGAATAGCAATGTTTGGTTACATTAGATATGCAAATAAAGAATATACTACAATGTTTACCTTTACAGATTGCCTCTGCTATATAACCTGAATCATGAGAGCTTTGTGTACAATCACATGCAATCATTCCGCTTCATGACTCTTAATAGACTGCGATGGCGGATGTAGATTTAGTTTACAATAAATTTATAGTTTTAGCTTAACAGATATTTACATCTTTCAAAGAAGTGACACATCTAGGTCCATTAAGTGTAGCAATAGCGACTGGCAAAAAGTGGACACTGTTTGCAGTGTGTTTTAGCCACAGATTTTCAAAGGATCTGTGGTTTTCGCTATGAATGATAAAAATTTCGATGACTGATAAAACATTTTTCAGTGTGGCCACGTCAATATTATTTACTGCAGCGGAAAGTACCTATTTAATTCATACGAAAAAGTAAAGTACAATGCAACCAAGTGAAAAAATGAGTGAAAAAGTGTTGCTTTTTTGAAATTGTTAGTTTCTTGTATTTTCCTCGTGAAGTCCTTAAAAAAGGGGAAATTAAAGCACCTAGGAAATCGAAGAGCCATGCATGAAAGATGTATAGATTCGAGTAAGGTGAAAAAAGTATGCCAGAATCGTGGCGAGTGGATCTTTGGCCTCTGCTTACCCTAGGGGAAATAAGGCGTGAGCATATTATGTATGTATTGTATTTCGACGTGTGTTCTCCTTCCTTGAAATCGGTTAATAAAAATAACTTTGGTATACTTTTTTAATTCCAATGCCGTTAGGTACTTAGCAATAAACCTTTTAAAAAAAAGTGCACCGACTTCAAAAATTTGCACTGAAAAGTAAGAAATAATAAAAATTTCGTCGTGGAATTTGAAGACGGTTGGTGCCAAATTAGGATACAAAATTAAGTAAACATCTAAGAACATAAATATCTGTTCAATATTATATATTATGTTTGTACTGATGATCGTAGGTTCCTAATAAATTATCTAGATTAGTGAGTTTGGGTACCTACTAAGTTATTTCTAATTTGGCACCAACCGTCTTCAAATGCTGCGACGAAATTTTTATTATTTCTTACTTTTCAGTGCAAATTTTTGAAGTCGGTGCACTTTTTTTTAAAAGGTTTATTTTACCCTATTAAGTGATTTTGCTGCCTTGAGAGACAAATAATAACGCAACTAAAAAAATATTGATGGAAAATTAAAAAAAAAACCCCTGTGGATGTGATTTGAACCATGTAATGTGCTTGTGCATCCTATGCACCCCATTACATTTAAACGCTAGACCATCGTCACGAAAATTGACAACTTCGTGTCAATAGCAACCGTTGCTAAGGCTTTTTCTGATACATAATTTCAGCCGTAAACAGAAATTAATTACTGAATTTCTGAAAAACTACTGAACCGATTTTCGTCATATGTCTGTGAGATAATGTCGAGAAATTATTATGTCTTGAAAAAAATAAGTTGTCAAAAACGGTACATATTTTATCGAGATATCAAGAAAAATGTACTTATAAAGTCAGTTTTTTCAAAATTTCTGAAAAACTAATGAACCAATTTTTATGAGATAAAAATGGGACCAATCCGGAAGAATTATCTGTCGATTAAAAAAGAAACCATCAAAATCGGTTCACAATTGGCGGAGTTATCGATGTACATATATATATAAAAAAAAAAAAAAAAAAAATAAAAAAAAAAATACGGTCCGAATTGAGAACCTTCTTCTTTTTTAAAAAACAAATATTCCTTGAACAAGAAAACAAGAATGGATCAACGGATAACTATTGGTTATCAAAGGTAAACTATCACTTTTATTTAGTAAAATTTGTTTTTTGGAGTAAAAAAAATCTTCACGGGTTGCCGGCCCTAGGGTACCCAAGTATGTAGATGTACATAGATTTTTTTATTATAAAAACTCATGGTCGGATGTGGGGCTCGAACCCGCGACTTCTCAGTTGTGAGCAGACTTTTCACCCACATGACCACCGACGCCTTTTAAATTTAGAGTAGATAAGTTTATTTCGATTTTCTGAATAAACAGATATACTGATTGCAGAGTTCTGTTTATATAAATCAAATAAAAGAAAATGAGTTAATCTTTCAATAATAAGAATTTAAATAATACAGACAGAATCAGCGAATCAAATTTACTTGTCGTTTCCTCGAGGGCACGGCTTCGGAAATACAGACAAAGTGAGCAAAGTAAATTGAAATTAAAATCAACAATGGCTAATTCTAGTTTACATTCTTAATAATCGCTGGGTGGCATTTATTAAATGAATTACTTTATTTTTTCGCTCCGGCTTCGCCCGTGAACATTTATGGAAATATGACATAATATTGACGGTAGTATTTCTGTCCTGTGGTGCCTACTACTTGTTGTGATACAAGTAACTGTAGTGGTCCATAACTTGTACTACCAGTAGATAATACATATGAGTTGAGAAATGGGGCAAAATGGCTGCTTTTAGGAATGATGACGTCACTTTGTCGTATGTTGGCAAAACTATAAAAATTTAAGGAGGTGGGAGATTTTCGTAATTATATTTTCTTTAAACTATTCATTTGTAATTTATAAACAAAATATTTCTTATACCGAGCCCAATTCATTTGATGTCACATAATATGTAGAAATTTTTTTTATTTAAATCTTTCATATTTTAAAACATACTTTCATATTTTATAATATTAGGCTTATATTAGGAAGGATTTTAAAAGCGTTGACAGATACATTCGAATCAGAAAGACTAAGCACCAATTTTCTGTGCTTCGCAGGCATGTAAAGCCATGGTCCGCAAATAACGCTAAAAGTTAAGTTCCTACTTGGGCCTATCACTTTCAAAATACCTCAAGTAAGCTGATAACATAACTAATATTATAAATACGAAAGTGTGTTTGTTTGTTTGTTTGTCTTTCTGTGAAGCATCGACGTGATTTGCACAGAGGTAATTGGAGGGGGGATTTAGGAGGGAGAGAACGGATTATCCGCCCCAAATGTCATCCTCACCTGCACGCTTGCTACCCTCTGCTAGACAACAAACGAGGCTCTGGCGACCGAGCAATGGCGGTATAACCATACATCTAGCTAGGCTGGAAGAGGCTATAGCGAGCCTGAAGACCTAAATTGCACTATTCTTCGCAAGAAAGTTAACCATGGCGTCAATACAAGGTGCGTCGCGTTGTGGACCGCCATGATTGACCACGACTGTTCTGTCAAGAGCACTACGACTGAGAAGAAGTTGGAGGGCCGGTGAGTGACATAGGCTTGGAGATAAATTATTGTCACATTTAATTTTTTTTCCCATTTATTACCCTGGGGTCGGTAACTCGGTTCCCGAGAACGGTAACTATTACTTTAATATGTTGCAATGCCTTGCCGTGTATATTTATGTTTTTTTTCATGGTTTTTTCGACATAAAGGCTAAATCTTTACGCTCATAAAAAACATTGCCCAATTCCCTGTCGTTTTCAACAATAAAATAAGTCAGTCTAAAGTTACAATACATACAAATAAATAATGGAAAAACATTATAACAAAACGAATTTGTCATCAATAAAATAATGCTTTATGCGCTAGTAGTATGCGTGTGACGCATGCGTTTTATAAAGTTTAAATGATATTGGATGAAAATTGGTACTGTTTGGCGAAGGAAAACAATTGTGCGAATCTGACTCACCGGCCGGTTTTTTTTATTAGACGTTTATTGTCATTATTGCCATTATTATGATCGACCGAAAAACGCCGAATATAACACGTTTCTTGTATAGGGACCTCATTTAATTTTAACTATTTAATTTTTATTATTTGTTGATATAGCGGCCATAGTAATACACACTCTGTGCAAATTTCAAGTGTCTACCTATTACGGTTCAAATAATACAGCCCTGTGACAGGCAGGCGGACGGACGGACGGACAGCAGTGCCTTAGTAATATGGTTTCCTTTGTCACCCTTTGACTACGGAACCCTAAAAAAGAGCGAGTCAGACTCAAACGTTATGAAAACAAACTGTACACATCGATGCTGCAGCAGCAAGTACCAACTGTAGTTCAGACCGAAGAATCATATGAATGGCGCGCGCTTCTCCACACTTCCTATGTATGTCCACCACCAAATGTCACACGGGCTTAGAAAGATTGAAAGTTAAAAACGAAAGCGCACACGACATGCCAACATGCCTGTCGTTTACACTATTAAGTTTCGTGGCGGTAGGCGTTGAGATGAGAGATTAGGGACCGGTGTCATATTTCATTTACTACGATTTATGAGCTTGCGTCAGGGTCATCGTGATATCGAACCTAACTTCATAGAGTATTGGGTGACAGGCGCTACCTAAAAACTTTGTGACGTTAAAAATACGAATTTTGGCTACGGGTGCCACAAAAATGTTATTGGCTAAATGAGAGGTAGTCGTCTTCCTAGAGGCGTAACACGGTTTCAGTGAAAATAGGTAATTTTTAAAAGAAAGTATGCGGGCTCGCGAACGATCTCCTGTGAGATGGACGGACCAAGTGAAGGATGCAATGCCAGTGCACCAGAAGGGCAGCTGTCAGGGATGAGTAGTGACGTATAGTTATTCGCTGCAAATGCTGAAGATGACCACGACCGCTCTACCAAGAGCGTAGGGACTAAGAAGAAGAAAAAGAAAAATTTAATCCTATTTAAAAATACTAAGGATACCTACTATAATTTATTCACTTTCAAGTTTGCCTAAATAAAAATATCTTCAAATGATCTGCTTATCACTGGTTTGAGAATTTTAACAAAAATAAAGAGCGCGCTAGTTTTAGGAACTATATAGAAGAAGGCTATATAGCATCACCCTAAAGTAGCCCACGCACTGGTCCGGTATCTCACCGAAAAATTTCGATCCGGCCGCCGTATGATCGAGATTGAACACAGGCCACACATTAGCGATGTAAATCATACGATCTAGATCACATGCAATTCACTCACTCACACAGGCACACAAGATTCGATTAAACGAAGGCGTGTGGATGTGTGTGTGTGTGACAGATCGTTCCGGCCATCGCAATCAACCACAAATACAAAGATTTGAAAACGGATGGCGGACCGGTCGTTACAAGAATTGGACGAGTCTATGGTCGATTTCGGTGGACCGTATGGCGGCGCGCCGGCGATTGAACGAACGAACCTTAAGACTAAAGGGAGTGGAGCAGTAACTACAATCGTCAACCAATTTAGCAAACACGCTTAATCTTGAGCTTAACTATTTTTGCGTTAAATATTAATTAATTAATTTATATATTTGGAAAACAAACATTTATATAAAATAACAAATTTCAGATACAACATTAATTATACATATTAACCAACAAGGTTTCCACATATTAATTAGGTACACAAATAGGCACACAAACACATTATAAAATACATGAGAATCAAGAAATCAAAACCAAACTTAACAAACAAAAGAAACCACTCAGCTATCACAGGTATCCTAATTTGGCACCAACCGTCTTCAAATTCTACGACGAAATATTTATTATTTCTTACTTTTCAGTGCAAATTTTTGAAGTCGGTACACTTTTTTTTAAAAGTTAATTTATTTTTCCCTTTTAAGTGATTTTGTTGCCCTGAGAGACAAATAATAACGCAAATAAAAAAAAATGGAAAAATAAAAAAAAAAATACTGCTGTGTATGGGATTTGAACCATTTGCATCCTGAACTGCACCATATACCATACCATACCTTTAGCCGCTAGACCACCGTCGATACAAAAATTTACAACTTCGTGTCAATAGCAACCGTTGCTAAGGCTTTTCTCTGATACATAATTTTCAGCCGTAAACAGAGACAAATTACTGAATTTCTGAAAAACTACTGAACCGATTTTCGTCATATGTCTGTGAGATAATGTCGAGAAATTATTATATCCTTAAAAAAATAAGTCGTTAAAATCGGTACATATATCGAGATACTGATAATTTACTGTATAAAGTCAGTTTTTTCAAAATTACTGAAAAACTAATGATTGGCTAATTTATTTATTATGACATAAAAATGGGACCAATCCAGAAGAATTATCTGTCGATTAAAAAAGAAATCATCAAAATCGGTTCATATACGACGAAGTTATCCGCGAACACACAAAAAAAAAAATATATACGGTCGATTTGAGTAACATCTTTTTTTTTGAAGTCGTTAAAAAAGTACCTAAGTAAAAAAAAAGTAAAGTAAGTATTAATTTGTCCCGTTTATTTAGGAAGAAGGCAATAAGCATCATGCTACGACCAAAGGGATTGAAGCAGTAATAATGGTCTAGATATATTGCACAAGTAAATGCAAACTAATTCTCCACAGTACAAAACCTCACACGCTTCGAATAAGTTAACTTTCAAAGGCAGCCAGCGATGTCTAAGACAACTCCTCTGCCCGCGAGCACTAAACTTCTCCTTTGGATAAACTGACTACCTTGTTCCGGTTTGATAGAAATTATAAATAACTTAGCGTCATACCATCACGGCGTTTATGTCCAGCAGCACTGCTAACTACTGCTGTTAAAAATACCCTAGAAATGTTGTGTTATTACCAAAAATAGACTAAAATTCCTGAAAAACGAGTGCAACCAATTTTCTTAAAAAAAATATGGGGCCAATCCGGAAGAACTATCTGTCGAATAAATTGGAAAACATCAAAATCGGTTCAGTGGGGTTAGTATACTTAATAATACTTGGGAATAATCGTTAAACATCAAAGAGCGTCGTTTTGTTAAATCCCACTAATATTATAAACGCGTTTGTATGGATGTAGGTTTGTTACTCAATCAATCCAGAACGGCTGAACGGATCTGCATGAAACTTGGCAAAGAGATACATTATAGTCTGGAATAGCACATACAAATCCCCGGAAAAATGTATGGTTCCCGTGGGATAGATTTGTTATTGTTTTTCACGGGATCGACATGTTTTTTTTTGCATAGTGGTAGTTTAGGGGTCAGAAATTAACATAAACTACTTTTTATACCGCGAAAACGGGCGGGAGAGGGGCAAATTACAGCCACGGGATTATTTCTTTTAAAAATTAAATACATAAAAAAACTCGACCGAATTGAGAACCGGCTCCTTCGGTTTAAAAAATAAAGAAACTTAAACTCATGAAAATAAAGGTAAGCAAATATTAAATTCAAAAGTAGGTAGCTCATATCTCACAGCAGGTGTATCGTTGAATAAACGTTTCGCTAGAACAATGGTGCATTTCTGAGTTAATGGGCAGGTAGGCATCGAAGTATCGTAGCTCCAGGGCACGGGGCCTTAATTGTTGCATTTGCTGCAAACAGCTACTTTTGAGATTGCAGGCTTATAAAGTTGACTAAAAAGGTTTATATGGCTGAAGTGAAAGGAAATGCTGGCAGAGGACGACCTAGATGTACTTTTATTGAACATATAAAAAATATGTTTATCGATGGAAATATTAAAAGTACACACAATCGCTGAGCATGTATGAAAGGTATGATGAATATAAAAAAAGCAAAAGAGATATGTCAGGATCGTAACAAATGGCATTCGACTGTCTCTGCCTACCCCTCTTGGGATGAAAGGCGTGATGATAGATAGAGATAGATAGATAGATATAAAGTACTAGGTAGCTTTCCGCTCCGGCTTCAGTAATTTTTTTTTATTTCATTCTTCACGGGTTACCTTACATCCCCCGAATCCGTGTTACGGTTCCAGGGTACCCAGCGGAAGACCAAGTCTCCCTAGAAATCATGGTAACGTGACATTCCACCTGTCACAAGTACTCTCAGGCCACGGGTGCTTCAATGCATTTATAAACAGGATCGGCAAAGCTCCCTCTAGTACCTGTTTCTTTTGTGAAGACGAAGATACTGCGGAACACACAATTTTCCATTGTATGGAATTCCAAGAGTCCAGAGACTTTTTGGCCAGAAAAATTGGACGCCAACTAACGAGGGAGAACTTCTTGGACACCATCCTGGAGTGCGAGACGACGTGGGATAGTGTGGTAGACTTCATAAAGAAGACCATGACCCGAAAAGAAAACAGAGAAAGAGAAGGAAAATGATAAGATCACTTGACACCTGATACGATGTAATACCCTGAAGTTCCGGTCAGGTGTCATAGAAAAGTGATAAAGGAGGAGGGGTTTTAGCCGGTTTAAGTCCGGCACTACCCAGAACCCGGGTGTCCATGACGGATTTCCCCTCCTCCAAAAGTCTCCCTCGTTTAGCCGATGCTATTTGTGAGGCTATACCTAACGAGTGGTCATTTCTGTTGAGGTATATTTAGATGGAAAAGCCTCTAATTGTGGTTTGTCGGATTATGTATATAAGTTTTTAATTAATAAAACCCATTGGTACATGGCCGGGATCCGGGATCGAACCCGGGGTCTGCCTAGTTAAATACCAGACGTCTTAACCACTCGGCACCGACGCACTAGTCATATTAACACAGCCATATCACTACATATTATAAAACAATCTGTCTGTCTGTCTGTCCTCACTCAATAACTACTGAACGGATTTTGTAGTGGGGTTCACTATTAGATAGGTTGATTCTCCGGGAAGGTTTGCGAGTACTTATGGAAGAAGATGGATTTATCATGTTTAGGAGCTGAGGATTAGGATTAACAGTATAAGTGAATCAAGTCGGGGAAAAGTTTATTTTATTAAATTTATCTCAACAGAACTGGCCACTCGTTAGGTAGGTATAGCCTCACAAATACCATCGGCTAAAATAAGTTCATCGCAAAGCATAGCTAAACATTATACTATCTTAACTGGGTATCGATTTCTGGACCTACAAATGACCTCTACGCCACGAAGGCAACTTTCGACGCTGTCAGTAAATGATAGAGTAGTACTTGGAAGTTCTTTAAGTAAACACAGGCTCATACCATATAATCTACGCCCATAGACCTCTCAACTCGTTAAACATAGCTCAAGGTGGTAAAAATTCAGCAAGACAGCACCTTATAATTTACTTGGACATTTTAATGGCGGACTTTAACGTGGCTTCTATTTTGTATGGCACATTATTCTTCTCACCACTGCAAAGTATTTCATGGCATATTTACAAAATATAAACCTTTTAAAAAAAAGTGCACCGACTTCAAAAATTTGCACTGAAAAGTAAGAAATAATAAATATTTCGTCGTAGAATTTGAAGACGGTTGGTGCCAAATTAGGATACAAAACTAAGTAAATATCTACGAAGATAAAGATCTGTTCAATATTATCTATGTTTGTATGTACTGATGATCGTAGGTTCCTAATGAATTGTCTATATTAGTGAATTTGGGAACTAAGTTGTTTCTAATTTGGCACCAACCGTCTTCAAATTCTACGACGAAATATTTATTATTTCTTACTTTTCAGTGCAAATTTTTGAAGTCGGTGCACTTTTTTTTAAAAGGTTTATTTTACCCTTTTAAGTGATTTTGCTGTCTGTGAGATAATGTCGAGAAATTATTATGTCTTGAAAAAAATAAGTTGTCAAAATCGGTACATATTTTATCGAGATATCAAGAAAAATGTACTTATAAAGTCAGTTTTTTCAAAATTTCTGAAAAACTAATGAACCAATTTTTATGAGATAAAAATGGGACCAATCCGGAAGAATTATCTGACGATTAAAAAAGAAACCATCAAAATCGATTCATAATTGGCGGAGTTATCGATGTACATACATACATAAAAAAAAAATACGGTCCGAATTGAGAACCTTCTCCTTCTTTTTTTGGAAGTCGGTTAAAAATAACAAATTACATATTTTCGGCGCTTGCAGTGGAAACAATCGGCCCATGGTCTGCCGAAATGAAAATATTCTTGAAAAAATTAGGTACGAGACTAGTCCACGCCTCGGGTGACTCTTACCTCGCCCAAAGGATCAGTTTAACCATTCAGCGAGGTAACGCAGCCAGTGTTTTGGGAACCATGCCACAGGGAGGGGTTCTGGAAGAGGTATTCTTTTTATAATTTGTAATATAGTTTTTAAATATATTATTTATTTATTACTATACATTTAAGTTATGATGTAAATATTTAAATTAAAATTGTAAAAAAAAGCTATATGACTTGGTTTCTATATTTAAATAACTTTCGAAAGATACAAATATTTGATACATTTTAAATTTACAAAAAATCAGTTACATCTAAGTTTTATGAAGCCCTGAAACTCATCAATTCACGCGAACTTTCAACCGATTTTGCGACTCAAGTTCTCTACCATTTTCTCGTATTTATATCCTATAGATAATTTTACATACTTTATGAAAACATTTACTGCAACTTGCTACTTCTAATGCTTTTTGTATAATACTGGAAGAGAAGATGTCCGTTTTGTGTATTTTTTCCCCCCCCGATATTTTGTGAAATCGTTCTTTCTCATGTTTCTGGTACGTGAATCTTGGCCTATCTTATCTACTTATTTTATGAATTCTTTTTGCAGTGAATCTCTCTAACAACTTTTTACAGAGATATCCACAAAATAAGCCGCGCGGTTTACTAATTTCATTGCGCTAACAGGTTTGCTCTTAAGTATATTTTATTATTTGTTGTTCAAAGATTTTCTCCTTCTCAACAATTTGTTTACAACAATAAATCTCAAGTAGCTCGAACACACGCTGTCGTTTCTTAACAAGTTTTGTCTCTTTGTGTTGTTAACCGCTGTGTCATGGCAGCAATAATTACTTCTGTGACATTCTGTTATCTGTTATGTTATTTATGCTTAAACTTTGGGAATAGGTCTTGCAGTAGACTTTGTTCTTTGGATTCGCTCTTCACCATAATTAATGTTGAAGTATTTTCTAAAAATGTTGAAAAGGGCATCAAAATCCATTGACTCGTTTAGCCTATTAGAATAATATATTGGGTCAGACAGACAGACAAAACAATCTATACAAAATATACATGCAGTAGACTTTGTTGTTTGGATTCGCTCTTCACCATTTTGAAAAGGGCATCAAATTTGGGTTACTGCTCCGTCCCTTTCGATCGTAGCGTGATGGTATATAGCCTATAACCTTCCTCAAGAATTGGGCTATCAAATGCAAAAATATTTTTTCAGATCTGACTGGTAGATCAATATATAGATACATGCCCAAAAAAATATTTACTAAATATTTATTAAGGATAAATTTTAGTGTACTATTGTGAAACAAACTCCTGTGTATATGTATTTGACAAAAAAAAACTGCACAGGTTGCCTTACAGCTCCCAGGAACCGTTGCTAGCCCCAGGGTACCCAGCGGAAGACAAAGTCTTCCTCACTTAGCTGAATATTTTTAACCGACTTCCAAAAAAAGAAGGAGAAGGTTCTCAATTCGGACCGTATTTTTATGTATGTATGTACATCGATAACTCCGCCAATTGTGAACCGATTTTGATGGTTTCTTTTTTAATCGACAGATAATTCTTCCGGATTGGTCCCATTTTTATCTCATAAAAATTGGTTCATTACTTTTTCAGAAATTTTGAAAAAACTGACTTTATAAGTACATTTTTCTAGATATCTCGATAAAATATGTACCGTTTTTGACAACTTATTTTTTTCAAGACATAATAATTTCTTGACATTATCTCACAGACATATGACGAAAATCGGTTCAGTAGTTTTTCAGAAATTCAGTAATTAATTTCTGTTTTCGGCTGAAATTATGTATCAGAAAAAGCCTTAGCAACGGTTGCTATTGACACGAAGTTGTCAATTTTCGTGACGATGGTCTAGCGGTTAAATGTAATGGGCTGCATAGGATGCACAAGCACATTACATGGTTCAAATCACATCCACAGGGGTTTTTTTTTTTTATTTACCATCAATATTTTTTTAGTTGCGTTATTATTTGTCTCTCAAGGCAGCAAAATCACTTAAAAGGGTAAAATAAACCTTTTAAAAAAAAGTGCACCGACTTCAAAAATTTGCACTGAAAAGTAAGAAATAATAAAAATTTCGTCGTAGAATTTGAAGACGGTACCCAAATTCAATAATCTAGATAATTTATTAGGAACCTACGATCATCAGTACAAACATAATATATAATATTGAACAGATATTTATGTTCTTAGATATTTACTTAATTTTGTATCCTAATTTGGCACCAACCGTCTTCAAATTCTACGACGAAATTTTTATTATTTCTTACTTTTCAGTGCAAATTTTTGAAGTCGGTGCACTTTTTTTTAAAAGGTTTATTTGAGGCTATACCTAACGAGTGGCCAGCTCTGTTGAGGTATTTAGATGGAAAAGCCTCTTTGTACGGTTTGTCGGATTTATTTGACAAATTGCAGTTAATCTTACTAGAGATTAAGTGTATGGTTTTCATTTTGATGCGTTCGACTCGGTTGAAACTTCCCGCCATTTGAGACATGTTCATTCATTCAAATCGGTCGCAAGATATCTTAATATAAATACTTTAAAATTAGATAGTGTATTGTGTGGATCACCAAAGGAGGCGAAAGATCGGCCACACAGTATAAACCACAATCAGGGATACGAGCAAAGAGACCCGGCGCCGGTAGTCTGCACAGAAGCCAAGAACGCTCAAGTAAGTGGAACTTTGTACTACTGGTTGATTTGGGTGAATCGGCGTGTCTCTGATTGTAGCCAAGCAGGTGTATCTACCTCGTAGGTACACCCTCGGCAGGGTTGTTTTAACCCTGACCCAAATGTACCGGACGTATCAAAAGTAACGCGCGCGTTCGGTACATTAAAGTAACTATAAAAAATTAAAAAGCTATTTACAAAAATGGCAAAATAACCACAGTAAACACTTTCCAAATAAAGGTTAATCTTTGTAGTTCGTAATAACTTGATATTTAGTTAAATGTTGATATTAAATTATCAAGATTGTTGAAACCGCGGTCATGCTATACGTAATCATTTAATTTTCAAGTCACTCGATGACCTTTGCACAAGTATTCGATAAACATCGCTTATTTTATTGTAATAGGACGTTTGTTATCTCTTACACTCTTATTAATAAACTCGAAGTAGCGACGTAGTAACTAAACTGTGTTTCGTCTCCGTCTATCATAATGAATTGCAGATTTGTTAGACGGAGAAAAAATACAGTTTAGTTACAATTTAATCGAACAAGTGGAAAGAACATTTTTTTAAATGTTCGTAATAGTCTGAAGGTTTTTAGGGAAGGAAAAATTAAAAGAGTTGCCTGAAAAGTTTTAAAAATCGGGACAAACTGAGAGTTATTTTTGTATGAGCTCAAGACTCATAGGGGATGAATACGGGTTCCACGGGCGAAGGCGGGTTGAAAAGCTAGTTCTTAATGAAAAGTGCCACGAGTGAGATTTGAAGTCCGCGTTGGACTCTACCAAAAAACAAAGATAAAATAGTAAACACGCTTTCAGATTTGTGTCGATTCGTATCTTATTTGCATTTTAAAACCGGGCGTTGGGATCGTGCACCATCTGGACATAACTCGGTCTTAAAGGGTGATTCAATCTAAAATGCCAACTAAAATCTGATGCTAGGTAAAGCGAAGTCAGGTTTTGATTGTATCGAAGAAAATGTGCATACAATGAACGCTTAGGTGTGCAGCAGTTGTCAGTTGGCGCACGATTCGCTCCTCTATACATTTAATTGGCACTACAATAGGACTTCAAACTTCTTGAATAAATATACCATTTATTATAGAAACGGAGATCGAACGATTATGTAAGTGTCGGGATATTTTGCCTTGTCAGAATAGAATACCTAGTTAAAAATATTTTTAAATTGAAAAGTAATATAAAACATCTTTATTATTATAAATGCTGTATGTCTGTTAATTTTCACGACCAAACCACTGAACTGAAATTTGATACGAACAAATCTTGAAAACTAGGGATGGTCCAGGCTATTTTTTTAAAATCCACCCTCTTAATATATAATATAAAAGTTAGTATGGGCCAATAGCTAGTATTACATAGACATTAGTTAGACAGACAAGCTTTATAGCAAATTAGCAACATCACTTGGCGTATTCGTGTTCGCATATTTGCAATTTTAACAGATAACTTTCATACGTTGCTGTCAAAAAGATGATGCAACTGCACTTGGCGTATTCGTGTTCGCATATTTTCAATTTTAACAGATAACTTCCATACGTTGCTGTCAAAAAGATGATGCAACTGCACTTGGCGTATTCGTGTTCGCATATTTTCAATTTTAACAGATAACTTCCATACGTTGCTGTCAAAAAGATGATGCAACTGCACTTGGCGTATTCGTGTTCGCAAATTTTCAATTTTAACAGATAAATTCCATACGTTGCTGTCAAAAAGATGATGCACTGCACTTGGCGTATTTGTGTTCGCGTATTTGCAATTTTAACAGATAAATTCCATAAGTTGCTGTCAAAAAGATAGTGCAACCGCACTTGGCGTATTCATGTTCGCATATTTTTGAAATTTTAACATAACTTCCATACGTTGCTGTCAAAAAGATACTACAACCGTACTTGCCATATTCGTGTTCGCGTATTTGCTATTTTACAAATAACTTCTATACGTTTCTATTAAAAATTTGAATTTAGAACGAACATTTGAACACGAATACGCCAAGTGAGGTTTATACACATATACTACACAAATAAAACGGTTTTTTGTTTTTACTTCCAAAGCACAGAATCTCATTTTTCTCTTTTATCTAAAAAAAACTTTGATTCCAAACTTTACCTCATTTTTGTTTTAAATATAAAAAAGGACAACAATTATAATATAGAAGATTTTATTTGAAAACTTTATAATTTCATAACAAGGGATACTGTTGCTCAGAAAATTTTCATTTCTCCCCCAAATTGTAACTCGGGGTCAACTTCTTATTTTTGTCGATATTTCTTAAAGATGAACAGTTTTAATTAACTCCACTTTCCACGACCTTCGGGCTAACTCAACAATTATTTTGGTAAATGGTAAATAAAAGTAAATATACTTTAGTAAAAAAATATATTTAGGGTTCTTCAGGAATCAGTCGTAACCTTAAATTTTAATATTAATGATACGAAATCATAAGGCTTGCTACCAGTTTTGTTCAATATAAAACTATCAAAAAGTGGGCACTATTACTAGTGTCTCTGACTACACCGCAAGGTATAAAAGCAGTGAAAATTAATCCGAACTTTTACGAACATATTTTTTACGCGTTGTATTAGGAATACTTTATTAGCCTTCCAAATGCATAAATATTTCAAAATTCAAATCGGTCCAGTAGTTTTTGAGTCTATAGAATGCGAACAAACAAACAAATATTATATATTAGCTAACTAGTGACCCAGCCCCCGGCTTCGCACGGGTACAATAATGGTTTATAGCAAATTTGAATACCTACACAAATTCGCTTATTACTACTTATATATTAGTGATAGATATATGCTTCCATGGACTTTTTTGTAGATAATTTTATTCTACACAATTCTTTCTTACATCATATTATTATATCTCCGACAGATTAGACAGCAAACGCCTTAAAACTCATTGAGGCTAAGTTTTTCTCAGACTTGATACACTTAAACTGATAATTCTCAGCTCCTAAACGGTATCCTCTCAAATGCTCTAAAATAAAATATATAATTTCAGAAGCTATAATTTTAGTTGCTATAAATATTCATTTTCTATAAATTTAGATCCTGTAATTTTAAAAATCTATAAATGTGTTTGATATAATTTTTTAAATCTCTAATATTAATTTCTATAACGTATTGTTTTCTATAATTGCAGTTCCCATAATTTTCAAAATCTATAATTTCAAGTCCTATAATTTTTATAATGTCTATTTTCAATTGCACTAATGGTTACTTTTCTATAATTGCTTTTACTATAATTTTGAAAATATATAATCTCAAGTCTTATATTTTTTATAATCTCTAATTTCAATTGCACTAATGGCTACTTTTCTATAATTGCAGTTATTATAATTTTCTAATAACGGATATTTCTTGATAACGGATATGATACCTCTTTGGAAATAGCTTATGTTAACACTCAGACTATATCTGTGCAAAAAAAAACATCTATCAGTTGCTCTGTTTTGACTTGAAAGAAGGACATACAGACACACTTTCGCATTTATAATAAAGAAGGAAGATTTTATATACTTAAGTAATCATATTTCGCAAATTAATCAAAAGATAATATTAAATGTTGTACCTTTTGATATTTTAGATATCTTCAAAGTTATAGAAAACAATTTTAGATAAAACGAAAATTATAGCAAATTAATTATTAGATCATTTAATGTTATATATTTTGATAATAGTGATTTTGAAAATTACGGATATCGATTTTAGACAAAAGAAAAATTATAGCAAATAAATAATTAAAGAATGTAATTTTATATATTTTGATAATAGTGATTTTGAAAATTACAGAAATCGATTTTAGGGTAAAAAAAAATTATAGCAAATGAATAATTATAGAATTTAATTTTATATATTTTGATAATAGTGATTTTGAAAATTACAGAAATCGATTTTAGGTTTAAAAAAAATTATAGCAAATGAATAATTATAGAACGTAATTTTATCTTATATACCTATATATTCTAAAATTATATCAAAACATTTTAGAGATAATGTAGGAGACCCCTCCTAAACATGATAGGTCCATGTTTAATACTCGTAAACCTTCCCAGTGAATCAACCTATCTAACAGTGATAACAGCATCAAAATGTGTTCAGTAGTTTTTGCGTGAGAAGGTCACAGACAGACAGACAGACGTGAATCATCGTTAGTTTAAAGCCGAGATTTAATTGTATGATTATAATTTGAACGTAATTGGTTGGTTAACCGAGCGAACGAGATCCATGGAGCGGGCTACAAACTGCGGAATCGCAATATTAAAATGAAATAAAATTAATTTAAATGCTAATGAGAGGCTGGCGAAATCAGGGGAGGTTTTCCTAGTGATATAGTGAGCTCGAGGGATTTTCACGGAGCGAATTGTAGAAGAATTGCCCGCGTGGGGAAATATCCTTTTGAAGCTGACTTGGTCTGTACAAATTATATTTGGTTAAGCTAACAGTTGGTGCGAGGATTAAATTTTGATATTTATATGCATAGATGGCTTAGGATCGTGTTTACTTTGGTACCTATATATTTGTCTGTAAAGATGAATTCATACACCAAATTTAATCGCATGACGATTTTTCCTATTTGATTTTTTTTCAGTCCCAAAATATTACAAGTGGTGTGCCTACCTTTCTCTCCAACTGCTTCCGTTGATACTTCATCTGAAAATAAATAGATAGATTTTTTTATATTATTAGATTCGCTTATACCTAACAACTTATCTATTAGACTGTGTTTTGTTATATCTATGACAGCATACTCCATGAAAACTCGCTGGGGGCTGACTTCTAAACATGATATCTATACTAATATTATAAAGAGGAAAGATTTGTATTTTTGTATGTTTGTGTGTATGTTTGTATGTTTGTAATGAATAAACTCAAAAACTACTGTGCCGATTTCAAAAATTATTTCATCATTGGAAAGCTACATTCACCCTGAGTGACATAAGCTATATTCTATTTTCAAAAAAATTAGGGATCCTTACTAAAACTCCAATAATGTAACCCAAGGTGTAAAAAAATTACCTAAGAAATACCTTACATCGCGTGCGCTGCGAAAACTATTGATGATATAGAGGTAGTGGTAGTGGTAGAGGGTAGGGGTAGGGGTAGGGGTATATTAGGTAGGGGCTATATTTTATATTGTCCGAATATATCCACGGGCGAAGCCGGGGGCGGAATGCTAGTTTTTAATATAATAGTTAGTGAAAACAGTTACAAAATCCGTTCAGTAGTTTTTGCGTGAAAAAGTCAGCGACAGACAGACGGGTCAGGGGACTTTGTTTTATAATATACTACTAGACTTTCCGCCCCCGGCTCCGCCTGTGGATATATTCGAACAATATAAAATATAGCCTATATCACAGTAGTTTTTGAGTTTATTCATTACAAACAATAAAACAAATTTTACCTCTTTATAATATTAGTATCAATATAGATGATGTCCTGGTCACCTCGGTAAATGTGATCATTGTTACCAGAGTTTCAGTATATATGAGTACAGATATAATAAGCAATTTTAATATATTATTACCGGTTCCAGAGTACCCAGCAGAAGACACTTGCATAAAGTCAAACTTACGGATGCAGCTTTATGGCTGTTACTAATAATTGCTGTTAAAGTTGTGAACCATTCTCAAGCAATAGATATAGACCAATTTCTGCTTCAGAAATTTGTAGTCGACTAGCGAAGAGCGCTTGAAACTTCGCCTGCCCTATCAATGGCCAGAGGGAAGTGCCTACAATTCCATTTGTACTTGGAACTAATGAATTTCGTGGCTAGATTAGCTATTTCCAAAATTTTCAAGCTGCTTCTGTACTTCAATGTAGGATTCGCCAGTATACATTTTTGATATTTGACTAAGAATTTTATCTCGAAGGATAATGCATTTGAGTAATTTTTTGACGTTCAAATAATGAAATATCTTTAGTTTAAATCTTTGTATATAAAATTATAAAAGATTTATTGTTTTGTTAGAAGTTGATTATATAGTAGATTTGTTTTTATAATTATGAGTGGATAAAATATAAAGTTTGCTTTGCTTTTATTGGTTGTATTATTTGTTGTGAAATATTGAGTTTTGGAAAATAAACAATCTTTTATAAATTCAAAATAAAATTAACATTTTTTATCGCCTACATTTTTTATTAGTCATAATTTTCTATACATAAAATATCTAAGTCGGGCGCCGGTGGTCGAGTGGGTAAGACGACGGCTCGCAACTGATAAGTATCGGGTTCGATTGGTTTTTCTGAATAAAAAATCTAGTGTACATTATCCGACAAACCATACAAAGAGGCTTTTCCATCTATATACCTCAACAGAGCTGGGCAATCGTTAAGTATTTCCTCAAAAAATCATTGGCTAAATGAGGAAGACCTTGTCTTCCACTGAATACTCTGGGAGGCATAAAAAAATCCTACAAACCTCTAACAGGGGTCATAGTACCTAAATAGCCTTAATATAATTTCGCCTAAATTAGAAAAAGTTGTCTTTCGCTGGGTACCCTGGGATAACGCGGTTCCCACAAACGAATCAGAGTGATCCGTAGTCTTAGTTACCTGCGCGTGGACATATTATGAAGTCTGTCATATGATATGTAGCTATACAATTACTATGGAGATATTTATCAAATAATAAATGTAAATTAACATTAAATGGTATGCCAACAAAACAAAAAATTCTTTCACACGCTCTACACGATCAAGATATTCACTTCCTTTTCCCACCACCAACGTTCGCAATCCTAACTTATATAAAAATGCGAAAGTATATATATAAAGGATCGACGTGATTTATTACACAGAAATGGCTATAGGAAAATATTCAATTCTCTCGAGAAAATTGAATTTTTCAAAAACGACTTTGCGAAGCCGTGGTTGCTCACTGGTACATTTTACAGTTTTTTTCAAAATTGATGAATAAAATAAAAATGAGACCCATTTGAAAGAATTCTGTTTCGATTAAAAAATAAACCATCAAAATCGGTTCACAAATAATGGAGATTTTTTTAAAGAAATAATATAATTCAAAACTTAAATGTTCCATACATTTGAAATGAGTAGAATATTCAGAGCATAATCTAGGCTTAGTGTACATTTAGATGCACTAAATACACTACATTGGTGCTTACACATGTTGTGGTGTAATTACTGAAACACAACCTCGATTTGAATCAGGCCTTCAGTTTATTTCATAGGCTGCATCTTCGCCCGTGGAAATTTTGAAATAATACACAAGAACTGATTGCCCGCTACTTCGTACGCGTTGTGTTAGGAATACAATTCACACCCTTGGCTTGGTAGCGTGATAGTAGCCTATAAACTTCCCCAAGAATTGGGCTATCAAATACAAAAGCCGGCCAAGTGCGAGTCGGATTCGCGCACGAAGGGTTCCGTATCTATAAAACTGGCAAAAAAAACACGTTTGTTGTATAGGAGCCCTCTTAAATATTTATTTTATTCTGTTTTTTAGTATTTGTTGTTATAGCGGCAACAGAAATACATCAGCTGTGAAAATTTCAACTGTCTAACTATCACGGTTCATGAGATACAGCCTGGTGACAGACGGACGGACAGCGGAGTCTTAGTAATAGGGTTTCCGTTTTTACCCTTTGGGTACGGAACCCTAAAAATATTTTTTCAAATCGTTCCAAACAAAATATATTGATTTTTATATTATACATTAGCTAGGATTTGGGGGAAAAAAATATTAAGAAATTTTCTTCAATTATGTCAGGAAGACAAAACATGGGTATGTACATGAATAACCAAACAGTATAATCTTCTAATGACTTTTGTTATGATTCATATGAATAAATTAATATTTTGTATACGACTGGCAGGTAATACAACCGGAGTAATATATTAAATATTAATAATTCGGTTGCTATTGAATGCTAAATGTCAGAAATCAGCAAATAATTCGAATTTTCAAAGCATTTAGAGTCTAAGAGCATTAGCAACTAAATTAAATTTTCTTCTTTACCTGAAGTGAGTCCTCCATTTTTCTTTTAATTTTTACACAAAAAATAATGTCTTTAATTGAATGCACTGGCACTAACTGACACGCAAACTACCTCCATAGAGAATCTCTTGCAAACTGAAACAAACGGGTGTAATAAGTAAAATTATATCTACCCTTCATTTTTTCTTCTTATTTTATTCATGTTTTATAATGGCTCCATCAATGTTATTCGATGATTTGTCAATGTCAAGTATTATAGACGTCATAGTTACAATAGCCGATAAATCGGTAGCTAGGATGTTCACGCAGACTGTGATATGTCCTATTAATCACAACCGTCACAGCGCGGACGGGATTAAACTGGATTCCCCATCATGTCACGACGTTGACCGACATGACTTTGAAGGGCAGTGTCTATGAATGATTTGTTGAATGTGTCAGTAAAAATATACTTACCTTCGCGCGGTTTCCCAAAGGGATAGGCAGACAGAGAGTATGGAGTGCCACTTCCCTCGATTTTTGCATCTTGCTTCATCCACATCCATACATCGTTTCATACAGTAAATCCAACAAGTGTTTTATATTTTTAAGCACAAAAATAACTTATTTTCAGGGTTCTGTATTACTCGTAGAGAGAAGCTAGTGTCATTATTCTGAGTTTTCTTGCATACATATTTAAAATGTAACACTTAAATACCAGTTTGAACTTTAGTATTATGCAATTAAAGTTCAAATTGCACTGTTAGATTTTATGATATAAGTCAAAATATGGCAAAATTTCTTGAAATTTAGGCAAAGTTATGTCATTTTAGGTAAATTAAAAGTTTCTTTTGGTTTGAAAACTATTTGTCAGCTGTCATTATTCAAGCTACATAATCATTACATACATTAATCGGAGCTATAAATCGGTAGCTAGGATGTTCCCGCAGACTGTGATATTATGTCCTATCATTATCACGCGTACACCGTGACGTGATGCGGAATCCAGTTTAATCCCGTCCGCGCCGTGATGGTTGTGATTAGTCAGTGATTGATATGACATATCACAGTCGGCGGGAACATCCTAGCTACCGATTTATAGGCTATTGTAACTGTGACGTCAATAATACTTGACATTGGCAAAAAATCGATGAACTTTGTTTTTTATACTGCGTGTTTATTATACTTTTGGGATCTTGGATTTGGCTTCACTGGCATTATTTTCGTGACCAGAACTAAGCTGGAAAGTAGTCCCAAACACACAACGACTTTGTGAGTATATTTATTTAATTTTTAATCCAAAAAATAATGTATCAAGTGTTAGAATGACTCGAACATCGTACCGTTTACTCTGGCATGATGTGTTTGCGAAGGATCGGTGCGTTTACAAGTAGATAAAGAATGTTTGCCAAAGCTTCTTCACAAGCCGTATTATGTATCATGTGAAAATGTTTTCTTTACAAAGTGAACTCTCGTGTCGAACACTTGTCATCTGCAAAATTTATTACAGAAATGTTTGTGGCCTGTGTTTTCAAGTTATATACGGTGCTTGATATACGTCTTTGGGGTTGCGTGATGTGAAATTCTATCGCTTTTAAGTAACGTAGATTAGCGACTTATTCTCCTAGGTAGGTACAAGGGGCGGCCACTCCTCGAAAATTTTTAACATCGCTTATTTCCCATAAAAATTAAAAAAAATCTTGTGCATGCCTGCTGTGCTCCTAAATCAATGGCAAACAAATGTAAAAAATATTAATTATGAGCCTCTACGGCATACACCTGTTACCTAGGGTATTATTATAGAATTTCTTGGCCCAGAGCCATAAATCCCCACACTCCTAATTTGTTAAAAAAAAAGGAAATTAGTCCAGCGCGCAAAAATCCTAAATACGTCAATCGAAAAATACCTGAACAGAGCTGGCCAATCGTTATTTAGCGTCAACATTTTATGATCGTCTAAATGAGAAAGACTTGTCTTCCTGTGGGTACTTTAGGACTAATAAAACGATGGAATAGGTGACCGTTGCGGGACGCTTGGCAGATGTGAAACACCGAAATTGACGCGTCAAGTATGTAGTGTAGTCGAATTGTGAGGCACATGCAGTACACATAGTATACGCGCCACGTACACACAAGGGAGTAGAGAGGGGGCTTGACGCAGTATGGTATTTTATATTATTCTATTTTCATTTTATAAAATTAAACCCCAGAAGCAAAATTCTGTAAAATATTTCTTTCGCTACATGAACTTCTACATCGCGTTTCAAAAAATCTCCTGTAACTTCTGTGAAAGATGGACAGATGGACGAAAGAACACAGAAGTGATTATAAACATGTATATTTCTTGTTTCCTGTTGGGGTAAACGGGAAGTACCTGGCAAGTAGATAAACGTCTTCGGCATTCTTTCATTCTACTGTCCATTGGCATGACTTAGTTCCTATAGTTTGTACAAAATAAAAATTGACAAAACCAACTTGCTGCTCAAACAACTGTATGTTCCAAGGCTTCCAAGACCCATCCAGATCTTTATTCTGACATGTATTAAAGTTTGTATAGATTCTAAGAAGTTTTGATCCTTTTTAGTTTATATTGTATATCATTGCCATTTGACCATTATTTTAAGATAATTATTCTAGTATGTTTAGAAATATGGTATTTTATGAATGAAATATGTTAGTGAAATATTGTTTAAGTTTTTTTATTACAAACAAAAAGGTTACCTTATAGGTCCCGGGAACTGTTGCCGCCGTTTATAGTGTCTGCTGCAGATACATTTTGTTTACTTAATTGACTTGCATTGTCATTATTTGAAGTTCCTTCTCAAGTGTTTTCGTCACTTTTATTTTTGTACAAACTGTAGGTACTTGAGTTATCTTTTTCATTTGGCATTGGCACACCCATAACATTTATTTGGATAGAGGCCATTAGCATAAATATGGAATAGAATAGCTGTGGCCGGTTCTTTTGCCTTTATTGTTCTGACATACACTAAACTATCTCTGTGCAAAAAATCACGTCGATCTGTTGCCCAGTTTTCGTTCACTTGAAAATTTTATCAAGTAGGTACCTACCTACATAGATTAGGCAAATCTATCTATCTATCTATCTATCATCACGCCTTTCATCCCAAGAGGGGTAGGCAGAGACAATCGAATGCCATTTGTTACGATCCTGACATATCTCTTTTGCTTCTTTTATATTCATCTTACCTTTCATACATGCTCGGCGATTGTGTGTACTTTTAATATTTCCTTCGATCAACATATTTTTTATATGTTCAATAAAAGTACATCTAGGTCGTCCTCTGCTAGCATTTCCTTTCACTTCAGCCATATAAACCTTTTTAGTCAAAATGGTGTTTTATTAACCTTACTTCAAAAGAAGGAGGTTCTCAATTCGTCGGAATCTTTTTTTAAATATATGTTACCGATTACTTGAAGACGCCTGGACCGATTTAGAAAAAAAATCACAGGTGGTCTCATGATCATCAGGTCAGGATCTAATGATGGGATCCTGGAGAAATCGAGAACTATTCAATTTTTATAGGCACACTTGAAGCGATTTGGGTTTTTGGGTCTTTTCAGTGCATAATTTTTGAAGTCGGTACACAACTTGTTTGGTCTAAATTGATTTGAATGTAACGAAATATAATATCCTGGATTAACCGTCCACAAGCATAGACTCATAATATCACATCACCCCTCCAACAAATTCTATATATTAAACTTAATAAAATAATAATTAAGATACACAAGAAATTCTCTTGGGAATTTCTTAACAATAACTAAATTAATCTCAAGTTATACTCAAAGGCTACGATCCTCAATATCGCCCCTACATAGCGTGTTGACTAATTAATTGTATTAGTTCGGGTATCAAACTTACATACTTTATATTCAGTGGCATTGAAAAGGCTTGCGAATTGGGAATAATATGTTACAGTTAAAACTATTTCGCGGTCAAAACTACTTTTGACTGAAAATTTATTGGTCAAAAGTAGTTTTGATCAAGAGTCGATTAGTTGTCAGCAAATGTGCGAGTTTGATATTAGTTGTTAAGTCTTAAAGTTAATTTTACTTCCTTTGTCTCAGCAGGTCGGTGCCGGTCAAATAGTGGGCGGATTGTCCTATATAAAATCCAATCCATATACTAATTAAGTAAGCGTAAATTTAATTATTATTCAAAATTGTATGACAAAAATCTACACTTACGTAATGCAAGCGGTTTATTTGTTATATTAGATGTAACTTTGGATTTTTTTCTATCGAGAAAATATTTTTTTATCAGTATATATCCTCTTAGTACAGTATTATGTGAGACTCCTCTCTAGTCAAAACTACTTTTAATTTAGTTAAAAGTTTGCTTGTTATGATCTCCTTTGTTAGGTATTGTTACATATTATTTAAGTATTAACTAATGGAATTATTGAATTGAGTCGGGGAAAAAATAGCCGCCAGCTCGCTCTACGAATATGCTGCCTCTATATTAGAGATAAAAAACAAAATCAAGTACGCAATAATTATATCTTTTACATATAGAAAATTAGTTATAAGTGTATCCATTTTCAAATTACTTAGTGAAAGATTTACTTAGAAAAATAAAAAAAATCTATCGCTCAAAATAAACAATTATTATTTCGATTACACTAAAAACAAATATTTATTTAATCTTTTACATATGAAATTTTCTCATACGACCTTGTATATGCCCTGCACATCTCTAGACATGTATTAATTAATAATTAATTAGATTGGGGCTTACCAAAGGCTTGGTAAAGGGCAGGTGATATCAATAAACCTTCATTGGCAGATTATCACATTCCAACAATATAATTGGTTGTAGGGAGCAATTCACAAAGTAGAGTTCAAAACTAAACAAAATAAAATAATAACAATTTTATTATTCCAGCTAGTATTCCAGATTTTTAGTAGTTTTAATTAAAAGGTAAGCGGGGGAAGGCAAAGTGAAGCATAAAAATGTAAAATTCATTGCAAAATATTAACTAAAGTTTTTAAATAAAAACTTATGTAGGTACATAATCCGACAAACCACACTTAGAGGCTTTTCCATCTAAATATATCTCAAATTCTCCAACGGAACTAGCCACTTGTTAGGTATAGCCTCACAAATACCATGGGCTGAACGAGGGAGACTTGGTCTTCCGCTGGGTACCCTGGAACCGTAACACGGTTTCGGGAACTTTAAGGTAACCCGTGAAGAAAAAAAAGTTTAAACTAGCCCATACTAACTTTCATACCCTATTATACGTGGATTTAAAAAACCGGCCAAGTGCGAGTCGGACTCACGCACGAAGGGTTCCGTACCATTATCTATAAAAACGGCAAAAAAAATCACGTTTGTTGTATAGGAGTTAGGAGCCCCCTTAAATATTTATTTTATTCTGTTTTTTAGTAGCGGCAACAGAAATACATCATCTGTAAAAATTTCAACTGTCTAACTACCACGGTTCATGAGATACAGCCTGGTGACAGACGGACAGACGGACGGACAGCGGAGTCTTAGTAATAGGGTTTCCGTTTTTAACTTAGGGTCCAAACTTTCTTCGTATCAAATTTTATCAAAATCGGTTCAATGGTTTAGCTGTGAAAGCGTAACAGACAGACAGCCCCAGACAGAGTTACTTTAGCATTTATAATATTAATATGGATGTGAGGTTAGTGAATAAAGCTCCTAGTACTTTCTATTAATATTCTGTCATTGATTTCGTATCACGTAAAAATATCTGTGCCAATACAATAGTTAATCCTTACCAATTATGATGAGATGAGATTCTTATAATATGAAATATTATTATTTTGATTTATGTCTCGAATAATATTGAACTAAGTACCTATGTAGGTGGAAAAGCCGTTTGTCGGATAATGTACATATTTTTTTTTTATTAAAACTTATTGGTACATGTTCGGGTGTGGGGATAGAACCCGCGAATTCTCAGTTGTGGGCCGACGTTTTGCCCACTCGACCACCGACACTCAAACCCATAACCCTTCTAAGCCACATTTAACTAATGTAATGTTTAATTATTTGTAAATTTCTAGTTGGCTGAATTCTTTTTTGTGATTTATCATTGGAAATGTTTTTCGTCAATTTTAGGGCAAACTTGAGAAGAACTTAGCAGGATATGCAACCAGTAGGTGAAAATAATTGCATTGTGCTACTTGATGAGCCTATTCCCTTTCAAGTATGTGTTTTGTTGTTAGTTTATTTAGAATTTAGATTAGGTATATGTTATTGTTATTCTTTTCCTCCTTGAATTGTTCTAAAACTATGGGTAAGAATAATTTAAAGGGTACTTCCTCGCTTTCAAAATAATGTTTATATTTTTAACCGACTTCAAAAAAAGGTGGAGCTTCTCAATAAAAATCGTCGGAATTTTTTTTAAAATTATTTTCATGTGTGTTCCCCCGATTACTTGAAAACGCCTGTACCGATTTGGATTTTTTTTTGTTTGAAAGGGTATATTTTGCAGGTGGTCCCATGGTCATCAGGTCAGGATCAGGTGGGTATTTTTATTATAGTGACTTGTGCATTTGCTTTCGGAAAGCACACTTTTCAGTGCATAATTTTTGAAGTCGGTACACTTTTTTTTAAAAGGCAATTAATAATACCGAAATTCATTTACAATGGCTCTTTGAATTTAATTTTTTCATAAAATTATTCCAAACAGCGGAATAAAATACGATGGCAAATAAGGAAAACGCTTCCTTTTGCAACGAAATATGTACCTCTACTTGTTTCTTGCTTTTCAGTGCATAATTTTCAAAATCCAAGGAATCAGTAACATCAAATTTTCCATAAATGTTCAATGTTTCCATAAAATGCATATAATATTAGGTTTCCTATTATTTAAACAAACAAAGGATATATCTACCCTATTTCTCTACAATCTATGTCCATCCATTAAGCTTGACCAGAGCGTGTCACAGCCTGAGGGACCGAGGGATAGGAGGGTTACTTGCCTGGACCGGATTAATTCCATGTTAGTTAGGTTTCACTTGAAATAATTTTAATTTAAAATCAGATTTTACTTTGAATCCAATTAGCAAGAGGGTAAAATATAATATCTTTTCTAATTTTAAAAGAAAATATTAAATCTATAACTAGTGGAGAGGGTAAGTTTGTTTGTTTGTCTATACTAATATTATAAAAAGGAAATATTTGTATTTTTGTATGTTTGTATGTTTGTTACGAATAAATTCAAAAACTACTGGACGGATTTTGATCATTCTTTCACCATTGGAATGCTACATTATCCCTGAGAAACATAGGCTATATACCATCATGGCATGACGACGGGAACGGGGTGGGCAGAGGTGAACATGACAAAAGCTATGCATGAAGTGTATGTTTGCCAACATTCTGAAATAGTCACGTACGAAGTCGTGGGAAGCAGATAGTAAGAAATAAATTCAAAATTGGCAAAAAATTCGAAAATTTAGGGTAAATTAATTCTGGGGCTAAAAACTAGGTACCTATTATACACTTCTTCATGACCTTTATACCTTGCGGTGTAGCCAGATACATCAGTAACAGTGTCCACATTTTCCATGTTATGTCCAGGTTGCAAGTCTTGGAAATAGATGTGTCACTTTTCTATAAAAGACTAAATATCTGTTATTTTTAAAAGAAGTACGGATGCCGTCTTTACGTTCCACCCGAAGCACCTTTTAATATAAATCGTACCTTTTAGACGAAACTGCGAAACTCTTGTAATTTGTTTTCAATTAACACTTAGGTAAGTATATGATTATATGATTTGAAGTCAATTTTAATTTTAAAAGTATATATATCCCACTAATATTATAAACGCGTTTGTATGGATGTATGTATAACTCAATCACGCCAGAACGGCTAAATGGATCTTGATGAAATTTGGCACAGAGATAGATTATAGTCTGGAATTAGCACATATGCTACTTTTATCCCGAAAAAATGTATGGTTCCCGTGGGATGGATTTGTTTATATTTTTCACGGGATCGACATCATTTTTTGCATAGTGGTAGATTAGGGGTCAGAGATAATATACCTACATATATTTTTATACCGCGAAGTCGGGCGGGGGAGGGGCAAAATACAGATTATTTATTTTTGGATCTATTTCCACGCGGGTGAAACCGCTTACAGAAGCTTGTTTATTTATAAATCAAAATGAGATATTATAGTTTGCGTTTATCGTCCCTGCCTACCCTCGGCCGGTGTATTTATAAAGTATAATCAATTTACAATCCCAATTAGATTTTAGCAAAAGCTGTCACTCGGGAAGGACGGAATAATTTTGGGAATCTCCCCGCACTTCCAAAACAAAGCAGAGTGTCCGAGGCTCGTTCAAAAGGGAATAATAACCGCCATTTTCAGATTAGACTGCGTTTATGGTTAACAAGCGGAGTGGCAGCGTTGAGCGTATACTCGAAGTCCTAATCCCAACTAATATTATAAATACAAAAGTTTGTTTGTGTGTTTTTCTTTTAAGTCAAAACAGATTGAAGTGATTTGTTCAGAGAGAGAGAGGTGACCATATAGTACTTTTTATCTCGGAAACAATACAAAAATTTCCACGAGCTAAGCTGGGGCAGAAAACTAGCTAGTTATACATAAATTAACATATTCAGATTAACTGATTCATTGGTTAATTGGAAACCTCAAAAGCAATAAATATGAAATACTCCATAGGTAAAATGAAAGAAATTTCAAAATGTAATTTTTGTATGGAAAATGGAATAAACAATGTATGCTGAAATACACAACTTACAACTAAAAGTATTAGTAGATAATATATGCTGTTTTAGCTCCATCACTTACTTATGGAAGCGAGACAATAAGATTGATAAGAATAAAGTCACAACATCATCTTTCACTCCGCATGGGACTAAAATGAAGAAAAGTGGTATACTCTAGTTTGGACACGTTGAAAGAATTACTAAAAAGGTTTATATAACAGAAGTGGAGGGAAATGCTAGCAGAGGACGACTTGAAAGGTATGATGAATATAAAAGAAGCGAAAGAGGTTTTTTACGTTCGCCGAAAAGAGGTATGTCAGGATCGTAACAAATGGCATTCGATTATCTCTGCCTACCCTTATTGGGATGAAAGGCGATAATGAAACATAATTGTAGAATTTAAAAAAATGTTTCAGGGGTAGGTATACAGATAGATTTTTTTTTTACTTCTATAAGCAAACATTATGATTTTATTACTTTCGCCACTGAGACGATGGGACCGTGGAGCGAGGACGCAAAAAAATTTTATAAATCAATTCAAAATTAATAAACGTCAGGACCCGAGAGCTGGCATGTACTTTAAACAACGAATTAGTCTCGCCATACAAAGAGGCAACGTCGCCAGCGTCTTGGGCACCATGCCACATGCCACAAGACAAGTTAGAGGAACTCTACATATTAATATAGCCCCATATATGTTAAATTGTATTTTGTTATTTGTTTTCTTCTTATTTTTTTTCTCTCAGTTATCAAGTTTTATTTATAATTAGTTTTAGTTACTTATTTAAAATTATGTTTATAACCAAATTGTAAAATTGATATAAATGTTGTGAAAGAAAAAAAAAAAATTTATTTTTTGATTTAAGGTTTTTATATTAATAAAAATAAAAAAATTATACAGAGTGATATTTTGGTAACTTTTTATAATGACCACGAGCTTGCTTTCTGGTTTCTAAATTTAGAACTGATTTTTTTACAATTCAGAATTAATTTAATACACTGTAAACGCGGCCTTAGACCGGTGGAAGGACTCACAAAATTCGGATGAACCAATTTGCATGTTAACATGGATCACAAAATGTAATAATTGAATATACCGCCGTTAGGATAGCAATCTGTAGGCGATCTCATCAATTTTTAATTTCTATTTGATACAACGAGATTGGGGTTCTTGGGTCGAATTCGTTGTTTTGTGATCTTTTATCTAACTATTTAGCTACATAAATACGCTTATAACTACTTATCTATTAGATATAAATATATGCTACCGCGGACTTTGTTGTAAATAATTTTATTCTACACAATTCTTTCCTATATCATTATGTTATATCTCTGACGGATTAGACAACAAACGCCATGAAATCTCGCTGGGGCTAACTTTTTTCTCTGACTTGATTCACTTATACTGTTAATGTTCAACTCCTAAACATGATAGGTCCATGTTTAATACTCGTAAACCTTCCCGATGAATCAATATATCTAACAGTAAAAACCGCAACAAAATCCGTTCAGCAGTTTTTGTGTGAAAGGTCACAGACATACAGACGAGATTTTATAATATGTAGTGATAATTATAGTTGCAATAAGATTTTTCCTGTGAGGGGTAGGCAGAGACAATCGAATGCCATTTGTTACGATCCTGACATACCTCTTTCGCTTATTTTATATTCATCATACCTTTCATACATGCTCGGCGATTATGTGTACTTTTAATATTGTGTTCCATCAATACATTTTTTATATGTTCAATAAAAGTACACCTAGGTCGTCCTCCATTTCCTTTCACAATTTTTCGCAATATAATTTATATTTGACTCTAAAAACATTACTAAAACCATTGAAATTTCTATAGCCATTGTATGTTCATATTAATTGGTAATTTTTTTTACCTACATTATAAGCTTGAACAAATATTTTAATCTAAAAGTTAATCTCGTCCCCATACTGTATAAGGGTGTATAACACAGAACATTATAAAGAACATAGAAGTAGCATGTGGATTGGTAGTCGTTTCCGCGGAACCACACATCTGCGCTGTAGCATCTTCAGAATTTTTCCTGAAAGGCTCAAAAATAGAAAAAAAAACATTTTGTGCTAGCACAAAAATCATTGTGACATTCATTCATGTCGTGTATTACAAAAAGGTTTGCTTATATTTAGTTTATATGTAGGTACTATTAGCTATCTACTGAGGTTGCACCGCTCCTATGGGTCATGGCGTGATGTTATATAGCATATACCCTTCCTCAATAATTGGGCTATCAAATGCAAAAATATTTTTTCAGCTTTATTGTTAGTACAGATTATATTACCAAATTAACAACTTACTCAAATCCTGTTATAAGATTTTAATAAACAACACATCTATTAATTTATTGATGGAACTATGGAAAATTTAATTAGATAAAAATGAAGTTTTCCGTAGTACCATCAACGGAAAAAGACGGATAACTGCACAAATAAAACTAGACTAGGTTTTCACATTATTGTCATCACAATACAAAAAATTGGTTAAACCGGCTTTCATATAACATGTTAACGTGTTAAAATGCTACTTCTACTTTCTTTAAAATGTTCTGTGGTATACAAACACCATAAAAGCGGGTATCGTACCATAAAAAATTAAGCAATTATTCTAGCCACCCTTCGTTCAATTTTAATTTTTGTTAATATTTCGTTTAAGGGGAAAAGCCACGCACAATGACCGACCTCTTGGATTAAAACTAAACAAAGCAAAAACTCCCAAAGGATTTCATGGCATATTTGATATTAAAATTGGTATAATGTTTTCATTAGACTTGATGGATTTGGCAACAAGTCATGGCCACATTTACTACTGTTTGGTACGACAGGATCTGCCTACCCCTCTTAGAATAAAAGACGTGATGATAGATTGATAGAAAAAATCGGCCAAGTGCGAGTCGGACTCGCGCAAAAAGGGTTCCGTACCATTAGGTATCTATAAAAACGGCAAAAAAATCACGTTTGTTTTATTCTGTTTTTTAGTATATGTTGTTATAGCGGCAACAGAAATACATCATCTGTGAAAATTTCAACTGTCTAACTATCACGGTTCATGAGATACAGCCTGGTGACAGACGGACAGACAGACAGACAGACGGACGGACAGCGGAGTCTTAGTAATTACTAATTGGTAAAGGTCCCGGACTCAATCCTTTCTAGTGGCAAAAATAGGTGCTTTAATCGACTCCTCGTGCTTCGGAATGCATCAGAACTTCTTCTAAAAATAACAGATATTTGACACATCTAGGTTCATTAAGTGCAGCAATAAGCTTCCCACCTGTTCTGTTTAATAACAACAACTGCCCACATCGCAAGGTATAAAGGCCGTGAACATTTGTGTATTTTACTAAATCACACCGTCACGGGTATGATGTTGCTATAATTGGTCAAGTTGTGAGTACAACTCGCGCGCTGAGGGTCCATTCTTTCTTTCTTTCTTCACGGGTTGCCTTACAGCTCCCGAAAGCGTGTTACGGTCCCAGGGTACCCAGCGGAAGACCAAGTCTCCCTCTTTTAGCCGATGGTATTTGTAAGGCTATACCTAACGAGTGGCCAGATCTGTTGAGGTATTTAGATGGAATGGTTTGATGGTGTGGTTTTAATTATTAATTAAATATGGTGACTTTGCAATACTTAGCTTTTTATTAAGTGGTCTTTCTCCCGGTTCACCTGTGTAATATGGCGACTTTTTTATTGTATTTTTTAAATATTTAGTTACGTTTAAAAAAAACTATTTTAATTTAATTAGTTAAATAAACTTAATGTTACAGTATTTCTAAAACACTAGAGCAACTTTCGCGACCGTTCGTCTGCATATCAGCGAAGCTAGTTTAAAAAGTCGAAATCTTAGTTTTGCACAGCAAGGCTGCAGCCTTACCCACTTAAGGCACCGACGCACCTAAGACAGGATTGTCGTTTAGGTTTTTCTATAAATTACAAGAAAATCCCTATATTTCCTATTTAGGGTTAATTTTCGTATAATGATTTTCATAATTATGCCTAATGCCAATAGACACTCGATCAATTTCACTACAAATTATCTCATTACTCAGACAGAGCCAGGTGTATTCAATAGTTCTGTGTGTATTCTGACAGTTGCAATTTATTACCAAGATATTAGCAATAGAAATAACAGAAGGATATCGAATAATAAGGACCTGTGTTCAATCAAAATTTGGAATTGGAATTTAGGAGTGTATAGAGCAATTTAAAGATTAGGAGAGAATATGAATGGGCTATAGCAAGTTGGAAATGGAGTGACAACATCGTGAAGAGAGAGAGTAGAGCGTGGAGGAGAACTGCGGAGAATAGTGTGGCGCAATGTTGAGAAGGCCTACGTCCAGCAGACGGACACAGGCTGAAGAAAAAGAAAGATTAGGAAAAGAAGAGGGAAGCAGGGTTCGCAGATAGTTAAAGAACAATTTATTGTAATTATGTTTAGTTCTTCAAGAGTTGCCTTACGGCTCCCGGAACCGTGTTATCGATCCCAGGGTAGCCAGTGGAATCACCAAGTCTTCCTCTTTTAGCCGATGACATTTGTTATAGCTTAATGAGTGGCCAGTTCTGTTGAGGTATATTTAGATGGAAAGACTAAGTGTGGTTTGTCGGATAATGTACTATCAGGAACAGAATTGCAATGACCAGTACAAAAAAATTTCGCTTGACGCTTTAAAATGACATGAAACGAAAATGAAAACTATGTCAGTTGTGATTTGATCTGATTGAATCGTATCTATTTGAATGTCATGGCATTAGAAATGAAACATAATGTTAACTTAAATGTGCAAGCGAATATAGCCTTGACGGGGTCCTACTAACGCTGCTCCTGAGTCCTGATTGTATGTACATAAGTTTATAATTATTAAAAAAGTCATTGGTACATGGACGGGATCGAACGGTGGATACCAGATTATATATTCTGTTTTTTTTTTATAATATAAATATTATAGTGATATTTTACATAACGCAGGTTGACAATTTTATAAGCGCCCATCGATCTCAGGCAGGTGTAAACACACTAAGGGCGGCGCAAAGTGAATTTACATTCACTTTCCTTTATCGAAATTCAGAAACGAGCCAAGAACTACGAGAAAGCCAATATAACGTTGCGACTACGCTATCGGTTCCCATTATCGAAGTGCTATTTACACATTTCGACTTGATCACGACGGGCGCCTTGTTGAAAGTAAAGTTCGACGACGCTTCCACCACATTTAATATTATAAAAGGGAACGTGTTAGTTTGTCTTTCTTTCAGGTCAAAACATAATTTCGACATAATTTACGTATTATGTATGTATATAGGACCGGAGAGTGACATAGATTTCGTCCTGGAAATCATTGTGGTAAGTATAATTTGGTAAGTACCTTATTATGGTAAGTATAAAAAAGTTCCACTTAAATAAAGTTTCTGAAAGATTGATAAAGAGGTTATGTACGATTAATGAACATATCAGTTGTCTGATACGTAAAAATGTATGGATTAATTTTTACAGTTGTTAATAAAATATAGGACGGACTAAAATCAGTGTAATCTATAGATTTCTCTATCTATAGCTTGCGGCGTGGTCAAGATTCCCGGCCATTTTATAATTAAAAACGTATGTACTTACATAATCCGACAAACCACACTTAGAAGATTTTCCATCTAAATATACCTCAACAGAACTAGTCACTCGTTAGATATAGCCTCACAAATAGCATCAGCTAAAAGACGGAGACTTGATCTTCCGCTGGGTACCCTGGGACCGTAACACGGTTTCACGAGCTATATGGCAACCCGTGAAGAAAAAAGGCTTACGGCGTGACCAGAGTGTCTATGTCATAATATTATTTAAAGAACTGGCTGTACTTACCCTCCAAAGGTTCCAAATCACGACTAATTTCCAAAATTGGTGCATACATTTCCTGGCCTTAGTGACTAAGACCTGGGTCTTCCAATTTCAAGAACTACTATTGACGCTCTATAATTAATAGTATAAGAAGTATTTTTAATGTTAGTCCTGCCAAATTAAATGGAGGTCTAAAATATCGTGCATTGTAAAAGCGCTTTTTAGGCAAATTAAACGAAGGCGTAAAACAGTATCCACGCCCAGTGTGAGCACTATCTCAAGCTCACACCTTCGTTAAGACATTCTTAGTACACTTTAACGCTAAATTTATTTTTAACTCTATGTATTATGTAAAGGTTCTTTTACGTGCTGTGGATCGTGATAACTAAATGACTCCTTGGTCTAGCTGCAAAAATAATTATTTTAGGTCCATTACCTAAGTGTCACTTGTTTTGTTCAATATGGGGGGGGGGGGTCGTTCATAAATTACACGTTAAGGAGGAGGGAGGGGTTAACGAATTCTAAATTTAAATTTGCAAAATATGAGACGTTACACAATGTGACCACCTGTGACAAGGACGGGGTTTTCCAAAAATCATAAATTAGTTCCATTACTTACTTATGGAAGCGAGACTTGGGTATGTAACAAGAAGCATGAAAGTAATTTATATGCAGTGGAAATGCGGTCTTTGCGTAGAATGTGTGATATAAAACGTATTGACTGCATCCGGAACGATATCATTAGAGAAGAATGCGGAGTGAAAGATGATGTTGTTGCTAAAACGAAGAAAAGTATTTTACGCTAGTTTGGACACTTAGAAAGAATGAAGGATGAATGATTGACTAAAACTTTTATTGAACATATAAAAAATGTATTGATCGAAGGCAATATTAAAAGTACACACAATCGCCGAGAATGTATGAAAAGTATGATGAATATAAAAGAAGCGAAAGAGATATGTCAGGATATGACATTCGATTGTCTCTGCCTACCCCTCTTGGGATAAAAGGCGTGATGATAGATAGATAGACAGATAATTCCTCCTTGCTGTTTAGCATTTTTGCCACGTCTGAGATTAGAACCCAAGTCCATCGGTCTACCAATTAGACTATTGACTTAAAGTAAGTAGGTACCCAAAATATCTCAGCAACGTGTCAGTATTGCAATATCTAAACACACGGGATCCATTAATTTGCGCCGTCACACCCCGCCGGTGACAGATTACGTCATCTACTACGAGGACCTCCCTGAGGAAATGGCCGACCTAGTCTTAGGTCTTAATAGAATAACTGAAGCCTAAATTAGATGGCTATTTCATAATTAAGGTCCAAGAAATTGCAATGGATAATTTACTTCTTTAATATTTAAGAATTCGTTTTGGGGCAAAGGTTAGACCAGCAAACATAATATTTTTCTTTCATCCTCTATTATGATCTTGAGATACAAAAATCTCAAAGAAAATAGGTCTTTCAGTTTTTCCTGAATTTTTAAATTTTTCTTTCTCTAAAAACTTGATTTGGACTAATACGAATATTTAAAAATATTAAACAAATCTGTGCAGCTGTTCTCACTGATGCGCTTACTAACGAACAGCATTTCCATTTTTATTTATATGATTACAATTAGAAGGGTATTATATGAGCCTTATATTGGTGAAATAATTTTTAGAATCGGTTCAGAAGTTTGAGAGATTATCCCCTACATTCAAACTTACTTTATACCTCTTAATTTTTAATATTCTTTAATTTGTAATTCGTCACTATATTAAAAAAAAACTCTTTATTTGTCAATATCATAATCAAAATATTGTTTGAGGTTTGTTTATAACTGACAAGTTACATTCTGTCGTCTATCTCATAATTTTGACAGCTGTCAAATTGGACTTCTAAAATATCTTTAATTATAGATTCAGCAAGGGATTCCACATCCGGTCATGGCGACGAACGCACGCGTTTTCGTCGTGGCGTGATGTGGAATCCAGTTTAATCTTGTTCGTGCTGTGATGGTTGTGATTAATCAGTGATTAATAAGACATATCACGGTCGGCGGGATTATCTTAAATACCGATTTATCGGCTATAAACAGTATAAAGGCTATAATACTTTACATTGGCAAATCACCGATAAACATTGATGGAGCCATAATAAAAAAAGAAGAAGTAGAAGAAGGTTCAGCAAGTGCAGCAACAGGATTGCCACCTGTTCTGTTCAATATGGACCACTGACAATAAGTGGGCACTGTTACTGATGTCTCTAGTCACACCGCAAGGTATAAAGACCGCGTATCTGTATAGTACAATGAAGTTTGTGTATAAAAACAAAATGTTAAAAAACTAATACAATTTATGACCTAACAATAAAACATTTTTGTCATGTACAGGATGCCCCACAAAAAAGTCAAACTTGACAGTTGAAATGTCGAGCTAGTGTTGTCAATATTGATGTATGGTGCGGAATAAAATATAGCTCCCGAGGGTGAGTGACGTCAGTCTGCTAGTTGTCTGTCGTGTGCTGTCAAATCAATCATCGTCGCGTTGAAGCTGTTAGAATATTGCTATTGTTTTACAAGCTTTAGTTTCATCTGTAACAAATCTTGAAAGTCTAATTTAACCAACGTCTAATAATTGTCATATCGATTTGAGGCTTTGCAAGTGTATGTCATTCGGATGACAATACAATCATTTCGTACCATCGATCTGACCTGATGATGGAGCCTGTAAGTTGTAACGAAGCTACGTAACCCCATCGACTTTGGGTTAGAAATTAAAATAGCTTTCGAAAGACAAATAAATATATGAAATGATAAAAAAGTTTGTGTCGGTGGTGTTAACTAGGTAGATCACGAGTTCAATCCCGGATCCCGGCCATGTACCAATGGGTTATTTAATTAAAAACTTATATACATAATACGACAAACCAAACTTAGAGACTTACGTACAGCTTAACAAAGGGTGTAATTAACGCGAACACCAAAAATATTTTTAAGACTCTAAGCTTAGGCACCAAATAAAATAAACAACTTCAAATAAAATAATTGACACTATTAAAAGTGTCCTAAAGTATATCATATTATGATCCAAAATAATAGAAAAAACATCAGAAAAATCGCACGCCTTGTACTAATATTTTATTTGGTTTCTAAAATGGATAAATGGTCACCAAGTAAGGTAGGTAGGTTAGGTTAGGTTAGTATAAAATTTATTAAGTATAAAGTGTATTTTAAAGGCGTCTATATATTTTTATGGCAGTCAATAATAATATTTTAGGAAACGTAATTTGGTGACCATTCATCCATTTTGGTAACCGTTTAGAATTTTTTTGGTACAAAATAAATACATTTTTGGGCGCCGCTTAAACACAAGCCCTTAACAAATACCATCGGCTAAACGAGGGGGACTTGGTCTTGCGCTGGGTACCCTGAAACCGTAACACGGTTTCGGGAGCTGTAAGGTAACCCGAGAAGAAAAAAAAAGATGTACAAATTATATAATGGAAAAATTCAAATACTGTTATTTCTAATAGTTTTAGAATCTTGGTTTATCTTATTTTATCGATTTAAAATTTAAATCAAGAGTCTGAAAATCTGGACACCTCTATTACCACATCCATTCATCAGGCAGAGGACCGCAGCCGATGGAGGTAGATCGAGGAGAGTCACGATCCTCAGTAATCAGAGATTACATTGTCAAAATATCAGTTCCAACTTCTATTCCCTGTTATTATATCTGTGACCAGCCTTTTCCTCTTGCCCTCTTGTCAGTAAATTATAAATTCTCTCTAAAGTCGACCTACTTTCCGCACACAGTTACGCGCGACTAATTTGATTTCTTAAAGGAAGGGTTGATTAAGTGGAAATAGATAAAAAAATCTTTTTTAATCCTACAGCCACACTTTTTTACTTTGAACATTCATTCTGTGGAATTTTATGGAAATCTGGCCCGGCTTCGCACGATCAATTACAATTTTCCTAAAGGAATTAATAATTTTCCCGGAAAAAAGGTAGATGTCACTTTCCAGCCCTCCAACTATTTCTGTGCAAAAATTCACGTCGTTTCGTAGTTTTGAAGCAGTACATACAAACATATCACTATAATCACTACGTATGTTATAAAATAAAGTCTGTCTGTCTATCCGTTTGGGCCTGTTTCACCCAAAAACTACAGGTTTATGAGTAATAAACATGGATCTATCATGTTTAGAAGTTGAGCATTAACAGTGTGAAAAAGGACTTCCAGCTCGTTTTCATGGCCTATGCTGTCAAATCTTCCATTACAAAATCATGTAGGAAAGTCCGTAAAGTCCGGAATGGTTGTAAATCGATATTATACCCGTGCGAAGCCGGGGGTGGTCGCTAGTTTACTTATATTTCGCAAAGAAATCCCATATTCCTTTGAAATGTACAGAGAGTTTAACGATCCAGGTTTTGCTGAGAATGCACAGTGATTTGCACACTAGTCGTGCTTTGTCCAACACATTGCATCCTACCTTGACGACATGTGCTCGATCGAGCTTGAATATTTTCTACGGAAATCTCTTCATTCAATCTATTATCAGGGAAGGTAATCTACTTATATTCAATTCTTCCTACATTTTGTTCTAAAGGAAGCAGTATTTGATTTAAAAAAATCCTTTTAAGTATTCCGTGACGAAATCGATAAAACGGAAAACTTATGGAACCCATGTTAACTTAGTTCATAAAAAAATTAATAGAAAAAAGCACTTACAGTTTTTCCGAATTTTCCAATTTTTCAGGCAACTTTTTAAATTTTCCAATTAAATCGGTCGAACCGTTCTCAAGTGATGATCTTTCATACATGCTGTGGTGTTCTGTATATTTACACTCTGTGACTATTACTAGACTGTGGCGAGTGGCGCCCTCTATGGCGTGCGGCAGGGGCATCTACTCAGATCAATTAATGACATCTATCACTTGATATTCTGCTATGATGGCTGCCGTTTATTTTATTTTTTTTTTATTTTTGGATACGTCACACATATTTCTATAGATGTGTTAAATTAAAATGTCAAATAAAACATTTGATTTCGAATTAAAAAAATATAGTTATTTGTGTTACTTTTAGATAATTTATCGAAAAAACGCCTAAAACCATTCAAAAGCTAAAAAATCATGACGATTAAAAACAAAGTGAACATAAAACAAAACTGTATTTCCTTAAAATATTTGTTCTAGAACATTATTAAGATATAATAGTCTATGGAGCTAAGACAATATGTCAGTGTGTCGGGACAACAAGGCGCCTTGTTTCCTTCAGACCGTATAACAACCTCTAATTATGTGTCTATCTCTGCGATGTCCTTGCTCAAACCATTACTTGTTAAATAATACGAGAGATTTCAAATATTAGAAAACAAAATATAACATCACTTATTTGGTATAGAATATTTCAAAAGGCAACACTGTAGACAAAGACTTAAAAAAAAATCCAAATTTAAAAAAATCTACCCGCATTTACAATTCGTCGTCAACGTCAACAGTGGTGAATAAATTACTAAACAAAACTTTCAAGTACTTAAATAAATATGTAACTAAATGTATATATATATAATTTGTATTTTAATAAAAAATATATTGTGATATTTGTGAAATCGTAAATAACTATGTTTTGTATAAATAATATGATATGATTTTATATGAATAAGTGATATTTTTGTGTGTGTTTTGTACGTGTTGGAAAATGACAGAAGAGAGTGCTTGACGGTGTGCTGACTCAAGATGAGTTAAGACCTATTGTATAGTTATAATTTTTTATGCGTTCGACTCGGTTGAAACTTCCCGCCATTTGAGACATATTTAACCTGCCCTACCTTGCCCATAACGTCGGCTTGCGTACGCAAGAAATCTTATAAAATATACTTTAAAAATAGAAAAGTGTATTGTGTGGATCTACAAAGGAGACGAAAGATCGGCCACACAGTAGAAGCATCAATCTGGGATACTAGCAAAGAGACCCGGCGCCGGAGTCTGCACTGAAGCAAAGCAACGCCAAGTAAGTGGAAATTTGTACTACTTGTTGGTTTGGGTGATTTAGCGTGTCTCAGATTGTGGCCAAGCAGGTGTATCTACCTCGTAGGTTTTGTTTTAACCCTGACACCAATTTACTGGACGCATCAAAAGTAACGCGAGCGTAAAGTACCTACTTACAATGGGGAAGAAAACGCAAACTAATGCAGATCGCGCTGCATTCGATCTACGTAACAAATAGTTTGCTGTTTTGACGCTGTCGATTATTTTGCGATAATTCAGAGAAAAGTATATTGTGGTGTTTTTCGTCACTAATAGTGAAAATGTACGCGAACTGGACTGTAGCGCAGTTAAAAGCTGAGTTGAGAACCCTCTAAAAGGACGTAAAGCGGATCTACTCAGTCGGTAAGTTTTACTTTATTATCCTAGAAAAACAACTAACCAAACAAAACCATGCTCGATTCTGTTTATACAGTGTCTTACAAGTATATTACAATCTAAACATCTTTCTATTGAAAGATTTTAGCTTAAAATTATATATTTCACTTAAAATGGATTTACCATTTTTTTATAGCTATCATAATATCAACAGCAATACCTTTGACTATGCATCATATTCAACTATATTTTTTCAGTTAATTTCAGTTTACTTCCCCATTACACGACGCGCAATTCGGTATGATTCGGTGCTTTCTGGATTTGTCTAAGACCTTGTCTGTTATGATATTATCTGGGACAAGCTGAAGGATGTGGGTGTGCTTGCTGGTCTACTTGATATACTGAGACATTGGTACAGTGACCAAACGAATGTAGTGACATGGGCAAATGAGTTCTCGAATCCATATCCGATGGAGTGCCGAGTGAGACAAGGATGACTGTCGTCGCCCAAAATCTTCAGCCTTTATTTAATAGAGTAGAGTGATATAGACTACTTTTTATCCTGAAAACTTCCACACGCGAAGCCGGGACGTATAGCTAGTTTATTATATACGTAGGTATCGTAGCACAGATGGTAAAAGTGTAATGTCACGATCACTAAAACTGTGCCACTAGGTCGGACAAGTGAAAAAATTCCCCCAAAATGGGCAAATCGTTCCGCGATACATCCCCATAGAAAGTAATATAGCTCCTTTTTTCCTGTACTTTTTATTTTCTTTTGAGAAACGGCGTTCGCCGTTGACAGGCCACTAATGGAACTTGCTACGTACAACCGTTCATTCTCCTACTTCCTACATTGAGAAATGAATTGTACACAAAGTTGTGCTTTTGTTGCCACTGACTATATCAAACGGGATTCATTTTGTAGGAAAGCCACAGATTTGTAAAATATATCATCATAGGGTGTGTTTAATTTTAAGTTTGATTCTGGTTTTAATTTAATTTTTTTATTTTGAATTTGATTTTTATTTGGATTTTTAGATTTTATTCTATAGTTTTAATTATAGTTTAAACTTTTGATCTTTTTATTTTAATTTGATTTCAATTTTTAATTTCAATTTTGCTTTTAATTTGTTATAATTTATTTCTTTATTTTATAATTACCTATGTACTTTTTATCATGTAAGTTAACTTGTAGTCAATAACGTGTAAATGTATAGCCATGTTGTGTTCACTACTAATTGGAATATCTGTTTAAAAAGTTTTTTTTTCCTATTAAGTAATTTTGTGATATTTGCAGTTATTCTGTACTTTATTACCATTGAAAGTGGCTCGGCATTGATGAAGATATGTGTATGAAGTTATATCTTGTTGATCTTCTGTATTAGAAATTAATATAGCCTCAGACAATATCTAATTCACTTTGTGGCAACATTCCCTGATCTGAGGTGGCAATAATAATAATATTTCTTTAAACATGAGTACCTATACAAAAACATATACCGATCTATTTGTTTGACCTCAAACTTACTAACAAACTAGGCATATTATATGCATTTTTGCTAAAATTTTGGGTTTTTCGAAGGTAGGATTCATTAACACTAGGCCAATACAGTTTTGTATTAAAAATAATACTTACCTCAGTAAATATGGACATTGTTACGTATCTATAACTATGAGCAAATTCAACCACTACATATAAAAGTTACACAGTTTCTATCAAAATAACGTTTTATTCAAGAAATCGATTGCAAGCTTGTCAAAAACTGAGACGATATTAAATTCCCAGTTGACATCGCAACGTTAGCAGGTCCTCATAATTCTGAAAAGATTCCAACGACGCGCTCGGTTCACTGAAAATTTATGACAAAAATATTTTTCACAAAATTCTCAAGGCACAAAACCTAACCTCTCATATGGCAGAAATGTTTCGTGTCCACTTGCCTAGCAAATACGGTTAGCCGTCACAACATGGATCACTACATATTATGAAACAAAGTCTGTCTGGCTGTGCCCTTTACACGTCAAAACTACTGAAATAACTTATTTTCAAGTTAAAAAAATGGACCTATCATCTGAGTATTAACAGAATTATTGGACCAAATCGGCCAAAAAGTTAGCGCCAGCGCGCTTTCGTGGGGAATGCTATCTAATCCGTCAGATATATAATCAAATGATGTAGGAAATAATTGTGTAGAATAAATTAATCTACAAAAGAGTCCATAGTCGCATGTATATATCTCTAATAGATAAGCACTAATAAGCACATTTATAAATTACGTATTCAAATAAAATTGTTGTAAGCGGGTTATTATTGTAAATAAAAAAAAAATCGGTTCCTTATAAGTAAGAGCTCAAATCGGTTCAGAATTTTACACGTGAAGACGTTACAGCCATTAAGAAAAACAAACCAAAATACATTTAGTTACTTTAAACTATCTACCCATATCTAAAATTACATTGTCTCCATATAGCCGGAAGCGAATCAAGTTAATCTGTCACATGTCAGTAACAATAATGCGGCTCCCGGACTATTCTGTATGGTTTAATAATAATGGGAGGTGGATATAAATGTCCAGAGATGTGAGTAAGAAATGTGACAGTTGCTTTATATGATAAGAAGTAGCGCCGCAGGCTGTTCTGTACTTTTAGACCAGGAGCTGACATGCAGCATTTAAATAAATGAAAATAAAGATACTTTCTTCACGGGTTAAACCTTACAGATCCCGAAATCGTGTTACGGTTCCAGGGTACCAAAATCTCCCTCGTTTAGCCGATGGTATTTGTATATATATATACCTAACGAGTGGCCAGTTCTGTTGAGGTATATTTAAATGAAAAAGCATCTAAGTATGGTTTACATAAGTTTTTAATTTAAAAACCCATTGGTGCATGGTCGGGATCCGAGATCGAACCTGTGGTCTGCCTAGTTAATACCAGACGTTTTAACCACTCGGCCACCGACGCACTGTAGTAATAAAGATACTTAGTTGTAAAATTAAAACTGCAATTTAGTTTTATACTTCTTGTCCATTCATAATTTTACACTATTTTGATGTAAAGCATTTTTAAACCAAATGTATAGTGTTGGAGGGCACGTAAAGTTGGTTTCTGAACTTTTAAAAATAACAGATAATTATGGACACATTTAGGTCAATTAAGGCTTGGCACTTGATCTAATTAAATTATGAACTATTACTTTTAATATTTCCATCGATCTATACAATTTTTTTATGTTCACTAAAAGTACACCTAGGTCGTCCTCTGCCAGCATTTCCTTTCACATCAGCCATATAAACTTGTTTAGTCAATCTTTCATCCTTCATTCTTTCAACGTTTATAATAACGTCTTTTGTACATGCCAATTGTTTGAACACAGGCTCCCGGTCTATACAAAGTTTCATCTCATCTGTCACTTCGTCTCACATCAAGGACGATAAGCAAGTCACAGTTGCTCTGCATTTGTCTCTGTCCACCAATTCACAGCGTTCATTTAAGATATAATGCTAATGCTTGTCGATACTCAACAACTAGTTAAACATAAACATAGTATTAGTGTCAAATAGTGATCTATTTTAAGGTGAAGTGGTCGATGGGAAAATGAGTGATGAAAGAGCAGAACGCATTTATCTAGAATCGCGCGCACGCGAGCAGGATAGAAACAGTAAGCGATTCAACGTAAGCTATATAATAACGCAACTAAAAAAATATTGATGAAAAATTTAAAAAAAACGCTGTGGATGTGATTTGAACCATGTGCTTGTGCATCCTATGACTCCCCATTACATTTAACCGCTAGACTATCGTCACGAAAATTGACAACTTCGTGTCAATAGCAACCGTTGCTAAGGCTTTTTCTGATACATAATTTTCAGCCGTAAACAGAAATTAATTACTGAATTTCTGAAAAACTACTGAACCGATTTTCGTCATATGTCTGTGAGATAATGTCGAGAAATTATAATGTCTTAAAAAAAATAAGTTGTCAAAATCGGTACTTATTTTATCGAGATATCAAGAAAAATGTACTTTTAAAGTCAGTTTTTTCAAAATTTCTGAAAAACTAATGAACCAATTTTTATGAGAGAAAAATGGGACCAATCCGGAAGAATTATCTGTCGATTAAAAAAGAAACCATGAAAATCGGTTCACAATTGGCGGAGTTATCGATGTACATACATACATAAAAAAAAAATACGGTCCGAATTGAGAACCTTCTCCTTCTTTTTTTGGAAGTCGGTTAAAAATTTAAATAAAATCTTATGCAACATAGAAATAATTATACAATGAAAAGATAGATAATTACCAAAAAAAAAACATGTAAATTTTTGTAATGATACCATCTATATTATAGCAATAAAATTTGATAAATAAAGTTTTCAGATGTTAGGATTTTTTTTCTATCAATTAAAATGTAGAAACATCATATTTTCAAAATAATAAAAAAATGTCATATCCTTAAAATCAATACATATTTTTTTCAGTTTCGTAAATAGATCAGGTTTTCTGAAAATTTTGATTAAAAATTAAATTTGGTTAGACGGTTAGGGCCGTTCCCAATAGTCTATCTATCGCCCATTTAGGCTTAGGTAAGTTTGTCAATTACATACAATTTTATTCCAATTACTTACATACGCAATATAAGCGTAAATGGCCGATAGATAGACTATTGGGGTCTATTGTCCAGTTGAATATAGACAACTGGCAAAAAGTGGACACTGATACTGGGACCAGTCCAGAGATACGATAGAAAAATCTATTTAATTTTTTTTTATTAATTTTGAAAATTTACATAGGTCTGTATGTAAAAAGGTATTAAAACGATCTTTGATCGAAATAAGAGCCAGCCAAATAGAATTTAAATGTTTATTATATATGTCTGTCTGTCTCATAATGATTGTGCAGAATAGGCTCCGAAACGGCCCGATGGATTTTAATTACCGGTCCAAAACTAGAATTGCTGGGTCGGGCATTCCTTGGCTGTTTTTGGCCTTCGACTCGAAACGATAGATGTCTCGGTCTCAAAGATGCTGACCCCACAGCTTTTTGTTTCGGGTCTGGTGAACAGCGATGCCAAAATTACAAAATAAAGATATTAATTATCTTAAAGTTTAAAATATGTTCTAATATTGATATAATTTATGATGTTATTGAGTTTGAAGAGAGGCATACAGTTTTAAAGTATATTTATAACTCTCCTGGGAGATACATATTTGTGTGGCAAGCTTGCCGTTTGAAGTAACATTATGTAACTAAGAAATAAATTAAACATTTTTCACTAATTTGGTCATAAGTCTTGGTAGTTTAAATAATTTTTGACATCCTTTGAAGAAAATGTAAAGAATAAATTTCAGAAAAGCATATACTCACGCCTGATTCATAAAGGGGTGTGGAGCGTCACATTTCTCGATATATGAAAGGATTATTAATGTAAACAATACCTAATTGGCTAAGTTGCGAGTACGACTCGCGCGCCGATAGTTCCAGGATTTTGTTTAGGTTTTCCTGTAAACTAAAAAAAAATCTTTATGTTTTTTCAACATTTTAGACTCAGTAGTTTCGAAGGTAAGGGGGGGGGGCGGTCAATCGTATTTTTTTAATATTAATGCATTAAAAAAATTGTATTTCTTATTACATCGATGCCTTATAACGAGCTCTTTCATTTGACGTATGTACTTCATAATTTTTTTTAATTTTCTCCCCAAAATTAACCCTAAAATCGAAATTCGATTATTTATGATATGCGTCCGTGATAGGGTCATATCTATGTACCAATGTAGGTACTATATTATATGTACCAAGTTTCAACAGTTTTGGTTCACATCATTCGATTGTCTCTGCCTACCTTTATCAAAAATACAGATCCTTGCACAAATAATCAGTATCATAAAGTTAAATGTTTACAAATTCTGGATAACTTAACTTTTCAAAAACTGGAAGTAATAGTATATTTTCGGACTCCACCAGTTCTATGAAAATAGTACGCAAAAAGCATTTAATAGATTGCCAATAAATCTATACAAGCATAAGTAAATGCGGTCCACTTACTTATCCTTTGCCCTTCAGGAATACGAACATTCACTCACTATTTCTTACATAAATTTCAACCTGTTTCAGCCCACCTAGCGGCCAGCTTTTAAATATTTCTTGCCGCTGATTTATAGCCAACGTTATAAAACCCCTCCTGAAGCGTCCCAAGTTTCAGGTTATATATTTTTCGGACATTTTTTGTCGTTTTAATAAAAATTTTAGACCAAAGTGATTTGAATTTTTTTCGTTATTAGACGTGTGCTGAATTATTCGTGCTGAAATACTTTAATTATTTTCTTGATTTAAGGACCGCGTGTATAAAGAAATTTTAATATGAATCTGACTTGGGAATCAAATTTCTCACGTCATTTTATACGTCATACACTTACGAAGAAAAATATACATTATTTCCGATGGCGTCATCAAATCTTCACAAACACTACTAGACGACATTTTTAACCGACTTCCAAAAAAAGAAGGAGAAGGTTCTCAATTCGGACCGTATTTTTTTTTTATGTATGTATGTACATTGATAACTCCGCCAATTGTGAACCGATTTTGATGGTTTCTTTTTTAATCGACAGATAATTCTTCCGGATTGGTCCCATTTTTATCTCATAAAAATTGGTTCATTCGTTTCTCAGTAATTTTGAAAAAACTGACTTTATAAGTACATTTTTCTTGATATCTCGATAAAATATGTACCGTTTTTGACAACTTATTTTTTCAAGACATAATAATTTCTCGACATTATCTCACAGACATATGACGAAAATCGGTTCAGTAGTTTTTCAGAAATTCAGTAATTAATTTCTGTTTACGGCTGAAATTATGTATCAGAAAAAGCCTTAGCAACGGTTGCTATTGACACGAAGTTGTCAATTTTCGTGACGATGGTCTAGCGGTTAAATGTAATGGGCTGCATAGGATGCACAAGCACATTACATGGTTCAAATCACATCCACAGGGGTATTTTTTTTTAATTTTCCATCAATATTTTTTTAGTTGCGTTATTATTTGTCTCTCAAGGCAGCAAAATCACTTAAAAGGGTAAAATAAACATTTTAAAAGACCGTCTTCAAAAATTTGCACTGAAAAGTAAGAAATAATATAAATATTTCGTCGTAGAATTTGAAGACGGTTGGTGCCAAATTAGAAACAACTTAGTTCCCAAATTCACAAATATAGACAATTCATTAGGAACCTACGATCATCAGTACATACAAACATAGATAATATTGAATTAATTAATCTTTATCTTCTTAGATATTTACTTAGTTTTGTATCCTAATTTGGCACCAACCGTCTTCAAATTCTACGACGAAATATTTATTATTTCTTACTTTTCAGTGCAAATTTTTGAAGTCGGTGCACTTTTTTTTAAAAGGTTTATTAATTAGCTAGTCATTTTATAAATTGAAAATTCACATAAAATAAAAAAGCGACTCGCACGCGATTTTCGCTATTCAATTTATATTTCTTTTATTTTTAGGGTTCCGTATCCAAGAGAGGATGCCAACGGAAATCCTATTACTAAGGGTCGGTTAGTTCAACTGATAACCAATAGATGGCGTTTTTTACAAAATAAATAATTTAGTTTAATTTTAAAAGAAACATTTAATTTTCATTTGTTTGTTTATTTTTCGTCTTTTTGTTATGGCTAATTGATATAGGTACTGTGTTTCTTGGCAAGGCGAAAACACTCTCTCCATTCATCACTTCTTGATTGTAATATAATATTATCTTTTAGTCTATTATTTTTTGACGTTACCTAACCAGTCACTCTATGAGATCTTAGTTTAAGTTCTATTGTGAAGTATTTTAAGGAGACACCTAATAACTTTTGTCCCATACAAATTATATGCTTCACGATTTCTTACATTACGCAATAACTATATGTCTTAGTTTAGAAATTTAAATAGCTTTCCAAGGATAAATATCTTTGACACAGTATGAATAAAAAAAAAACACCTAAGTTTTATAAAGCCCTCTGAAAGTCATCAATTTCACGCGTATTTTCAACCGATTTTGTATATATTTACTAATGTACCATTTCTCGTATTGATCCTATAGACACTTTATAAAAACATTAACTACAACTTGCTATTTTTAATAGTTTTTGTATAATATTTGTGTATTTTCGTAAGGCCGATTTTTTGTGAAATCGTTCTTTCTCATGTTTCTGTTAGGTACATAAATCTTTGCCTATATTATCTTATTCTTTGTAATTTTATCGATTCTTTTTGCAGGGTATCTCTCTAACAATTTTTTAAAGGTATGTCGACAAAATAAGCCGCGCAGTTTACTGAGTTCTTTGCGCTAACAAGCTTGCTCTTAAGATGAATTAATTTTTTTTTTAAATATACCTACAAAAAAAAATGCAACAAACTTCCCTAGACCATAAAGCTGTCTGAAATACTTAACTATAGGATCCAATTTCGGATCTTCATAACATGTAATTTATCACGCCAACATATAAGGGGTGTTTTCTAATATTCAAATACATAGAAGGGGCTGTAACAGACACTTTAGACTAAATTACAAGTCGCTTACACATTTATTGCTCTTAATTGGTTCTTGTGACAGAAATAATGCTATTTTCGGTTGAACTGTTGAGTTAAATTCGGCTTCCTGAGTTATATACGTAAATTTAAAAGGAATTCAGTTATTTAAGAGCGAGTTTAATTGTAATTTAAAGGTCATCATTTAGTTTTAACTTAGGTAGGTGGTGGGTCCTATCTCTGTTTTTGAAGAAAAATCACTTACGAGCTAATTTATTTATCTATCTATCTATCTATCATCACGCCTTTTATCCCAAGAGGGGTAGGCAGAGACAATCGAATGCTATTTGCTACGGTCCTGACATATCTCTTTCGCGTCTTTTATATTCATCATACATGCTCGGCGATTGTGTGTACTTTTAATATTGCCACGTAGGTATAGTTATAAAAAAGCTGATGAGTTTGTTTGTTTGCTTGTTTGTTTGAAAGCATTTCATACATAATATCATCCTAAATAATTTAAAAAAAAAACAGAGCAATGAATCGATGTGATTTTTTGCACAGGTATAGTTCGGGAAAAATTCTTATGTAACATTTCAAATATTCCCATAGGGCGAAGTCGGGGCGGAAAGCGTGTTCTACTCAAAGTTGAAAAACTGGACAAGTGCGAGTCGGACTCGCGCACGAAGGGTTCCGTACTTCATTATCTATAAAAACGGCAAAAAAAACACGTTTGTTGTATGGGAGCCCCCTTAAATATTTATTTTATTCTGTTTTTTAATATTTGTTGTTATAGCGGCAACAGAAATACATCATCTGTGAAAATTTCAACTGTCTAACTATCACGGTTCATGAGATAGGTACAGCCTAGTGACTGACGGACAGCGGAGTCTTAGTAATAGGGTTTCGGATTTTACGGAAACATAAAAAATGTTTTTCTTGTAATAAAAAAAATACGGTTTCGAGCGCCGTAAGGCAACCCATGTAGAAAAAAAGATATTTATGAATACAAAGGTTGAACTAAATAGCAGTATTTTTAATTTAAAATTACAACTGATTCTGATTTCAAAGTAAAAAGGTCGAACACGAAACAAGCTCTATATAAAAAACTTTACGTTTAATATTTCCTTCCTGAAGCGTAATACAATTTTGCAAAAAATTTCAGCACAGCCCCTGGCGTTACTGAATTACGGGTTACTTGAGACTTTCAAACTTCAACACTGTTTAATTGACTGGGAATAAATAAAATTCCGTTTTATAATATACTTAGTGAAGTTTTGTAAAGTAGTTTTTGCTTGTAAATACACCTGTTTGCACACTGGCTTTCTACCCCGGCTTCGCCCGTGGAGTTCTGATATTACTGTTCAGTTTTCACCCGCGATGATTTGCCAATGTCAAGTATTATAACCTTTATAGTAAGTATATATATGCTGATTACAAGCACGTAGCCAGGATTTTCCATGGTCCAACCACGGCATTATTAAAAAAAAATAAAACACAAAGTACGACTTTACCTTTTATTACATCTTTTCTGCAATAGGTCAATATCCTAGCTCGCTTGACTCGACCTCATCAGCTCAGCTGAACTGATAGAAACTACCTACTTTTTAAAATTCTCAATTTCAAAAAAAGGGGGGGGGGGTCCGGACCCACTGGACCCTCCCATGCCTACGTGCTTGGCTGATTAATCGGTATCTAAGATGATCCCGCCGACTGTGATATGTCTAATCATAAACCTTGGCGCGGGCGGGATTAAACCGGATTCCCCATCATGTTACGACGGAACGCGTGCGTCGGTCGCCATGACATGACGTAGACTACATATGTTTTTTACTAGCGTCCCCGACCCCGGCTTCGCACGGGTACAATATGGCTTTACAACAATTTGAATACCTATATAAATACGCTTGTAAATACTTGGATTTTTGGTGTTCTAATTCCGAGAAATAGAAAGGTTACTTTAAACTTGAATTACAGAATTACAAAAACAGGTCGGATATTATTTATTTCAGCCGATTTCCGAAAAACTCGATGCTGATTCGTTGGACGAGGAAGCCAGCCCTCTTGTCACCAGAAGAGATGATCAGTCGAGGGGATATAATCTTTTTGGTATTTGAACCCCACGGACCTAGAGTTTCTACCCCAAACGCCACAAATTTGTAGTTTTCAATAGTAGTTAATACTTGAATGTCCTACCTTCGAACCTCAAATAGGATTTCGTTACAATTTTAGTTGATTGGTGGAATACCAAAAGTAGAAAACAAAATTAGATTGTATCAGATTTTCTTTTCACTGTTCAGTTAAGATATGCAAAGTATATTTGACGATGTCGCGTTTGTATGTTACCACGATTTCAACCCCGGTGGGAAATGTAGATACGAGAAGTCTAGACTTTTCGACAAATATCGAATATCGGAAAATATCATATGAGTATACACTGAGAGTATCATATTTAAAGAGGTATATATATGTTTGTAATCTATGGAACTAATGAACCGATTCTAAAAATTATTTCACTATCGAGCTACATTACATTATTACATATATCCCTGAGAGCTATACGATAATACTTTTATCGATTTTTTTATATGTGGCTTTGCCTGTGTCAAATTCTGATTGGTTGACGTTTACAATTACTTCCTCAATAAATAGAGAAGAATGCGGAGTGAAAGATGATGTTGTGACTAAAATGAGGGGAAAGTAGTTTACGCTGTTTCGGACACGTTGAAAGAATGATTGATGAAATATTGACTAAAAAGCTTTATGTGGCTGAAGTGAAAGGAAATGATGGCAAAGCACGACCTAGGTATACTTTTATTTAACCAAAAGTACACACAATCGCTGAGCTTGTATGAAAGATATATGATGAATATAAAAGAAGCGAAAGAGGCAAGTCAGGACCATAGCAAATGGAATTCGATAGTCTCTGCCTACCCCTCTTGGGATAAAAGGCGTGATGATAGATAGATACATAATTATTTGACTCGAACTGGTAAGATAGCGTTTGCCAGATTAGTTGGCGGTAATGGTTACTGCTCCGTTATATATACATGCAAATTTTAATTACTTCACTGTGCAGTCAGTTGTTGCACAGATTCATCGATTCGTTTGATTTTTTTTAAATAGAGCCTTTCCATACGAGTTGTTCCTTTGATTTCAATGCAATTGTTAACCACAAAGTTGCGGTCTGTGAAATTGGTTTCAATTAATGTTATATGCATGTATTCTTACTGTACTCTAATTGCTGAATGACTATTTGATAGCAAACAATGGCCTATGCTTTAATAGTTGAACTGATGTGGGTGGAATTTGGATTTTTGATATCCCGGATTCAATTATGGAATTCGGTATGTAAAGTAAAAGCTAAGGTTTTTTAAATTATCATTAAGGCTAAATTATTAACACGTTTAACACATTTTTAAGAAACTAACTTTGGTGGCAAGAGAGCTGGCTCTTTCATCGCTAAACGAATCAGCATCGCGAATCAACGGGAAAATGCAGCCTAGCTTTAAAAAAAGTTTTTGTTATTTTTAAACTTAGTTTATCCAATAGACACGGATGTCAAATAATCTTTAAGGGTTAGGCAGAGACAATAGAATGTCATTTGCTACGGTTCTGACATACCTCTTTCGCTTCTTTTATATTCATTATACCTTTCATACATGCTCGGCGATGTGTGTAGCTGTTAATATTTCCATCGATCAATACATTTTTTATATGTTCAATAAAAGTACACCTAGGTCGTCGTCTGCCAGCATTTCTTTTCACTTCAGCCATATAAACCTTTTTAGTCACTCTTTCATCCTTGATTCTTTCGACGTGTCCAAACCAGCGTAAACTACTTTTCTTCATTTTAGTCACCACATCATCCTTCACTTCGCATTCTATCAAATCTAGTTGTAAAAATAATGAACCCATAAATATTAGTTCAAACTCATATATAAGTCGACTTCTTAGAGACTTTAAAAACTATTCAAATAAAATTTCTAAAATCCACATAGCCCTAAAAATCTTTTTAAACCCTCAATAAAACTTATTACCGGCCGCAACAGAAAAAGGGCCTTCCAAAATTTATAAATCAAACATCAAAAAACCTTACACCCTTCTCCAGTACAATGGGATATATTGAGATATCAAAAAAAATATATAAAAAAGTTGACATACCTCCTAAGGTTAACAAGAGTTGGGTATCAACAATACACGTTGATTGACCCTACTTTATACAATAATATCATTTATTTCAAAGCTATTTCTTTGAAGTCACTATAAAGTATTTTGAAATATAAATTATATGTTTAACAATCAAATAGAAATCTTATTGGAAAAGGAATAAGATTTAAAGTAATTTGAAGATATTTGGTCAGTTACGTTAGATGACATTTTTGTATTGGATTTTTATTATGACTCGAATTCATGTGTTTGGTCTGATTGGAAATATGCTTACAGTCTTAGCGGACATAGCATTGCATTACGTTTGCAATTTCTGAGTGAAAACACCTATTAAATATTGAGCTTTTTGCAAAACATATTATCCAGAGAGGCAAAATTGAGACACAAATGCGTGGTAGAAAATGGAACAGCAACTTTGTCTAAGACTATAAAATTAATTTAACTTTCAGCTCCGGCTGAAAAAAAGTTTGAAATCTGTACTAATAAAGAGGTAAATTTTGTAAGTTTGGATGTAGGGGTAATATCTCAAAATTATTTAAAAAATAGAAAGTTACCATATCCCAGAGTAATATAGGCTATATTTTATTTTGTTGGAAAATATCCACGGGCGATGTTATGCTCTTCGGTTTGGGGTACTTCTGATCTGGTCTTTCTCGAGGATGCTTCCTATTTGATCTGCTTACGTCCGCCGAAGTCATTCCTTTCCAACTATACTTTATACTTGTCGCCTCATATATTCTTTTGTATCCATCATTTCTACATGCCCAAACCATTTTAGCATTTCTTTGTCAGTTTTTGTCACTACATCTTTCTTTACTCCACACTGATCTCTTATCACACTATTTCTTATTTTATCTTTCAAAGTCACACCACACATATTTCTCAATGCTGTCATTTCTATTGCATTCACTCGAATTTGGTGTTTCTTCTGCCATACCCAGCTTTCTGTCGGCACTAGGACTCTTCCATGCACAGCCAGTCCATGCTCTTTGTGTTAAGGTTCACTGTATGTTGACCTGAAGGACAAATAAACACTTTCACATTTATAATATTTAGTTAGAAAGGATGACTACACTTTTGGGGGAAGGAAAAAATCGAATAAAGCAGCCAGTATTCTTGCCACAATTCCGATGAGCCGGACCCTGATCAGAGGAACTTTCAATGTCATTTTTAAATTATTTTTAAACTTAGTTTATCCAATAGGTACGTGTGTCAAATAATCCATCCAAGAGGGGTAGGCAGAGGCAATCGAATGCCATTTCTTACGATCCTGACATACCTCTTTCGCTTCTTTTACATTATACCTTTAATACATGCTCGGCGATTGTGTGTAGGTACTGTTAATGTTTCCATCGATCAATACATTTTTTAATATATTCAATAAAAGTACACCTAGGTGGTCCTTAGCCAGCATTTCCTTTCACTTCAGCTATATAAACCTTTTTAATCAATTTGTCATCCTTCACTCTTTCAACGTGTCCAAACCAGCGAAAACTACTTATCTTCATTTTAGTCACAACATCATCTTTTACTCCGCATTTTTCTCTAATGAAATGATCTAGTTGTAAAAACAATGAACCTATAAATCTCAGTTCAAAATTCAGTAGTAACAAACAAAAGAAAGGATGTCTACACTTTTGGGGGAAGGAAAAAATCCAAGATTCTGGTACACCTATTTCTTTTCAACTCGTCCCGTCAATTTAAACAACTCTTCCAGTTACATCTGTTCTATATTTTTGTCTGCATATTGTCCTGAAACTCCGAAAAGTCTAAATTTATTTCGATTAATAGGTAATAATGCGCTTATTTATCTGTGTCTGTCTTTCTCTGCTGTCTATCCCAATGTTTAATCTCAAGATAATCAAACGATATATCCGTGGGCAGCATATTTACAATAAAATTAATTTAGCAGAATGCATCTCTTGGCACGCGGAGTCAGTACTCGACTCGACTTAAATATCTATTCTACAGACTCCCCTAAACATCTCGAATAATCGCAATGGTGGTGTATCGAATAAATAACAGTATTGGATATGTGCCTCACGTAGGCCTCGCTTCCTCAGAGAGTGCAACTGAAGCCAACGTAGCCACGAAGATTCAGTTTAGTGGAGATTATATTGAGCTTTGATCGACTTCTTGTGCTTCAGAGGGCACAGTATGTAAAGCTAACGTTCACATTTGGTGAGTTTCGTTTTTAAATATTTCATTGATGAAATGTTTTTGTTCATACAATAATTTAGGGTAAGTGTCCTAGTTTGGGACCAAATAAATATGTTGCTACCTTTTTAAAGTCTCTTTCATAAATGAACGTGTACGTGTACAAATTCGAAACAAAATTGCTACAAATATTTTGCTGGACTAAATATTTATCTATATTTTGTGTATGTAAGGCGTGTGCAAAAAACAAAAATAATGTGGCCGTCACGGGACGCGATATGTGAAAATCGAAATTGATAGTTATTGAATCAAGAAAACCAATAGGTAAATAAATATGCGCCACACACACAAGAGAGTAGAGAGGGGCATGACGGCATAAACTTCTTAAGTCTTAACCCCAAGGCGCGCCTCAAAAATATCACCGAAATGCCTTCCGTTGGGTATTCTGAGGTTAATACCACGATTAATTTATTTTAATTTATTTATGGATGGACTGTGATTGTATATTGTTTGTGTGCCCTATGCTGTACCTATTATCTATTAATGTATTATATAAGATTGCCTACTAGGGCATATAGAATTTCTGTGAGGGCAACAATAAAATTTTGGTGTGCAAATAAATTTTTATTTGAATTTGATTCCCAGGAACTCCAAGGGATTCCTGACTATAAAAAGTGTATTCTCCATTTGAAAGTGACTTCGTGCACATCTTCCACACGAGCGGGAATCTTGCGGCGAGAGAGGAGTATATTCGGAACATACAGTAGTAGAGGGTACTATTCGCACCTATCTATAAAATCTACTCTCACATGAGGTGCAAGTTTTAGTGCGCCTGCATGTCGTACGTTTTTGAACGTGATTCGAGCAACTCAAGTATCTAGCAAATAATTTCAAAGTAAAACTTTTGGTGGATGAGTTTCTCTGAGTTAAATTTTGTGTATCTCTTTATGAATGAATGCTCATGTAGAATTATAGAGAGAATTGCAGATTTTAATTACTTATGTGAAAATTAAAAAGTAGGTTTCTGCGATGCAGTTTAATTATTCATATAAATAAATAAAAAAAAACATAGACTTATAATCCATATAAGTAAATTTCGTGAAACTATTTTGGAAGAAAACTAACATGTTTTAATATTTTTATTTCAATTTTTTTTTTGTTAATTTTTATTTAAGGTCGCTTTATAACTGATAAGGTTCTTAGCGACCACTGTAAATACAAGTATACTTAATTTAGTAGATTACAACATTTTGTATACACCAATTTCTTCAACATATTCTATAGTTCGTTCAAAACCATTCTGTGTTAAACAATCTTTAAGACATGAGGGTAATTTACATTAACTTTTTTCAGTCTCAAACTCAACACATTCCACCAATAAATGCATTAATATTTTTGTTTTCTATGCGATAGTTAAAAAAAAAATTAAAAGTTTTGCCGACAGCCGACGTCATCATTTAGGTAAAGTAGCGTTTCTGTCCTGTGGTACTACTGGTTTGTGTTAAAAGTAGTACCACGGCATGGGGCAGTATGGCCCTTTTACCAAACTTTACTTACTTTACTTTGTCTTCTGTGGGTAAAATTATAAAAAAACTACTGCATAGAAAACAAAATTATTCAAGTTAGTTTCTTAAAAAATATAAACATACCTTAGTTTCAAAAATAGTTTAAAAGCTTATGGTTAGAGGTTAAGATTCTCATGATAGAAATGATCACTAACTACTATTGGCAAAGTCTAAATGCAATAATTATGCAGTTTTTTATGGTGATAATTACAATAATAAAAACCGCGATAAATAGAGTGGCTACACTTTTTTGTATTTGTCGCCCAGCGCAAAGTTTCATGCTATAATTATTGTAATAATTTCAGAAATGGAAGTAGATTCAATAGCTGTTTATTATTTTATTGCCGTTTGATTTATTATTTAAGTATAGTCCTTTAGTCTACGATCTTTTAAAATCTGCTACTGTTTTGATTTTCTCATACCAAGTAGGTGTACAAAAAAACTCGAACTTTCAGTCAATACAAAGAAGCCTCAATTAACGCGGTAGACCCACGTGACAAATATTGATACCCGAGCTATCGCCTAACGTCTAACTTCGTTGCAAATAATGAAGTAATTAATGACGTTAGGTGTTAATGAAGCCGGGACTTTACAGTAAATAAACCTTTTAAAACAAAGTGCACCGACTTCAAAAATTTGCACTGAAAAGTAAGAAATAATAAAAATTTCGTCGTAGACGGTTGGTGCCAAATTAGGATACAAAACTAAGTAAATATCTAAGAATATAAAGATCTGTTCAATATTATCTATGTTTGTATGTACTGATGATGGTAGGTTCCTAATGAATTGTCTAGATTAGTGAATTTGGGAACTAAGTTGTTTCTAATTTGGCACCAACCGTCTTCAAATTCTACGACGAATTTTTTATTATTTCTTACTTTTCAGTGCAAATTTTTGAAGTCGGTGCACTTTTTTTAAAAAGGTTTATTTTACCCTTTTAAGTGATTTTGCTGCCTTGAGAGACAAATAATAAGGCAACTAAAAAAATATTGATGAAAAATTAAAAAAAAAACGCTGTGGATGTAATTTGAACCATGTGCTTGTGCATCCTATGACTCCCCATTACATTTAACCGCTAGACTATCGTCACGAAAATTGACAACTTCGAGTCAATAGCAACCGTTGCTAAGGCTTTTTCTGATACATAATTTTCAGCCGTAAACAGAAATTAATTCCTGAATTTCTGAAAAACTACTGAACCGATTTTCGTCATATGTATGTGAGATAATGTCGAGAAATTATAATGTCTTAAAAAAATAAGTTGTCAAAATCGGTACTTATTTTATCGAGATATCAAGAAAAATGTACTTTTAAAGTCAGTTTTTTCAAAATTTCTGAAAAACGAATGAACTAATTTTTATGAGAGAAAAATGGGACTAATCCGGAAGAATTATCTGTCGATTAAAAAAGAAACCATGAAAATCGGTTCACAATTGGCGGAGTTATCGATGATACATAAAAAAAAAAAAATACGGTCCGAATTGAGAACCTTTCTCCTTCTTTTTTTGGAAGTCGGTTAAAAATCGCGGGCTCTTATACCTTGCGGTGAGGTGTGCGGATCTATTTTGAAGATAAATTTATGAATCCAGTACCAATGTAAGTATTGGTTTTATTTTATATCTACAATACGTTTTTATTATAGTACAATACATTTTTGACAATATCAAAATCAATGTCGAAAAACAACAATACACAGAATTTTGTAAAGGTTTAATAAAAGTAATAATCAAGCTTCATAATAAATTCGGGTGCTTATTTTTGTCCAATTTTGTGGTAAAAGCTCCAATAATAGGCCAATTTAACATTGCAGATGGATTAACTAGGAGATGTCAAACACACGCACCGCAAATGCATGTCTATGTTATTATTGTTGCTGTATGTATTTTAGCCAATAATGTCATTCTCACAATTCTTATAGGGTGAAATACATGAATTGCAACTTTCAATAACAATAATTGGTCATGATTTGGATGGAATGAACAATAGTTAACTGGTGAGAATTTCACGGGTTCGATTACCACCTCGGCCATGTACCAATTGTTTTTTAAAACAAAAACAAACATACCTTCACGGCCTTTATACCCTGCGTGGCCAGAGACACCAGTAGCAGTGTCCACTTTTTGCCAGTTGTCCATATTGAACAGAACAGGTGGCAAGTCCGTTGCTGGACATAGATGTGTCACGTGGAGTAGATTAAAGCACATAATATTCTTAAAGAAAATTAATTTGTTTTTGCATGTACATTTGTTAGGTAGCTTCAAAAAATTATCAACGGCTAAATGAGAAAGACTTTGTCTTCTGCTGGCACATGGTTCTCGGAAGCCACGTTATAAGCAGTAAAATATGACTTCGAACCCCTCTGCTATTCCAAATAATGTAAATTAACACATCAAGTAATAAACGGTTTTATAAAGAGTCAATATGAATAATTTAAACGAAACCTGTCATTAAGATTTATTATTCAAACACAAGAAAGCTTATAATACAACCCTCGTTTAGTTATAAACCCTAGATCAATCTTCAAACGTCGAGGGTATCAAATAATTTATGTCGTAAGTCACAATTCAACTCCTACAGGGAATTATTTAAATGCCATAATGACTCATGCCGGGTAAAAGTTGGGGGGCACCCTGTATTTATCACGGTGTTTGGGGATTATGGATTCTAAGGGGTTAATAAATGGTCAGAGTGTATACCACCGGTATAAATGGTTTAATTTTTTGTTGAACACGATACGGATGTTTGGATGTAGGTGATCAGTCTGTGTCTTTGTGGAGCAAAACATTTTGAAATTTAACTTATTTATTGATGTCGGAGTTTTATGTGTGGTCAGGAATTTTGTGAGTCACTTTTGATCTCATCACTGCTTTACTAATAAACGTTGTTTAGTTTTATTAATGCTTTGTCACGCTTCCACGAATAAATCAATCAATATGATAGAGAGAGACTAAATAAAAAATTAAAATTTGTAAGTAAACTTGAAATTGAAATTTAAATACTCAACAGATATTATATTATTAAACAATTTTCGAACAAAATAAAATATAGCACATAGAGATAATGTAGCTTGCAATGAGTGAAGAATATTCAGAATCGGATCAGTAGTTTTATAGTCTACTATAAGAATCAAAACTTTTTTTCAATTGTATAAAAGAGCAAAACTTTTTTTCAAGTGTATGTCCACTAATGCTCTTGATGGTACATAATTTAAGTGATAATTTATTTAATAATAAGCCTTTTTTATAAGAGACCGCTTAAAGTAACTTTTAGGATGCAATGGTAATGAAAGCACATAAAACAACTAAGGTAAGTTAAATTACTCTACAAACATTTGTCTTGTTATTTAGTAAACTCAATTTCGATAAATCGTAATCCAACCAATATGATTCTGACAAAGCAGGACACTGCGACCGAATCAGATCTATATCACTTACGAAATCGAATAAATCAACTCAACGGAAAAAAGGAAGACGCAAACAATATTAGAGTTGGCATTATTTATTTGCGGAGTTGTACTGCGGGGTGCGGGGTGACTGGTTAGCCATTTGTTACAATTTACTCGCTCGCCCCGGATGCGGGCCTGGCCTCTAATGGCCGATGCTTTATTTCGCTGCCAAAGATCCTAATAGAGTACAGTTCGTATGTTCTGTTAGTGACTTGGAGTGCCGGACTTTATTGTTCTAATATATCCGCTGGAGTACAATTGCAGGCCACACCACAATTCCTTTACATTACGTGATAAAATTACACTTTTGGTTAAGACGTCTGGTATTAACTAAGCGGACCACGGATTTAAAAATATACTCCGACAAACCACAACTAGAGGCTTTTCCATCTAAATATATCTCAGCAGAACTGGCCACTCGTTTGGTATAGCAACACAAATACCACCGGCTAAAAGTGGGAGACTTGGTCTTCCGCTGGGTACATTGGGACCGAAAACAAGGCTTCGGGAGCCATAAGGCACAGGCAAAATTGGAAGGTCGGTAAAGAGGTGCACTAAGAAAGGATTATTCTAAAATCAACCCCTGAGGAGGAGAAACGTTGTATCTCTAATATAACGCGAACGGAGTCGCGGGCAACTGCTAGTTGAGGTGTCTGTCGCTGTTTGTCCAGAATAGACTCCGAAATGGCTCAATGGATTTTGATGAAACTTGTAGGGATCATTGTGGGTATTTATTTATTTATTAAGGAGAAATAATAGTTAGTAGACAGACAGGCATTATATAAGTACATAAAGTAGTTAAAAAATTAAGTTCTGCCCACCACTTACCACTACATTCTCTAAAAGTTTTACATTTTTAGTCCCCAAAACAATAAAAAGAAAAAGAAAAACAGTAAATAATAAGTAGGTAAGTACATACAAGTAATCTAATCTAATCTAGCTATTAATATATTTTTACAGATGTATTAAAAACTTTCTTATTATTACAAAAAATGTCGACCGAAATTAGACTTAGAATCTTGTGGAATGGGTCATAAGACTCGGTATAAATTGAGATATGTATAGTTTAGGAAAATTTTAGCTGGTTTAAATAAGTAGCTACAAATATGTGGAAGTTATTTTAATGTACCTAAATAAAAAATATTTAATTCTGGACACACAAAATGTTTTCTGATGCAAAAAAGGAAACGGTTCTCGCTTTGCTACACATTCACCGTAAAATTACGGACATATCTCGCATGTAAGTGAATACGGACTTGTCAGGGAAACCGCAACAGGCGCCATTAAAATTCCTCTTACCTTTCAAAAGAATGCATCCCATAATTGATGCAATTACCCTATGCTTCGAAGCGTATTACACTATAGGTACGATCATTTGTCTGAGGGTCGATAAGAAGAAGTCTATACAAAAAGTTACCAAATAAACATAAAATAAACATATATTTACACTTTTCACTATTTACCAGTCCATATGACAACTGGCGAGTCTGTTGCTACTGCCTGTATGGACCTAGATGTGTCATTTCTTAATATTTTAGGCGAAATTACTTGCCTTCCGAAGCACGAAAATTCGATTAAAGCGCATTTTCTTAAAGAAAATTGGTGTTCAGCATTTTGAGCATGATTCCAGTGGAATTTGAAATGAAAAAAAATTGAAAAGTTATAAAATATTTGGCAATTCCTAGAATGTTATTATAGGTATATTAAAATATCTATGAAACGGAATATGACAAGCATTTCAAAATAAACTAATTATGTCAATTCAGAAAACACAGGTGACGAGGCAATAATTGTTTTGGAGCTACTTACCAAACTTACAAAGAAACTTTTTGAACATCGTCACCGATTTGTAGCTAAGACTTCCTAGTTAAATATATCATTTACCACTAAACCACCGAAGTATTTTTACAAAAAAAGCTGACGGCGCCCGGGGCGTGGTCAGTCTAGTACGGCAACAAAAAGACATCTTAAATTAATACGGTTCAGATAACAAGTCCTTTCAATGGAACCGACGTTTTGTGGTCTAATTAGGTATATCTTTTGAAGGAGAAATGTTGTATAATTTGCCACAATTGCAGTTGCAAAAAAAATCGCTTTTATGTCATATGGTGTCCCTTTGGCGGCAACACAAAAAATCTCCAACATATTTCACGAGCCATAGTCTTATAATATGGCGTGATGATAAAAAGCTTCTGCTATACCTAGATTTATATCCCTCCGAAGAATGAGAAGTCGATTATAGCACATATTCTTGAAGAAAATTGATGCTTAGCATATTTAGGAAGGGCGAGTTTTTGATCCCGGGTCTCTCCGGTTGGCTCTAGCAATTTAATTCCTCCGTATTCCTAGTTCCTTCAAGCGAAATGAGAAAAGGCATTTTTATTATTCACAATAAAAAATATGATGTATTGACGACACTTTCGTCTCGTGACTGTCGGTTTTTCTATGTTGACTTCCCATACCGAATAAGGTTTACCAGTATTAAACATGTACCTATCATGTTTAGGAGCTGAGCAATAACAGTATTAGTAAATCAAGTCGGGAAAAAAGTTAGCCCCAGCGAGTTTTCATGACGTATGCTGTCTAATCCGTCAGAGATATAACAAAATGATGTAGGAAAGAATTGTATAGAATAAAATTATCTACAAAAAATTCCGCGGTAGCATATATCAATTCCTTATAGATAAGTTCTTATTAGCTAATCTTCACATGAAACAAGTGTGATTTATACACGACACTGTAAAGTTGTAGGTATATCCCACTGAGACTTCTCTATTACACATTGTTTATTACCGGTCGTATAGAAAATCGGCCTTTCCCCTAGTTCAGGAACGACCTTGAGACCCTGTGAACATACAATTATACTCCGAGGAATAATTCGGATTTGGAATAGATACTTGTTGGGATAAATGGTACACATAAATATGGTTATATAGATTCCAAGAACTAGTGATATGGCTTGACTTCGCTTTCTACCTTCACGACGATACCAGTCTCCACTTTTAGGCAGAACAGGTGGAAATGGACCTAGATGTGTCACTTATTTAAGGAGATGCTTTACTTTTGTTCCATATAAAAACGGACTTCAGCAAATCAAGTATTGTACAAAAGTTATTAAAAATAGCAAGTTCTAGTACCCTAAAGTATGTGAGTACATAATTGATTAGTTAGGCAGAAATTCACAAAGATTTTTATCCCAATGTATTGCGCAAGTAATAAATATTAAGGGATTCTGAAAAACAGACGCCTTTTGTTCAAACAACTCTAATTTATCGCTAAAACACTACTATGTCCCACGACAGATTATTTCAGAACAAACCTCTAAAAATAAAATATGAAATATTTTTCTCTAAATTATATTTTTCAGAATTTGCCTGAGAAAGGTTTTAGCAAAAGACAATTGAACTACATACGTATTTCATTTAATTTCATAACTACCTTTCTGCCCTGGCTTCGCCCGTGATTTTTTTAAAAATGTTATGTATATATCCCGAAGGACTCACCGGCCCTTGCAAAAAAATTACTAGATCCGTTGCTCTGTTGTGACGTGACCAAACAAACACACTTTCGCATTTATAATATTAATACTTAGGATTAGGATTAGGATAGTTGGGATTTAATAATTTGTAAATATTAAATTTTTTTTTAGGTCGTATTACATAAAAAGAGCGCCGACTGTTCTTTATTCTGTTTATTTGAAAATAGCTTTCCGCCCTCGGCTTCGCCCGTGGGTATTTTCAAACAAAATAAAATGTAGCCTATAGCATAATGTAATATATAGATCAGTTCGTCAGAACTCTAGCGCTCTTTTTAAATGACGTGAACCTATAGTACAAAGTGATTTCTACTAAACCACAAGTTTGCCAGGTGCGCCGGCGCAGATGTTTGGGATCATGGTTCAAAACGAATCAAACCACAAAATTATACAGCTTTACTATTCCCATTGTACAAGAAGCGTGAAATGACGGACATAAGTCATTAATAATATTTTTATACTTAGATCAAAAGTAAAAATGTAAAATCAAGAAATATTAAAAAAAAACGCGCACGAAGGGTTCCGTACCATTATCTATAAAAACGGCAAAAAAATCACATTTGTTGTATGGAAGCCCCCTTAAATATTTATTTTATTCTGTTTTTTAGTATAGCGGCAACAGAAATACATCATCTGTGAAAATTTCAACTGTCTAACTATCACGGTTCATGAGATACAGCCTGGTGACAGACAGACAGACAGACAGACGGACAGCGGAGTCTTAGTAATAGGGTTTCCGTCTTTACCTTTTGGGTACGGAACCCTAAAAAAAGGGTTTACTCAAACTGGTGTTAAACCCCTTAGTTCGTCGGACTTTAATTCCTAAACAAATTTAGTAGCAGGTATTAATAAAGACCTATTACATATTATAAAACAAAAAGTCCCACGCCGCGTCTGTCTGTCTGTTTATGATCTTTTCACGCAAAAACTACTGAACGGATTTTGATACAGTTTCCACGAGTAGAAAGTTAAATTCACAAGGAAGGTTTACGAGCATTAAACCTGTACCTATCATGTTTAGGAGCTGAGTTATAACAGTAAAAGTGAATCAAGTCGGGGGAAAATTTAACCCTAGCGAATTTAAATGATGTACTTTGGGTAATAAATTGGGTAGATTATATTTATCTCTGAGAGATAAGTAGTTATAAGCGTTTTTATGTAGGTATTTTTTTCACGGGTTGCCTTACAGCTCCCGAAACCGTGTTACGGTTCCAGGATACCCAGCGGAAGACCAAGTTTCCCTCGTTTAGCCGATGGTATTTGTGAGGCTATGCCTAACGAGTGGCCAGTTCTGTCGAGGTAGGTATATTTAGATGAAAAAGCCTCTATAAGTGGGGTTTGTCGGATTATGTTTAATTAAAAAAACCATAATCAATTTCAAATTGTTGTAAACCCATTTTGTACCCGTGCAAAGCCGGCTGTGTCGTTAATTTAATTATATTTAAAAGTGACCTCAAGCTAAATCGATTAAAGGATAGTCATCAAATGAAACTTCTTTCATGTCCCCACAAAGTAAAATAAAAGTATCTCTACAGCGATGTAATTTAATTAATTGTGAAGCTTCACAACTTGAAAGTCCTTTGTAGAGACAAAAACTTCTACGTAAAACCGCACATATAACGTAATTGGCATTCGATTGTTCACAGAATATTACTTTAGAGCAAAGGTTCTCAAACTTATTTTGTCTACCGCCCACTTTGAAAATCAATTATTTTTCAGCGCCCCCAATTTTTTTTTACTTTACCACATCTTAAAAATCACTATGACATTCATTACTTTAATTTAATTATAATTATATTAGGTTGGAGTTTAAACTAAACGAGAGTTTTTTTATTCGTGAGAGCAATCAAAACGCGACTTTATAATATTAAGAGTATCTTTTATTAAAATTAAAACAAACGTAATCAATTTTAACTTTAAAACAAATCTAATTTGAAGGATGAATCTGATGATTTTAACCTAAGATTTTGCAAGACGACGCCCCTACTAGATGTGTTGTTTAGAACAAACAAACGTGTCCCTTTGTCACACACGCACACAACTTTAATTTGCAATTATACACTAGGCATTGACACTATCGATAAAAATTAATATCGATAACATTTTTATGTCATTTGTCATAGTTATTTTTTACTAAACATTTTAGGTAGGAAATAAATGCAAATAGATACATACTTATTTATTATTTATTTGTCAAAATAATAACAAATACTTTAGCGGTAGGTAAAAACTATTAAACGTCTAGTACTAGCCCCTGTACCACTGTATTTTTCTGTCGTTTTATTGTCGCAACGGATTTTACGTTATATGATGATTATGTTAAAATACAAACATAATAATTATAATTAATTATTGGAAACACTAAGTTTGACGCCCTAGATCGCCTTTCCCGTTTAAAACATCACAATTAACTATTTTCCTAGAGCTCTGTCTCGCGACACAAAACGATACCAACGAAAATCTAAGGTAACTTATTACTGCGCACCTGGTCAGTATAACTGGTCAAAGGGGAAAAAATTGGCGAAAGGGGGAGCCCGTCTATGGCCCCTCCATAGGCTCAGTACTCTATGGGTGTGGCACACATACAATGTATCAAATTGTTTTCTAATATTATAATTGTATGTTTTTGGTGAATAAAAAATGAAGTGTTAAAGCAAAGGACCTAACTTCAGGGGGCTATTGTCCGGGTTTGCTTACATTTCTTTTATCTTTATTAATATATAAATGGTTTTCTTTATTTTTGTACTCTTTAAAACAGACATTTCTTCATCTTGCAAATTATATTTTTTCACTGAATAGTGCAATTTTCTTCGAATCTCGTCTACTTATCTCACGAAGTTTCTTAACGGAGAGTTTTGCTTTTTAATAATATATATCTATCTATCATCATGCCTTTTATCCCAAGAGGGACAGGCAGATACAATCGAATGCTATTTATTACGATTTTGACAAACCTCTTTCGCTTCTTTATATTATTTAAAAAGGTATGCACGTAATTTCCTTTTTTTAGGTGTGTCATCTAGTTTATTTTCTAGGTTTATGCCAGTTGTAGGTGTAGTGCATAATGCTAGGGTTTCTTGAGGGGTGACCTGTAAAGTGGACAATCAATTTAATTTAGAAAAATATTTTAACCCAAACTATTTAAGTAATATTAAATAGATGAAATTACAAATCAGCCATCGCCCCCTAAACCACTTCAACACCCCCCAATCTTTTCTGGGTCCCTTAACGCCCCCCTCTAGGCCTACAGCCCCCACAAGGGGGCGTTATCGCCCACTTTGAGAAAGACTGCTTTAGAGGGCGACCTCGCCCTCGGCTTCGCACGGGTAAAATATAGGTTTACAACAATTTGAATACCCACACAACGGATTAGACATGAGAACTCGCTAGGGCTAACTTTTTTCCGGACTTGATTTACTTATACTGTTATTGCTCAGCTCCTAAACATGATAGGTTCATGTTTAATACTCGTGAACCTTCCTGGCGAATCAACCTGTCAAATAGTGGAAACCGTTACAAAATCCGTTCAGTACTTTTTGCTTGAAAGGTCACAGACAGACGCTAAATATGTCTTTTTTAATATCTAAATGAAAAATCATTAATTCTTCCTTCCTGTCGCGTGACCGCAAACGGGAATTTAAGTGACGTCACTTTCTGGTAAATTTCAAATAAATTACCACAAACTACTAACTAGGTATATGTTTAATAATATAATTTAACAATAATAATATAACTTAATAATTAAAAAATCTCAAAACTACAAATTAAAAATTTCTTCCAGAGAGTCCGAATCCGCTGCCATAATGCCTAGAACACATAGCGCGTTACCCTTTTGAATTTCTAGCGCTATGCTTTGTATGAAAAAGGCTTTGGAGCGTGGACCGCCGGACTCCGTTAGAAGTATTTTTCCGATTTTATTAGCAAAAACTATAGCGTCCGGTGCCCACGCACCCAGAGTCTCCACCGCAAACGCCAGGAATTCAAAATGGTCCGCTGAGAGGCATGAGTATTTGCTCTTTTTTGTGTTCTCGGCATGTAGGGCTGCGGCTCCGGCATCTCTGGAAGTTGCGGATATGTGGCAGGCGGCGAAGGTGTCAGCGCATGTTGCATCCCAAACCAACGGTCGACCCCGCTCCCACGGCACCAAACTCATACCGTCGGGTCTTTTCCCGTCGTCGCGGGTCAGTCCGAGAGGTTCTAATATACTGGGAATATTTGCTGAACTCACAGTTTTCCTTATGATGTTGTTTATATTTCTGTGTCGCGATTGACGGCCTGCACTACGACGGCATGAAAGGCCGTGAATTTGAAATTGAAAAAATAACTAAATTATATTAATTGTCTGTCAATCTTATTTTGACATCTTTATTTTGTTATTGTATCTAATCTGTGACCATAATGTTGTTGATAGCGGAAATTAACAACGCGAATTAAAACAATTCTAATTATTTTATTATATAGATATAATTTAAAATTATTTCTAACAATTGACAATTCAACACCCTTATTATGTCAACAAATAATATTAGATCCCATACAATCTTTGCAACCCTATTTAGTGAAATCTCTTCTTAAACGATACCTATAGCTATAATATAAAATCAATAGTTCTAAACCTTTAAAATTTTAATCCTTAGCGGCTTGGGCTGATTATGAGTCCGTGAATTCAGAGCACTTGCTGGCTCGAATAAGAATTGATCCGGGATCACCAGTTTCCAGTCCTATGCTTTGACTAATGTGTTATTACAAAACTTCAAATTAATTTCATTATTATTTAATCTATGGTATAAGTAGGATTGCTCAGCAGCACGATTGTCTGTCAAATACGTGAGATGCTTGCGGATCGGCAAGGTTTAGTTCCTGCATTTTTATCACTATGATCAAATTGAATTACTTCAGGTGAACAAGTACTGACTGAACAAAAATTAAACACAGAAATAAGTTTATTCAAGCTTAAGGTGAAAAAGCATCTCTGCAAATGAATGGACCTATTGCGAATTTGCGACATCATGTACCAATGATTCCTCACTCATAGCTCACAATTTTTTAGGTTACTTTTTATTCTTAGTTGTGGTGCTCTTGACTGAGCAGTCGTGGTCAATCATGGCGATCCACAGCGTGACGCACCTTGTATTGACTCGCCATGGTTAACTTTCTTGGGAAGAATAGTGCAGTGGTTTCCCCTTGCCTTCTGCACCAGACATTTTGAGACTATTTAAGTCTTCAGGCTCGCTGTAGCCTTTTCCAGACAGTTTCCTAGCTAGATGTATGGTTATACCGCCATTGCTCAGTCGCCAGAGCCTCGTTTGTTGTCTAGCAGAGGGTACAAAGCGTGAGGATGATTTGGTGTCGGATAGATCTTATTCCGTTCTCCCCCTTACCTCCTTAGTTGTTATAGCGTCACTAATTAATAAATTAGGAAAAGAGAATAACAACGCCCACAATAGCGAGCTGGCGGCAATTTTTTTGGGATTTTATGAATGAGTACCGTTAAATTCTCAGTTCCTGTAGGATAATTTTTATAACCCTTGTAAGGAATTGCAGATTATAGAAACAGTTTTGTTTAGATATTAGGGTTCAAGATTACTCCGTATCAAATTTCATCAAAATCGGTTCAGTAATTTAACTGTAAAAGCGTAACAGACAGACAGACAGAGTTACTTTCGCCGCATTTATAATAATAGTATCTATTAGTATGGAGTGTCTCAAGCAATGCTGCAAAATATAAAATGATGTTTTACATTACATTTGAATAGTAATTATATTTGTTTGATTTTTTGCACAGAGATACACTGTACTTTTATGCCTGAAAAATATCTCATTCCTTCTGAAAAAAATGTCTGCACTCACGACGTATTTTTTTTACAATATTTTTGTAAGTAGTATATTACTAGTTGATATTGCTGGTGACGGTACATCTAACAGATCCTTTCTCGATTCAGTAGGAGTCTTGGCAGTACTTTAAATTAGTTTTAAATTTGATTTATTTGACACCTTAGAAAAGTTTCAAAGTATCTAACTAATAGGTAAAGTGCTCAACATTTATTTTTAACTTGTTTTACTATGGTTAAATGTATTTAATCATATTGTGAATAGTTTTTATTTAATATGATTTTTTCTTTTCTCCCTTGGACCAATGAGAAGAAAATACTAAAATTAATAGTATTTAAAAATCTCGAATGTCCAGTAAACTAAGTAAAGTACATAGATTGATGTCCTGAAATGTCCGCTTATAAATCCATATACACATAAAAAAACCGGCCAAGTGCGAGTCGGACTTGCGCACGAAGGGTTTCGTACCATTATCTATAAAAAACGGCAAAAAAAAACACGTTTGTTGTAAGGGAGCCCCCCTTCAATATTAATATTATTTTAATTTAATTATTTATTTTTAAAGTGAATATATAACTAAATATTCTGTGAATATTTCAAGCGTCTACCTGTTGCCGTTATCAATATCGAGCAAAAACGAGCAAAAAAATCACGTTTGTTGTATGGGAGCCCCTTTAAATATTTATTTTATTCTGTTTTTTAGTATTTGTTGTTATAGCGGCAACAGAAATACATCATCTGTGAAAATTTCAACTCTCTAACTATCACGGTTCATGAGATACAGTCTGGTGACAGACAGACAGACAGACAGACGGACGGACGGATGGACAGCGGAACCTTAGTTTCCGTTTTTACCCTTTCGGTACGGAACCCTAAAAACAAAATATCTTCTCGGTCTTCATACCTTGCGGAATTAAACTTATTTTTTTTTTTCTTTTTTTTTAGAAGTACGTGCCCTCCGAATCCTTAGAAGTCGATTAAATAAAGTCACACACACACCTTCACGGCCTTTGAGCCTTGTTGCTAGAGACATCAGTAACAGTGTCCACTTGCAGCCAGTTACCCATACTGAAGAGAACGGGTGGCAAGCCTGTTGCTGCACTTAATGGACCTAGATGTGTCATTTCTTTAGAAGAAAAGAAAACGAACCGAAGAATTAAGCATTTAAAAATAATTTTAAAAATTTAAATTTAAAAAAAATTTACCACAACAAATCAAGATTCAATAAAATTGCAATTTAAAATGTGACAAATATTATGAAAAGCATACAAGACAAAAGCACAGGGTAGGTAATACTGAATTCCCTTAATAAGGGTGGTGTCCTTAGAGCCATTCTAATCTCCGCAACAGCCACAGTGAAATTTGAAATTTAAATGTAGATTCAGCCTCCGAGCCAGGGAAATGATAATTTTCACAGAACCCTTATAAAAGCGTGTTATGTATTCTAGCCAATGAAAAGTTAATATTATTTGTTCACTAAATGTAGGTGCTAAATATTATAATGTTTCATAATAAAATTTAACTAATATAAAGTGAAGAAAATGTTAAGCACCAATTTTCTTTAAAAATTGGATTTCTCGTGCTTCGGAGGACAAGTATAGCGAAGAAGTATTTTCGGAGGATAAGTATAGCGAACGTCCGCACTTCTTATAAAATTATTATAGGCATTTACGGGCTGTTAAAGTAGTGACACATCTAGGTACAATATGGACAATTAGTAGGGGTGTGCGAATAGCGTACGAATCGAATCGAATCGGATAATTCGATTTTTTTTAATTATTCGTAAGTTCGAATTATTCGATCACCCCTAACAATTAGCTAAAAGGGGTCGGTGCTTCCTGTGTCTTTGATCAGACAGCAAGTTATAAAGGCCGTGAAGATGTGTTTGTGAAAAATTATATTTTTTAAATCAGGGCATTGTTTGTTAACATATCATCACTTAAGACGCTGTATAGAGCCAAAGACCTTGAGATATGGCACCGCCCCCACGCGGGTACACATATACACCAAACGACGTGGCTGCCACTAATAATATAGCATCAGGCTGCAGCCGGTACTGTCGGTACACGAGCGCTTACGCACACACGCGTGCAGTGCGTACATAAAATCTCGAAAATGAGAATAAAGGAACTTGCTGAAAATTTTATTAAAAAAATAGAACAGTATTACGATAGTATATTGCTAGATAAAAAATCTGTCAAAAAGTCAGAATCATTGCATGCATTTTAGTACTGTTTCTAGACAGTAAAATATTTTTTTAGAGGTACATTCGTGATTTTTTTCTATCGAATCAATATAGTTGTATTATGTTTTGAACACAGTATCTTCATAACGCATAACCTCAAGAATATCATATATTTTATTGATTATGGTCACTGCAGTGGATCATGTACTTTCACGCATCATAAAACTCGCATTTAGCTCTATACATCCTCTTAACGATGATTGTATAGGATTTATTTGACATAGTTAAAGTTAAGCTAATTGGAAGTATATCTACACACTGTGAAACCGAACCATAGTCACAATAGTAAGTTAGATATTTAGAAAGTTCAAATAAAATCACAGAAAGGTCAAAATAATTTTATTTTAAACATGGTTTTTTCTCAGGAATTAGCAGACAGAAACTGTATATATCACTCGTTTGTATAAAAATATGTTAAATTTTATTAAAATAAGTAAACTATAAAAAAAATCCGACTAAAAAAATTGTGCACTGAAAATCAAGAAATAATCAAATTTTTCGTCGTATAATTAGGAAGACAGTTGGTGCCAAATTAGTATACAAAACCAATATTTAAGACGAGTATATACCAACGCCGATAATTTTGTTATATCTTAGTGAAATTTCGAGCTAAGTGGTCGTCAATTAAAATACTAGTACGTGTAGCTTAAAACGGGGAAAGGTGTAAAAAAAGTGGCTTAAAAACCTCACGTGATTAATGGACGACCCCTAAGTGATTTATAATAGTGTACAGTAGGTATAAATCGCACTCTTATTTATTGAGCATATATTACCGTTAGTAATTTCGCTCGTAAATTATATGAAGCAATAAAATTATAATTCTTCCACTCCTGTAGCTAGACGTGACCGTACCTTTTAATATTGATATTCTCTTTAGCACTTGACGCCGCCCTTATAGAATACGAGTTCAGGAGACGGCATAAATCACACGTTCTTATTTCATTTAATTTTCTACGTGGCCATTTTTACTTCATTTTCGTAGCTCCGAAAGGCGGCGTTTTTAATAGAATGCATACCTAGGGGTGTTATTATTTAAATTATTAAAATTTGTATAGAAATGACAAACTGTTTAAAAGGACGAAGCGTTTAAATGTAGATTCGCATCTTTGCACCAATAAATAGAGTTCAGTACTGGATCGAAAAGATTCGACAATTTTTGCTAATTATTGCTAAATATCTACATTATTCATGCCTTATGTCAGTATCAAATAAATTGAAGCTAATAGCTATGAAGAATCATCAGAAAAACTTAATCAAAAACTTCATACTAAAATGAAGAAAAGTAGTTTACGCTGGTTTCGACACGTTGACAGAATAAAGGATGAAAGATTGACTAAAAAGGTTTATATGGCTTAAGTGAAATAAAATGCTGGCAGAAATTGATCTAGGTGTACTTTTATTGAATATGCGAAAGAGGTATGCCAGGATCGTAGCAAATGGAATTCGATTGTCTCTGCCTACCCCTTTTTGGATAAAAGGCTAAGCACCAATTTTCTTTAAGAATATGTGGTTTAATCCGCACTCCTTCTAAAAATAATAGGTACTTACATATTTTACGTCTATTAAAGAAGTGGCACATTTCAGGTCCATTAGGTGCGCAACCTGTTCTGTTCATTATAGACTACTGGCAAAAAGTAGACACTGTTACATGGTGTCTCTGGCGAGACCGCAAGGTATAAAAATCGTGTAGGTATGTGTTTTTGTGATCATACATAAAATAACGTAACTAAAAGTAAGCGTGGTTTGTCCAATTTTGTATTTTTGGTAGAAAATGAAAAACCGATGCAATGCAATTCAGCTCGCTAAAAAATTAATCGCCATCGAGTGCTGTGAGTTCGGAGTATCGGGCCTTTTTAATCGAGTTCGTTTTAACTATCCGATTACAATTTTAAATGCGCAAGTGTCCACGTGAAATTAATTTATACGAATATTTTTATTGAAAAACATGAAAAAGTATATTCGAATACATGGTTATAACACCAAGTTGCTTTTATTAATTTAATGGGTAGAGTGATTTGTATGTCTTACAATTTTATTTTAAAATTAAATTCTCTCTCTAAATTCATCGGAAGTTGAAAAAAAAGGGGATCAAAATGGCAATTTTTTGGGGTACCTACATCTAGTCTTATTTGTGACTAGGGGTTGGCCGCGACTGCCTACGCGATGTAATAGGAATGTAACGTTTACACCCCCATTTCACCCCCTCAGGGGATGATTTTTGATTTTTCTTAGTGCATCTCTAGGAACATACCTTCTAAAATTCATATTTATATAATTATATGTATTCCTTTTAACGAGCTCTTTCATTTGATATGTCACACGATGCACTAAAAAAAAAATTACTTTTTAATTTTTCCCCCGTTTATTTATTGGGTCATCAAACTCTATATACGAACCAAGTTTCAACTTTTTTCGTTCAGTAGATTCGGATAAAATAAGCTGTGACAGACGGACAGACAGACACAAGAGTGGTCCTGGGTTTCCGTTTTTTCATTGGATATTTACGGAACCCTAAAAATATCTTGGCATACGTGCGTGAAGCCCTGCTATAAGCCTATGACCAATTATTATCCTATTAAGGGGAGTCAGTCATCAAAATGCAATTTTTAATAATTTTTTTCAGAAAACCTGATCTATTTACGAAACTGAAAAAAATATATATTGATTTTAAGGATATGACAAATATTTTTATTATTTTCAAAATATGATTAGAGACATTTAACTCGATAAAAAAAAATCCTGAATACACCTCTGAAAACTTTATTTATCAAATTGTATGGCTATAATATAGATGGTAACATTACAAAAATTAACATGAATATTTTTTCGGTAATTATCTATCGTTTCATTGTATTTTTTTTCTATGTTGTAAAAGATTTTTTTTAAATTGCGTTTTAAACAAAAAATATAGCTTACGTTGAATCGCTTACTGTTTCTATCCTGCTCGCGTGCGTGCGATTCTAGATAAATGCGTTCTGCTCTTTCATCACTCATTTTCCCATGGGAAGTGTCCCTTAATATTAGTGAAAGTTTGTATGTTTGACGCCACAACAGATGTGTTTTTTGCACAGGGATAACTGGAGGGCCTGAATGTAAAATAGGCTACCTTCCTTCAGGATAAATTTCAGTATCATAATATTTGAATAAAGAAATGTACACCTTACATGTGGTAATTTTATTTTTATGAAGAATTGGTTGCGCCGGCTTTACTAGCCTTGCGAAGATCAACAAGATTTGTGCTTAGGTTTTTTATAAAGAATTAAACCCTGAACTCTTAAAATCTAACCTTCAATAGGTACTGTCTCTTTGAAAATGTCGGTTAAATACTGGTAACTCATATTTCCGTAGTTAAATAGAGCAGCTCCCTTGACGGCCATATCTCAACTAAGTCGGTATGAACGGGTTATGCCGACATATTCATTTGCCCCTCAACATTATTTCCGACTTCATTTACATACAATATGAGTTAACAACACTGTACCTACCTACCTATTTATTTGTTGTGTTAATTAAACTTTAACTTTAAGACTAAGGTTCTATTCCTGGATAACACCTTATCAAAAAGTACTAGTGACCCGCTTAGTGATCGAAATTCTGAAAAAAATTGTGTAGGTTTTGAAATTATTTGTAACATAGTGGTTATATTCTTTTTGCTATTTGGCTACAATCTTTACACTATGCAAGCCGCCATGTTTGACATTGACATATTGAAACAATGAAAATTTTATTTAATTTAATTAATAAATTTCCAACACATTATATAAAAATATATTTTTACTTTCAATTGTCTGCATGGCAAAAAGTGGACACTGTTACTGCTGTCTCAGGCCACACCGCAAGGTATAAAAGCCGTGAAGGTGTGTGTAGCAAATGCCATTTGATTGTCTCATGGCGTGTAGCGATTTATAGTCCAGGTATTAGTTTTCCACCCCAGGCTTTGCCCGTGGACATTTTGGAAATGGCCCACTAACTATCTCTGTATAAAAGAAAGACAAACAAACAAACACACTTTCGCATTTATTATATAGGATAGATATTAGACTATTCTGGTATTAGTCACTACATCATCAAACAATGTCCCCCGCCGCGTCTGTCTGTCTGTCTGTGCCCTTTCAAGCAAAAACTACTAAACGTATTTTGTTGTGGTTTTCACTATTAGGTAGGTGGATTCACCGCGAATGTATACAAGTATTAAAAATTGACCTATCATGTTTGGAAGCTGAGTATTAACAGCATAAGTCAATCAAGTCGGGGTAAAAGTTAGCCCCAGTGAGTTTTGATGGCGTATGCTGTCTAATCCTTCAAAGATATAACAAAATGATGTAAGAAAGAATTGTGAAGAATAAAATTATCTACAAAAAAGTCTGCAGTAGCATGTATCTATCTCTAATAGATAAGTAGTTATTTGTGTAGGTATTGCGAAGTCGGGGCAGGGTCGCTAGTAATGTAATCAAAAACCAAAATAAATTATAACACTTTTCACTATTACACCCAATATTCAAAGAAAAACCAATATTTTCTATACATGAAAAATCGTTTAGTCGTATTTTTATATTGCTATCTAAGAAAATACAAGTAGTTAGATATTGTTCTTGTGAAGATATGTCATGAATAATGCAGGAGCTGATTCTATATATTTGTTACGATGACCGCAGCCGAACATTTTTGGTAAGAACGGGCGATTTTATTGAATTTCTTCATAATATTGTGTAGATTGCAAGGAAATTTATCGAAATAATGTAATATAATAGTAGGGTGCCAGGGTATCTAGCAAAAGACCAAATCTCCGATGTTTAGCCGATGGTAATTGTGATAGCCTCACGAGTGGCTAGTTCTGTTGAGGTATATTTAGATGGAAAAGCCTCTAAGTGAGGTTTGTCGGATTATGTACATAAGTTTTTAATTATAATAAACCCATTGGTACATGGCCGGGATCTGGAATCAAACCCGTGGTATGCCTAGTTAATACTAGACGTCTTAACCACTCAGCCACCGACGCACATATGCACTACAGACGAATGGCACATCACGTGAACCAAAAATGTGAAATTATCTGTTTGTAAATTTTACGATAATTCGGTCAAGAATAAGCATTTTGAAATATTTTTTAGAATCTTTGGTTTGCACTATAGCAACTTAACTTTCAGCTTTTCTTTTTGCTAAGAATTTGGTTTAGATATATTATGCTATTTCCACACAACGCTACTTGATAAACCACTGCCGTTTTCATTTTTCAACTTTTTGAAACTATTTGAGTTCTAGTATCAGCTACACCTAGGTAACCCTGAAAGTCATCAATTTCACGAATATTTTAAACCGACTTTACAACTCGTACCTAACAATAATTTTACATACTGGATAATTATCTTGAAATTGCTATTTCCAATATTTATTGTACAATACATACGTGCGTGGACACATTAGCCCCGTCTCATCTCAGGGAAACAGCAATCAAAGCGGGAGCTGCGGCGGAAATCGCAGAGTCTAACAAACGGCGCAAATATAGTTCAATTATTGAAAACTACAAATTTGTGCCGTTTGGTGTAGAAACTCTAGGTCCGTGGGGTTCAAATGCCAAAAAATTTATTAAACATGTATCCCCTCGACTGATCATCTCTTCTGGTGACAAGAGGGCTGGCTCCTTCCTCGCTCAACGAATCAGCATCGCGATTCAGCGGGGAAATGCAGCCAGTATTCTTGCCACTATTCCACGCGGACCTGGTTTATTTAGTTATTTTTAATGTTTAGATTTGATTTAAGGTTTTTATATTAATAAAAAAAATACATCCAGTTTTGTGCATTATATTGTACCGATTTTGTTTGGAAAATTTCTTTCTCTATTTATTTATATCTCTCGTATATTTGGTGAAAGAGATGCAAAATTTTCGAAAACGTGCGTGTTTAATTGGTAACGCAACCAAGAGAGCTCTTGTCAAGAATAAAGGCTGGTTTCTATTATTTTATTTATTTATAGAAGCGAGTAGGTTATAATTTCATACAAAGTGCATTAACAACAATGTAATGTATGTATGTCAAAATGCGGCATCCACAAATTGTAGAGGTTAATGTGGCATCGTAAAAACTATGATCTCCATTTATTTTACTGCTCAAACTATATTTTCTGGAAACTAGAAATTATTGCCTGCTAGGAAGCATGTCATATAATTTATTGTTCCTTCAATCATTGTAACGTTTTGTACCTAGATTTGTATATCTACCATACGCCTTTGATATCAGGACGGGTAGACAGAGACAAAGCCATTTGCTATGATCCTGAAATACTTCCTTTATATTCATCACACCTTCGAATATTGCTCTCATTCATTCTGTCACGTCGGTCTTCTATAGGACAGGTTAATGTATCGTATGACAAAATAGCTAGGTAGGTACATTTATTCTATTTCAGTTATTTTTACAACTGAAAATGAAATAAATAATTGTCCAAGTTGCGAGTACGACTCGTGCGCTGTTTCGTACCATTTTTTTCGGTCAGAACGACAGGTTTTTCGATTAAGTTTTCCTGTAAACTGTAAGAAATTTCATTTTTTTTAAATGTTAGTCTGTAGTTTCGGAGATAAGGGTATACCCTGAAATCCGCCATTTAAAGCATAGAATATATATATATATATATATACGAAACTAAAAATAAATGTTTATTTGCCCCGTATTGAATCAAAAATTGCTGAACCGATTTTGTTACTGTTTGCACCAATATTGCAATGATAGATTAATTCACTGGGAAAGTTTAGATGTACAAAACATCGTGCTTTTTTGGGAGCCAAGCAAAGTATATTATATTTTTGGACATCTGAAGATATTGTATATACTTATTGAAATAAGTAAAAAACGAATGAAACATTCAATATTCCGTAATGAAAATAAAAAAAAAATATATTCCATTTTGGCGAGCCAATTAAATTGTATTGCCGACAGTAACAACCATTTTGAATCTTTGCCAAAATTGAATACCTCTCGTTTTTTTCCACAATGTTTCCCAAAAAAAAAAAATACTCCCCTATTTATTTCCGATATTAGACAGTAGCTACTCTGTAATTTTTTAAAAATAATTTTAGTTGAACTTTTAATGATGGATATGTGAACCATGGAGATTCTACATTACATACATCAACATACAATAAATCATTACCTTTTTTTTGTGTGTAAAAAGTAATGAAAGAGCTTGTGCTGTTTTGGTGAAATTTTGCAAATAAGTAGCGTCGGTGGTCGACTGGGTAAAACGTCGACTCACAACTGAGAAGTCGCGTGTTAGATCCCCACATCAGACCATGTACCTACCAATGGGTTTTTATAATAAAAATATGTACCTACATTATCCGACAAACCATACAAAGAGACTTTTCCATCTACATACATCAACAGAGCTGGTCACTCGTTAGGTATAGCCTCAAAATAGCTTCGGCTAAGTGAGGAAGACTTCGTCTTCCGCTGGGTACCCTGGGGCCGGCATCAGTTCCCGGGAGCTGTAAGGACACCAGTAAAGATTTTTTTTATGACAAATAATAATTCGTGTAGTTTATAAAAAAACAAAAATACCAAATGAACCCAAACTCGATGGGGTTACGTCGTTTCGTTACAGAGTGCCTGAGGCCAAATTTCGGCTCCATCATCAGGACCCTGGACATAATCTAGGACCAGAGTACTTGTGAAGACAAATCCAACGAGCCCAAACTCGATAGGGTTACGTCGTTTCGTTACAGAGTTTCACTATCCACCACCTGGCTCCATCATCAGATCAGATCGATGGTACCAAATAGTCGTCCGAATAATTACATACACTTTCAAAGCGACAAATCAATACGACAATTAGAATTGGTTAAATAGGTACTTACTCAATAAAGTTTTTTTTAAAACGGTGTATTTTTTTACGGATTGAGTTAACAGTTCTTTTGATGATATTTTAACTTAAATATTCAAGAATTCAGGCATTTCACCCCTTTTAAAGCCTTAAGTAATCAGATTATTAAATAATGCCATGCCACCCAACGAGACAATGCAGCCTGTTGGATACTCTTCCAGTAGACAGAGATTTTTTTTGGTGGACTAAACAATGTATGCAGAAATAAACAACTTACAACTAAAAGTAAAATGAACATACATAATGCTGTTTTAGTTCCATCATTTACTTATGGAAGCGAGACTTGGGTATGGAATAAGAAGCATCAAAGTAAAATAAATGCAGTGGAAATGCGATCTTTACGTAGAATGTGTGATATAAAACGTATTGACCGCATCCGGAACGATGACATTAGAGAAGAATGCGGTGTAAAAGATGATGTTGTGACTAAAATGAAGAAAAGTAGTTTACGCTGGTTTGGACACGTTGAAAGAATGAAGGATGAAAGATTGACTAAAAAGGTTTATATGGCTGAAGTGAAAGGAAATGCTGGCAGAGGAAGACCTAGATGTACTTTTATTGAACATATAAAAAATATGTTGAACGATGGAAATATTAAAAGTACACACAATCGCCGAGCATGTATGAAAGGTATGATGAATATAAAAGAAGCAAAAGAGATATGTCAGGATCGTAACAAATGGCATTCGATTGTCTCTGCCTACCCCTCTTGGGATGAAAGGCGTGATGATAGATAGATAGACAGAGATTAGATGTTATTTATTTGAAATATTTTTTTAGGAAGTTAGTATTTAGTAGATTTTATACATTATCTTAGTTCCACTATAAACAATAATATCTGCCTGGAAAAAGTCTAATACATGGACCCTACGAATCCTACAATGGACATCAAGGTGCTAAATAGAAATCTTAAAGAACATATAATCTACTATAGGTCACCCTTGTATATAAAACAATTTCGGAGACGAAAATTAATAATGCTTCCTCGCCTCACACATATTTTTACTTTTTCCTTTGCTACCATATTATGTTGATTGTCAATATAATATTTAATATTCAATGATAGATAGATATATGCATTGGATGATTATTTGTTGATATTTATTTAGAGCTGATGGAGATTGTTTCTTTACTAACAAATAATTCGGCCAACTTGAGTATTACTGTCACTACATATTATAAAACAAAACCCCCGCCGCGTCTGTCTATCTGTGAGTTATTCACACAAAAACTACTAAACGGATTTCGTAATTATCATGTTTAGATATAGTCGTGAAAAAAGTAAGCCCCGGCAAGTTTTCATGGCGAATGCTGTCTAATCCGTCAGAGATATAACAAAATTATGTAGGAAAGAGTTCTGTAGAATAAAATTATCTAAAAAATATTACTACTGTAGAAAACAAAAATATTTAAATTAGTCTCTTAAAATCCTTGTATCCCACTAGCCTGATTCCCACTAGCCCGATTCCCACTAGCCCGATTGCCGGTAGCCCGATTCCCACTAGCCCGATTCCCACTAGCCCGATTGCCACTAGCCCGATTGCCATTAGCCCGATGCCCAATAGTAGTAAGTATTATTAAAATTTACAGTAGTTTTTGTTAATCTTAACCTGTTGCAATAATTTTCGATTCCTATTCCCCTAATTTGTAAATAAAAATATGTTAGCTAGGAGCGAAGCGACGAGCGTGGTTCGAATAGTGCTAAAACAGAGCGCGAGCCGAGCGAGCACAGCGAGCGTTCCGCGGTAGCGGACGGCGAAGCTCCAGAAACTCAAAACTAGTTAAACAACCATCACTTGTTGATAATGGATTTGGAAATTTTCGGACCAATGTGTGGCCTACTTTAGGCTCGGCGAACTATCTATCTATCATCACGCCTTTTATCCCAAGAGGGGTAGACAGAGACAATCGAATGTCATTTACTACGATCCTCTTTCGCTTCTTTTATATTTATCATACCTTTCATACATGAATTAATAATAATATTTTTAATAACAGCTCTATATAAATCCAACTTGACTTTCAATTTTTTATCAAAAATGTATCTCGGCAGCCAGGATACGTCTACCTAATATATTACCAGATAGACATCAAGATGAGTAGCTATCATAAATTAAGGGGCATGCTTGGAATGTTACTAATGTAGTTTTTTTTAATTGAAAACTTACTCACCGGTTATTCATCATCAAATATTTCGGGATGAGCAGCAACTAATATCTGACCAATAGTACCTACCTTCTCAAAAAATATCACGTCATGTAAAAGACTGTCTCATTTCTTTTAAAAATATTCTTTACCAATTTTCTTCAAAATAACAATCAAACCCCAAAATTTTCATATTTCATTACTATAAAACTCAGTTTTTTTCAAAATTTCGTACAAATAGGTGAACTAATTTTTATGAAAAAAAAAAAATGGGATCAATCCGGAAGAATCGAATAAAAATTATCGATATTTTTATTATTTTGTTTTATTTATATACATCGAGGTATTATCTGCATTTCTCGAGGAAGTTTGACTATTATTGTCCTTTTTCAAATTTGCAAAGCCATAAATAAACTAGGTATCTCTCATCTGAATAGCGGTGAGCTAAGTGCAAGCTAGATCATATCAAATTAAGATTTAAATATTTATATTCCCATTAAAGTAATAAATCAATCAAGTTGTAATTAAGTGGTACTGCGGACATTTTCTACTTGATGACAGTTACTATGATAAACTCTTACAGCTTCCGGTTAATTATTCTAAAAATAACCGCCGTTGACACCTAATTAAGAAATGAAACGCCTTCAACGCCCCTCAAAACTAATAACGTGTGTTAATTTTTCATATATATTATTACGACTAAAACTTCCTGGAGTGATGGTGTTAAAAATTAATAAATAGTAATAAACAAAGACGAGGCAACGAAAGAGAATCCACGCACTGGAAATGTGGTGTTAGAGAAAAGTGCTGGGTATATCTATATATTGGACCCAGCACCGCACAAATGTTTCCATTCTCCAAGCCAAGAACGTCCATAGAGAAACAGGTTGTGCAGGGTAGAGTTGATGACGGCAGACCTCGAGGATATTCCCCTTTGCACTGGACCGACCAAATGAAATCACTGATCAACCACCTCCTTGAATGACTCAGCGAGAGAGACATAGCTCAAAGTTATATGCGTCGCACTGTGGACCGCCATGATTAACCACGACTGCTCTGCCAAGAGCGGTACGACAAAGAAGAAAGAAAATTGTGTAGAAATTCAAATTGCTGTAAATGGATATTATACCCTTGCAAATCCGAGGCCAGGTCGCTCGCTATTATTATATCTAGCAATTACTCGCGACTTCATACGCGTTGTATTAGGAATGCCACGTTTACTATTACTTAGTTAGGGATTGTTTTTTGAATAATCCTGTCTTAGTACACCTCGACACCCCCTAAGGAATATACCTTCCAATTTTCCTGTTTATATCTTCAGTGGTTTATACTGTGTGTTGATTGTTAATAGTCAGTCAGCGACACGATGGGGTGCGTGGGTGGCCGAGTGGTTAAGACGTCTGATATTAACTAGTCAGACCACGGGTTCGATCCCGGATCCCGGCCATGTACCAATGGGTTTTTTATTTAAAACTTATGTACATAATCCGACAAACCACACTTAGAGGTTCTCCATCTAAATATACCTCAACAGAACTCGTTAGGTACAATCTCACAAATACCATCGGCTAAACGAGGGTGACTTGGTCTTCCCCTGGGTACCCTGGAACCGTAACATGGTTTTGGGAGCTGTAAGGCAACCCGTGAAGAAAGAAATTATGGAGACTTGGAAGCCCTGATGATGCGATCTAAAATTCTACTTGAACTATTAGACAGAGAAAACAAACATCGCAAAATCTGCAGTTCATACTTCCTAAGGATAATGGAAGAATCACCTTTCATAATACGAAACAAATTTTTACATGGTTTGGCACGTGTTGGCTCATATTTCGTATTTCGGTCACACATCTCGCCAACTCACTGTGTAAGTACTAGCGATTTAACTCAGTATTTTATATCCATTCTTATATTTTTTTTTATAAAATGCTCACACTAATCTGAGCTCTATTGCTTTAGATATTTTTAGTATGAATCGCTAGAATGTTATAAGTTTTTAAGGTTCGTTTTGCAATGGTTTCATTTGGTCACCTTGCACAGGGCGCGGAAGTCTTGTTCAAATAATTTGGTAAGAAGTTTGAAGAAGGGCTTTTCCTTGCCCGAAGGCGTAAAACTTATCGAGTGTCGTAGGAGAACTAGAATAAATAACTATCAGACGGACAAGTAAATATTTTTTATTTTACAAGCTTATACGGTCTAAAGCATATTTACAAAATCTTAGCAGACAATTTAACCGAATACACATTTGTAATTATTATGAAATTATCCAGGTCTGATATAGTACGCGTCAAATAAATTGAGCCAGATTGAACGCTAGATACCGCAAAACACACAGTATTTCATTGTACAGAGTTCAGCGAAAATAGGAAGAATATAATTTTGACAAAATCGGTGTAAATATTTCTAAGGAAAATCTAATTTATTTCATTAAGAAAATCATAATTCAGAAAGAGAAAAGGCATAGGGAAGAAAAAGAAAAAGATTGAGTGCAGTCTATAAACCACGTGGTTTGACATAATACTTTTGCATCCACGTATTGACACATTTAGGTATAAACAGAAATCCTTTTAAAACTTTGATTAACGCCGTAAATCTGTTGTGTAATTAAGAAACAGCATCCATACTTTCTAATTAATGAATCAATGGTCTAACGAACTACCAAATTAGGCTTAAAACTCCGCAAGAAAACCTGTCATATCTACAAAGATAATCTTTGCCAGGGTTATCCGAGCGAGGTGACGCGACCGATTCGCCTGCGGGCTGCATACCAAATGTTGCTCCTCTGCTGCCTAGGGCCTCGACCAAATGTAAGGAGTCATCTCAAGGTACATCGTGATATTATAGGAGAAATCCATTTTGCTGCTACAACGGATATTGCCCAGTTTTAAAAATAAACGCGAATTCTCCATTTGGTTTTCTGTTTGCCCATATATTTTTGGCCAGAGACATTGAGCACGTATCAGTCGAGGGAAAAGTTAGCGCCAGCGCGATTTCGTAGCATATACCTACTGTCTAATCCGTCAGAGATTATAACAAAATGATGTAGAATAAAATGATCAAAGGTGTTTTTGTCGGTATCAAAAGTTATTGTTTGATACGCCACTTTGAAAATTATTTTTCTCTCTAATGACGAAAAATAAACAAACATATCTAAATTGAATGTTGCTTTTAAAATTAGATAATTGTTTTGTAAAAAGACGCCATCTGTTGGAGATCACTTGAACTAACAGTGCGCAATATTTGCACGGGTCATCTACTTTATCTTTAACAGATAATTAAAGTAGAAACCTTAAATCAAAACTAAAGATTAAAAATAACTAAATAAACCAGGTAGGTACGCGTGGAATAGTGGCAAGAATACTGGTTGCATTTCACCGCTGAATCGCGATGCATTCATTTTATAATTTTAATTACGTATTGTAAATTGTTTTAATCTAATCTAATAAGTAATCTAAAGTATCCGTGCAAAGCCGGAGGCGGTTCCCTAGTTAGGTATAAAAATGATTGCCCCTTACTTATTTGTTATGAAATCTGCAACTCAGGAATCAGCTATCCAAAACCTAACGAATCATGCGACCTCCAAACACGTCCAGATATTTTGGTAAAGTATTTCTGTCATGTATTCAACGGTTCGTTGGATTACCGCGGGGGAAAGATGATCATTTTGATATTTTCACAAAGATTTGCTATAGTCATCTGTTGAAAATAAACACCACACGATTTCATGAACGGAATAGGGAATGAAAATTGTTAAGGCTTCAAGCCTTTTTGGGGTGAAAAATTAATTTCTATGTTTAGAATAATAATTGAATTTATATTATTTCGTTAATGATTCCAATTATTGTTATGTTAATGAATTTTGAATATTATTTTTGCTATAGAAACGTAGAAATTCTAATTTAGTGGAAATTTTCATTTTCATTTCAATTATTAAATTAACATACCTTTGACACGTTTATTTACGTAGAATGTGTGATATAAAGCGTATTGATTGCATCACGAATGCGGAGTGTAAGATGATGTTGTGACTAAAATGAAGAAAACTGGTTTACGCTGAAAGATTGACATAAAAAGGTTTATATGGCTGAAGTGAAAGGAAATGCTGGCAGAAGACGACTTAGGTAAACTTTCATTAAACATATAAATAATGTATTGATCGTTGGCAACAGAAAGGTATAATGAATATAAAAGAAGCGAAAGAGGTATGTCAGGACCGTAGCAAATGGCATTCGATTGTCTCTGCCTACTCCTCTTGGGATAAAAGGCGTGATGATATATGATAGATAGATTATTTTTCCATAGTCCCATTAATTAATAGTGTTGTTTTATTAGAATCTTAAACATTTCTAGATAATAATCATTTGTAAGCGACACCAAAAGCGGTCATAGTTGCACGTCCACAATCTCATGTTCCCAAGATAAGGTCATCAAAACAATTCTATATTATGAAGATACTTGAACCACGTATAGATGGGTGACAGTGAAATGCGCCGGCGCACCTTTGAAGTGCACCTTGGTTACTGATTATTGCTCTGACGTTTTTTATCACACAAATCAAGGACCTGGTATATTTTTCGTAATGTTTGTTTATAAATAAACTTCCGTTGTGCTTTTTTTCAATAATCACAGAACTAATTACTTAGTCCTATCCTAAAGCCGAATTGACAAAGTCTTGGAATCGTAACCGGGACCTCTTGGTTCAATACCCACATTTTCAAAAAAAAATGCTAAGCACCTTTTTTTTTCGCAACTGAAAATCCGACCATGTACCAATTTGTACTACCAAAGGGTTTTTTATAATGAAAATCTATGTACATTATACGACAAACCGTACGAAGAGGCTTATCCATTTATATACCTCAACAGAGCTGGCCACTCGTTAGGTATAGCCTCAAAAAAACATTGGCTAAATGAGGAAGACTTTGTTATAAATATTAGATCCGGAATAGGCTGTAAATCAGCAAACTGCTATTAGTAATAATACAACCGAAATTGCAATGTTTTGAAATAATTCATAGCCGATTTTATTATCATTAAAACCTAAGTTGGTATAAAAAGCTACCTACTTAAAAATAAAATATTATTTAAAGACAGTTATTAAATAACATAATTACATGAAAACACTTTTAAGTACCCAATCTGAACTAGCAATTTAAAAAACAAATCATCCCCCAGTGGTCACTACAGGGAAGCAACTAATGGTAGAAACACAGCAGGGAAGAAACGCATGTATTATAATACTCTTATTTAAAAATCACCTCATTGGTGACCCACTGTGCACGAAATTAGACATTTGAGTGGCTATAAAGTGTTTTTATTGTAATTTTGTAGATTATCTGATTCAAAACGAAATTATTTTGGTAAAGTTTTGTGACATTTAGTTTACTTTTATGTCCTGAGTAAACCTAACCGGTTTCGTCCGTGGTGTTTAGGGTTAAAACGGAAACCCTATTACTAAGACTCCGCTGTCTGTCTGTCTGTCCGTCTGTCACCAGGCTGTATCTCATGAACCGTGATAGTTAGACAGTTGAAATTTTCACTGATGATGTATTTTCTGTTGCCGCTATAACAATAAATACTAAAAAACAGAATAAAATAAATATATCAGGGGGCTCCCATACAACAAACGTGTTTTTTTTGCTCGTTTTTGCTCGATATTGATAACGACAACAGGTAGGCTTGAAATATTCACAGAATATTTAGTTATATATTCACTTTAAAAATAAATAATTAAATTAAAATAAAATTAATTTTTAAGGGAGCCCCCCTTAAAACAAACGTAATTTTATTTTGCCGTTTTTATAGATAATGGTACGGAACCCTTCGTGCGCGAGTCCGACTCGCACTTGGCCGGTTTTTTTAAATGTGGCTTTGGAATGAAACTAGGCCGTCTGTGCAAAATACCATGTCGATCCGTTGCTCTGTTTTGACGTGAAAAAAGACAAACGAACAAAGAAACATATTTTCGCATTAATAATATCAGTTATCCTTTATTTATAAATCCTTTATCCAAAACGACTGAATGGATTTTGATAGAATTTGGAAGATGAAGGCTTATTTCACGCGAGAGGAACCGTGTGCAAAAGCAAGTTGTATCCCATATTTTGGCAAACACAATTTCCTAAACTAACAGAGTGTAACCAATCGTTTCCTCGCACCATTCACCTGAACCTAGGGTCAAGCAGAAGCAGTTCGTGAGATTTTATATTGATCAAATTCTCACGACAATCATTTTAAACGCCTGACTTCTAAGGTAGGTGAATATTACGGATTTCAGAAATATACATATATAGAATCGCGTTTCGGTTCAGATAATCACTTTACTATTAATCGCGCGGCCCACCATCCGTTTTCAACGATCTGTCACCCATACACACATCCACACGCCTGTGTGAATGCATAAATATTAAATAATATATTGTTGTAAGTGTGTACGCTAGCGCCATCTGTATTTATTAGAAAGAGTTACATCTTACGAGTATGTAACGAAAAAAATTCTCTACTTTACCTAAAGAAGTCTTCAAAAACCCATTGGTACGTCGTTAACCACTTTACCAACGACGCTTAGATTAAATTGCAGGTAAAATTTACTTATTGAAAAAGAGCATTAATCTAGAAATAGAAAACTTCCCACAGATTTATAAAACAAAAGCTGCCAGTGTCGTCACTTTTGTTTGGAAAAACTGTTTTCTGCATTTTTAATCTGCCATCCTTTCCCGTAGTCTCTCCTTTTTAGCTTTGGGGCATTTTAATCCATTTTCCGCTGTGCAGAGGCAAACAAAAACAGATTCGCTTGTTTTCAACGAATTTAAATCAGGAAAATGTTTAGAATATGCGTTTATGGAACGACGAATGTTGCGCTCTTTGTTTTTATTTAACCAAACGTCTAAAAAGGAGGCTTTCAAATTCTCCTCCTATAAAGTTTTTTATTTCTTTTTTTTTAATATTGTTATAGGCAGGCACAGTAATTCATAATCAATCGATAAACTAAGGAAGAACATCTGTTTAGGCGTGATGCCTTTTATCCCAAGAGGGGTAGACATTTGCTACGATCCTGACATACCCCTTTTATATTCATCATACCTTTCATACATGCTCGGCGATTGTGTGAACTTTTAACATTGCCTTTAATCAATAAATGTTTGCCCTCCTCCAGCATTTCCTTTCACTTCAGCCATATAAACCTTTTTAGTCAATCTTTCATCCTTCATTATTTTAACGTGTCCAAACCACAACAGTCACAACATCATCTTTCATTCCGAATTCTTCTCTAATGACATTCGTGATGTATAAGGAAGAATATTAAACATTAAAACAAGTATCTTGTTTTCCATAACTTTGCAAAAATAGTTTCTGTTATAGAGAAAAAAATATTATTTAGCTTATAACGTAGCCAAAACGAAGTTGGAAAAAATTTAAAGGTTTTGAAAAAAAAATGATATTATGCAACTATAGGATAGCTGATTTCATTCAAGAAAACGGAGCAGAACCAGGCCAGATAAGATATTTATATTATATCTACTAAATAGTAGAAACTCTAGGTCCGTGGGGTTTAAATGCCAAAAAGTTTATTAAAGATATATCCCCTCGACTGATAATCTCTTCTGGTTACAAGAGGGCTGGCTCCTTCCTAGCTCAACGAATCAGCATCGCGATTCAGCGGAGAAATGCAGCCAGTATTCTTGCCACTATTCCACGCGGACCTGGTTTTAGTTTTTCACAAATTTTCTTATTTTTCGGGCAAATTTTTCTTTCCATAAAAACCTTATTCCAAATCGGTCCAGCCGTTCTCAAGGGATGCGCTTGCCGCTTACCAACTTGACAGAATAATTAGTAGTCTTGGATTTGAATTTGAATTTATCGACTTTTCGTGCTTCGTAGGGCACTTCTTCTAAATCTAAAAGAACAGATACTTAACTACGTCTGTTTAACAGGGCACGCTCTGGCAAAAAGTGGACACTGTTACCGATGTCTCTAGCCATCGCCGTTTATGTATTACATACTTATTTCTATCTAAATAAGCAGCACCTACTTGATATTAAAAAGAATTTGCCGCGTCACGTATCCTATTCTGAGAGACGGCGATTGCGGGGGTCGAATATGGGTCATTATCTAAAGATATATCGCGAAGATAAACAACTAAGGTAAAACAACTCCCTGTTAAGTGAACGCGCCTGAATCTGGAGACAAAACCACTGGATTGTTTAAAAGTAAAAATTTTTTTTCACTTTTCTCTCATACATTAGGTATAGGATTCACATTTTTGGCAAACCTGTACGGTAATCCTAGCAACACACAGAACATATCGACAGCGTGCGATTTCAAACACGATGATTATTCTTGTTCATATCTTCCATATAGCAGTGCCCTCGCTAAAGGTGCCAACTCATTCGTCCAATCGCCGGCGCGCCGCCATACGGTCCACCTAAATCGACCACAGACTAGTCCAATTCTTGTAACGAACGGTCCGCCATCCGTTTTCAAATCGTTGTATTTTTGGTTGATTTCGATGGCCGGAACGATCTGTTACACACACACACACATCCTCACGCCTTTGCTTAATCGAATCTTGTGTGTCTGTGTGACTGAGGGAATTGCATATGATTTAGATAGTATGATTTACATCGCTAATGTGTGGCCTGTGTTCAATCTCGATCATACGGCTGGCCGGACCGAAATTTTTCGGTGAGATATAGGAGAAAAGGTATACAATTCTTTATAGGAAGCATAGGGTGTATGTGGATATGTCTAGAAACTTGGGCCGCTGTTTTTCCGGACATCTACCAAATATCACATTTGTACCTGTTTTATGAATATTTGTGGATTTCCAATGCTTATATCTTATTTCTATAAAAATCAATGTCCAATATCCCTAAAACATTACAACATTTAAAAATTAAAAAGTGTTCCTCGCTGCTAGATCACTTTCAGTTTCTTGCTTTTGTGGTTGACACTCTTGGCCCGTGGTCACCTGACTCCAAAAAGTTTGCTGATAAAATTGGTAAACTTCTTATCGAAAAGTCTGGTGATCACCGAGCTAAGAGTTTTTTCATTCGCCGCATAAGCTTGGAGATTCAAAGGGGTAACGCAGCGTGTGTTCTTGGCATGGTTGGACTTTCTTCAGAGCTGGAGGAGGTATTCTACCTTTGATTCCTCCACCCCTTTTCTTTTTCTATTTCTTTTTAGTTTTAAGGTATTTAAGGTTTTTTTTAGATTAAACGTTTAAGTAGGTACTGTTGTATTTTAATAAAAAATAAAAGAATATTTCCTAATAAGGTGTTACAATAATATTATAGTTTCTTTCAATTTGCTTCACATCAGACGATAAAAATCGAATTGCATTTTTATAATTATTAATTAATGTAGGTATAATTTTGTAGACTAATCCAGTGGTTTTATTATTCACCAAATATAAGAACCAGCAGCCTATTAAGGGTCGTATAGTATCCAATACAGGATCTAATGAAAATGTAATGATTAAGCGAAATTATTTAATCGTGTTTTAGTACCGACGAGTTTGGTATTTGAAGGGAATTTCTTATTTTTTTGAACGAATAGCGCTAAGGGCAGTTTCTGTCATGAGATTTTTAGAGATCCGTAAAAATATTTAACTTAATTTATATTTACCTACTAGCTTTTAGCCATGAACTTCCAGTGAAAAATAAAATTGTATGAGATAATTTTAAATATGTAAAAATTCCTGTTTCTGAAGCCTGGTTAATTATTTAATTTATGTTGTAGAGGTTTTATACTTTTCAAACAGGAAAATCCCTATTTTTTTTTTCAAAAGAATACTTTGATTAGTACACTTTTTTACCCCTTAGGGTAGGAGCCTTCACTGAAAAAACACATTTTCAGCGTCGGTGGCTGAGTGGTTAAGATGGCGGATAACCTGCTCAGACCATGGGTTTTTATAATTAAAAACGTATGTACAAATCCGACAAACCACACTTAGAAGCTTTTCCATCTAAATATTCCTCAACAGAACTAGCCACTCATTAGGTATAGCCTCACAAATACCATCGGCTAAAGAGGGGAGTAAGGGGGAGAACAGAATAATATCTACCGACACCAAAATGTCATCCTCACCTGCACGCTTGATACCCTCTGCTAGACAACAAACAATGCTCTGACGACCGATCAATGGCGGTATAACCACACACCTAAGCAAGGAAACTGGCTGGAAAAGACTACAGTGAGCCTGAAGAACCTATTCTATTTTATTTTATTTTCAAAATGGCTCCATCAGGATTTTGATGATTCCGCCAATGTCAAATATTATAGACGTCACAGTAACAATAAGCCGATAATCGGTAGGTAAGATGCTCCCGCCGATCGTGATATGTCCTATTATTCACTGACTAATCACAGCGCGGACGGGATTAAACTGGATTCCTCATCACGTCTCCGCGGGCGCGTGCTCTATACACCAAGGCGTGACGTGGAATCTCCAGAAGACCTAAATAGTCTCAAAATGTCTGGTGCAGAAGACAAGGGGAAACCACTGCCCTATTCTTCCCAAGAAAGTTAACCATGGTGAGTCAAATACAAGGGCGCGTCTTGCTGTGGACTGCCATGATTGACCTGTCAAAAGTACCACGTCTAAGAAGAGAAGAAGAAAAGAGGAAGACTCTGTACCCTGGGACTGACAAAACCCTTCCGAGAGCCGTAAAGAAACAAGTGAAGATATTAAAAAAAAATCTGGAGCTCCGAAACAAAAAAAAAAACTTCAAAATGTATTAAACCACAACAGAACCCACAATGAGTATTTCCATCCCCAATAAGAAAAACATTAGGGGTGACTAGGAGTTTTTAATTTAAATAAAGTCATGTAGGTAATCAATTTAATGTGACAGGCCCTGTCGCTGCCAAAACGACGGGTCCTATACAATTTTGATCGGTTGGATTTCATTAGCGTTACTTTGGTTTGATTAATATATTCATGTTCGGAGGAAAATGTATTGCCATAGGAGTGTTTGTAATATAGAATTTATGTAACTGTGTTGTTAGCGATTCTATTATAGTTGAAAAAAAAGTTTTTTCTTGGGTTTAGTGGATTTTGTTTCTTGAGGACCTGGCTGGTCTGCCTTCAAATCACATTGGTTGCGTAGCGATGATTTCTCTCCAACTGCTATGGAATTTGATAGCTCATGACCATTTTATTTAATTTCTTGCTTTCCAACCCTGGCTTCGCCCGTGGTAGAACTGTGACATAAAAATATATACCGAAGGATTTCTGGGAAAAACAATATCAATTAGTCATTCCTTTTAGGTGTGTATGAAGGACAAACGTTTATTATATTAGGTATTAAGTTATAATTCTCTAAACTAAGTAGTTAAAAAAAGCCAAAATAGAGTTATAATAATTATGTTTGTAGAGAATACATACCGAAACAACTAAATGGATTTGCAATTTATTTCATATCGATAAAGGTTAAGTTAAAGCTAAAACAACTCAGAATACCGAACAAACCAAAACATGCATGTGTCTAAGAAAATTCGCGATTTTCCGCACCCGTCAGTCAATACTTCTTGCCACGATTTACCAATTTTGAGATAATTTCTTATCTTAAAATCAAGAGATAGGATAATATAACCTTCTATGTTCTTTTTTTAAATTTTAAATCTAAACATTAAAAATAATCTATCTATCATCACGCCTTTTATCCTAAGAAAGGTAGGCAGAGACTATCGAATGCCATTTGCTACGATGCTGACATACCTCTTTCGCTTCTTTTATATTAATTATACCTTTCATACATGGTCGGCGATTGTGTATAATTTTAAAAACAACTAAATAAACAATAATATTTACCCCTTTCAAAAAAGCACTTTCTCTAGCAACCTTGTTTTTTTAACCGACTTCCAAAAAAAGAAGGAGAAGGTTCTCAATTCGGACCGTATTTTTATGTATGTATGTACATCGATAACTCCGCCAATTGTGAACCGATTTTGATGGTTTCTTTTTTAATCGACAGATAATTCTTCCGGATTGGTCCCATTTTTATCTCATAAAAATTGGTTTATTACTTTTTCAGAAATTTTGAAAAAACTGACTTTATAAGTACATTTTTCTTGATATCTCGATAAAATATGTACCGTTTTTGACAACTTATTTTTTTCAAGACATAATAATTTCTTGACATTATCTCACAGACATATGACGAAAATCGGTTCAGTAGTTTTTCAGAAATTCAGTAATTAATTTCTGTTTTCGGCTGAAATTATGTATCAGAAAAAGCCTTAGCAACGGTTGCTATTGACACGAAGTTGTCAATTTTCGTGACGATGGTCTAGCGGTTAAATGTAATGGGCTGCATAGGATGCACAAGCACATTACATGGTTCAAATCACATCCACAGGGGTATTTTTTTTTAATTTACCATCAATATTTTTTTAGTTGCGTTATTATTTGTCTCTCAAGGCAGCAAAATCACTTAAAAGGGTAAAATAAACCTTTTAAAAAAAAGTGCACCGACTTCAAAAATTTGCACTGAAAAGTAAGAAATAATAAAAATTACGTCGTAGAATTTAAAGACGGTTGGTGCCAAATTAGAAATAACGTACCCAAATTCACTAATCTAGATAATTTATTAGGAACCTACGATCATCAGTACAAACATAATATATAATATTGAACAGATATTTATGTTCTTAGATATTTACTTAATTTTGTATCCTAATTTGGCACCAACCGTCTTCAAATTCTACGACGAAATTTTTATTATTTCTTACTTTTCAGTGCAAATTTTTGAAGTCGGTGCACTTTTTTTTAAAAGGTTTATGATAGAGATGCGTCGGTGGTCGTCCGACAAACCACACTTAGAGGCTTATCCATCTAAATATACCTCAACAGAACTGGCCACTCGTTAGGTATAGCCTCACAAATACCATCAGGAGACCTGATTATCCTGGGAGCTGAAGAAAAATGATGCGACCAGATAGAATTTCCTAGTTATAAGGAGTTAAATATTATTTCTAAGTAGGTAAATAAAACAGCATACACTAATTATCCAAACAACATTACAACCAGAGCTTTCAAAAACACAAACTCAATAGCGTAATCAATTCCAGATTAATTTTCCAAAGAAATCGAAACGATCCTTTTCTAACAACAAGTCAAGGATCTTTTCGTTATGACAGGTGATACGAGGATCAAAGACCGAAAACTGCATACTCATCCCCAAATGATTTACAATGATCTATAGATCAGTGTCGGGTAGAAGTAAAAATAGCTTTTGTGGTGACGTTATTAAGCGTCTATTTATGAGTTACTTATTTTTTTATGATATGAATCATCAGGAATGTCGATAGCCTAATTGGTAAAGCGTTGACTTGAAACCGGAAAGTCCCGGGTTCAATTCCAAATGGCTCCAAAAATACTAAGCACACCAAATATCGTGCTTCCAATGGACAACATTTCATTTTTCGTAAGGTACCAAAATTCGAAAACCGTTTGGAGATTACATGCTAGAAAGCTTATTTTTCATTTTTTTTATTTTTTATATCCTTTAATTTTCGAGTTATTTTAAAAATACTGAAATATTGAAAAATAACATTAATATGTGCCCTAATCTGTGCTAACCCTCTTATTTAAAAATACTAATGTCTGTTGGCTGAGTTGTTAGTTATTGAACTCAGGTGTTGCATTCTATTAATTTTTACCCATTTTTATTCCATTTGAAGCTAAATTAATAATTATTCTTTAAATATAATTTTAAAAATACTTCTTTTATATAATATTTTTTGGAAGCTTTGCTAGTTTCGAATGGGCTATCACAGGAAATATATTTACAAGTGAAACCGCGGACAAAAGCTAGTATTATTATATACATTATGAATAATGTTGTAGGCGATTTGAGTTTCGGCTACGGCAACACCTATTTGGAACACGGTATATTATACTCTTTGCATTTCTATAACGTATACTCTGTGGCTTGACTGACACTATCAGTCACTTTCTTTGGGTAGCAGTTTATATTTCTTAATTTTAGTCCTAGCTAAGGTTTTTAGTTTATAAGTCCTCAGAATTTATAAAAATTCATAATTAAATTAAAAATATAAAAACTGAACCAAAAATAAAATATAAAAATACGTGTAACTTATTTTTTAATATATTTTTAATTAAAGTAATAAAAATGGGTGACTAAAAAAATGAAATGTTGTCCATTCGGCGTCCGTACTTCTTCTTGACACTGTTCTGTCTAATATGGACAACTTGCAAAAAGCGTGTATAGATTTCCTTCCAAGTTTTGCACATGGAAATGTGGTGTAAGAATTTATTCTGAAGGACTTCCGGGATTAATTCCTGAAGTAGATAGCTATGTCACCTTCCGGGTTTACCAGCATTAAACATAGACCTATCATGTTCAGGAGCTAAGAATTAACAGTAAGTGACTCAAGTCGGGGAAAAAGTTAGCCCCAGCAAGTTTTCATGGCGTATGCTGTCTAATCCGTTAGAGATATAACAAAATGATGTAGGAAAGAATAATGTAGAATAAAATTATCTACAAAAGTCCTCGGTAGCAATATATCTATCTCTAATAGATAAGTAGTTATCAGCATATTCATGTACTTCTTCTTCAAGTATTTATAGCCTTTATAGTGTATAAGCCGATTAATCGGTATCTAAGATGAAATCACAACTATCACATTGCTGACTGGATTCCCCATCATGTCACGGCGGGACGCGTGCGTTGGTCGCCATGACATGACATAGAATCATTCGAAAGGTTGTCTTACCATCTACCACTTGACAACTCACTAAATGTTGACATTGTTACCTGTGGCTGATCACACTGGAGATATAAAAGCAAGAAAGGCTTTGGTGGTTTTTTTTGCGTAAGGAATGACAGACCTTTCAATGACTGAGTATATTTGAACAGAAATAACAGATGGTTTCTTTGAAGAATTTTTAATTATGATAAAGGATATGACAAATGCTTATTGTTAAATTATAATAGTGAATCAGCATAATTTAGGTACCTACATATACAGTTTCAGGGTATCCAGCGGAAGACCAAGTCTCCCTCGTTTAGCCGATGGTATTTGTGAGTGGAGTTATGTTGAGGTATATTTAGATGGAAAAGCCTCTAGGTGTGGTTTGTCGGATAATGTACATAAGTTTTTGATAAAAAAACCCTTTGAGACTTTAGTTGGTGTCCGATTTTACATAAACTACAAAAACCGGATCAAGTTGGCGAGAATTTTATAGAACTGGGGTGGGGTATCTTACTGAAGTTCTAAATAGGATTTCATTAACGAACGTCCAAATTTAAATAAATAAACTTTTCAATAAACTGTACCTAGTCTGTTTAGTTTCCTATAGCAATCCTCAATTTAACTAAAACAAATTTGAATAAAGTATGCTCTTTCTGAACTCACTACAGTAAAACCAACTTATTATGACCTATAAGTATAATGGTTAATCAGTTCATTCATACAGGCCCGCCGCTAACTGTTTCAGCGCCCGCGTGCAAATACCCGATTACACCCCCCCCCCCCCAGCGGTGTCAGGCAAAATATTTGAATGTAGACATCAATATTATTAATAATAATTAAAGAAATACACGACCAGACCCGTCTCCGAAGTGTGAGACGCTTTGTTTTGCCTCATGACAACGCATTATCCCCTCTGCCTAGGCGTAGGTCAAAACCAAGCGACTTCTGAATTTTGAGACGTCTTGGTTTTACCCTAGTTATTGTTTCACATCAATAAACTGACCAATAGATGTCGTTATTATGACATGATAAAAATTTTAAGACATAAAATTATGAGAATTTTTTGTTTCGATATATGTTTTTGCCGCCCCCTTGAAAATGCCGCCCTTGTGCGGTGCACGCCCTACACGCCCGTACGCGGCGGGTCTGCATTCATATATAGCTGATGTCATAGGAAACAGTAGTTGAATGTAATGAAAAATGCAATAGAAAAAATTTTTCCTGTGCCTACTCCAAAACTGACTTAAAACTAGAACCTAGCAAAAATACTTATATAATAGTCTTGATAATTTGTAGCAACCTTGTCTTCAAACCTAAAACAATTTATTAGTACCATAATAGCTAAAGTTATGGTCCGTCTATGGCACCTCCTTAGTCTTAGTATTATAAGTTGTAAACGGATGAAAACCAAAATTCTAGGTACAGTGGGGATATCAACTTAGGTCCGCGACATCATTCTTTTTCGTTTTGACTCGAACGAGGGCCTATAGCGACTCCCCGCCAATGGCCAACCAAGGAATGCCAACACTAAAATGCCGAGCAAAGATGTCGTAGTCCTAAGTTACGGATGGTCATAATGAACAGAGTGGCTATAAGCGAATTTCACTGTACGTATTCTGAACGTAAAACTCGCAGGTAAATCATAAAATCCGACAACCGATCCAAAACTAAGAGAGTTCAAATCCGACTTGAATTTAAACTATTTTATTAGAGGGGCGGGTTAGGAGAATATAATTCAAACAAGTTGGAGGCAATCCAAGTTTTGAACGACGCCTTTGCGATTTGATTGCATGCTCTGCCTTGTTCGGGCTTTCGTTTGCATTGTGCTAGTCTGTTATAGCATTAGTTATTCGAAATTTGGTTTTTTAGGAGCGATCATATTATTCTACTAGTTTACAGTCCCGGCTTCGCCCGTGGACTTAAGAATTTATTCCCAAGGTTTTCCAGGATACAAAATAGCTTTATTCACTCTCCAGCCCTCCAACTATTTACAGACATCACGTTAATAATGTTAAAGCATTTATAGATTGTCACAATGTTAATCGATTGAGAATGTGATATAATACTATAATTTTTGCACACTGTAAGTCACGGTATGGTTATTGGACTATATATGTATATGTAAAAAAAAAAAAAAGTAGTATGCACGCACACATGTAGGTCTGAAAAATCTCTGGCAAATAAATTTTTTTTTTTTATTTAATTTAGTTTCAATTAAAATAATCTACTGGATCGTTATGTATATATACGTATTTTTTCATCACAGATTGATTTAATAGTTCTTTGGATATTTTGACTTAAATATCGAATAATTTTGGGATTTTACCACTGTTTAAGCCTATATTATATATATTACTCAGAGTGCATATACCAGAATACATATATAATATAAGAAAGAATATAATTTTGGGATAATTTCATATAGAGATAGGATTTATGTTCTAATAACCGGGTACTCTATTTTGATGTACTGGTTTATTTTGTATGTAGACCGTTATTAGTTAAAACGTCATAAAAGTCATTCTTTCAAACATATACATATTTCTCTATGGAATTTCTTTCCAATAAGAGACCATTTTTTTTCAAAATACCACACACAACTCACCACTTGTTAGATATTCTATTGGCTAAATGAGATAGAGTTTTATTTGCTGAGGCCTGCAGTAACGAGGGTATAAGAAAGGTAAAAAAAATTAAGCTTGGATCTTTTATGTTGAACAATACTTTAAAATTACTGATATTCGGTTGGTTTAGTGACCTTAGCTATAATGAAGGCCCGGGTTCATACATATGCCTCATACAAACTATGTATGAAACAACTAATTCAAAACAATTTAGAAATAGTTTACTTTAAATGTTACCTCGTGTATAAATCAAAACTGTTATTATTTTACATCAAGTAGATAGCTAATCACGGAGTCCGTGATTTATTTCTCTCCCGCCCACATCGGGAGAACCTATTTGTAGAAACGGAGAGAAACTACAATTTACACTGAAATTGGCATTTGCTTTAGTTTATCCTGTCAGGAATAATATGTGATATCATTTATAATAGGTAATGGAACAATTATTAAATACCAATGTCAGAGTGGAATTAATATTTTGCGGTGGATTAACAAAAGTAGCATAGGCATCCTTTCCCTAACGTTCAAGCTTTCTCCGTATAAACTTCATCAAAATCGGTTCTGTGGTTTCGGACAGACATACAAAGTTTATAATTTAAGCATTTATAATATTAGTATGGATAATATGGACTAGTATAGATGATGCATCTCACAGTGTTAAATGCACAAATACAGTGTATACTCTCTACAACAAAACTGAAGAAACAGAGTTTCTTTATTTTCTTAGAATAAAATTGCCATTATACATTGTCTTTGCTTGATAATATTTCGTATAATTTGATTAATTAAATATCCGGTATAAAATAAAAATGTAACTAACTTGAAACGAGAAAAGTGGCAGGCAGGATTCTAGCGAGCCGACACGATCAAAAAATAATGGATTTAAACGCATGATAAATGTCGTAAGAGACTCAAAAAAGAAGGACTATATATAGGAATATTTTTTTCGTTATTTATTGTGTTAGATGAATTATTGTGTATTCGTCGAAAGTTTGTCATTTTGCCGACTTTTGCCTATGTCATGCCCTTAGTTAGCAATAAATAATATAATTATTTAGTTCAGAGCAATTTTTAAACTATTTGTGCTACAAAGATATCAGCGTTATAAAGAGCATACACTGTATTTATTAATTAATATCTTTTGTTATCAGTTAACATATGTTTCATTATCATATAAAGATTATGTGATCCACTGGTCTATTTTCGTGTAGGGACATAATGGCCTCCGTGGCGCAATTGGCTAGCGCGTTCGGCTGTTAACCGAAAGGTTGGTGGTTCGAGCCCACCTGGGGGCGATTTTTTTTTAATTAAAATTTCACCTATATTCTAACTAATATTTAAAATGTGAAAATGTGTTTGTTTGTTTGTCCTTCTTTTAAGTTAAAACCGAGAAAGAGATCGACATGATTTTTTCACATAGTTCGATAGTTGGGCGGCTTGGGCGACAAAAGCTTATTTTTATCCCGAAAATTCAATTTTTTTTTCTTCTCTTCTCTTCACGGGTTGTCTTACAATTCCTGGGAACCTTTGCCGGCCCCGGGGTACCCGCGGATGACAGTCTTCCTCACTTAACCGAAGAATTTTTGAGGCTATACCTAACGAGTGGCCAGCTCTGTTGATGTATGTAGATGGAACAGCCTCTTTGTGCGGTTTATTTAAATTTTTTTATGTTTTAATTTTATTTAATATTTTAATTTATATATAATCAATAATTCACATGGCTATAAAATTTCATTTTTAGTATTGAAATAGACAAGAAACAAAAGTAAACCACTTGCGGAAACTGCTGTGCAAATAGTATAATAATATTCCACTTTAAATATCTATTGACTTAAATTTTGAAATTATAAAGATAAACTTAAATTTTAATTATATACTAGCGACCCCGCCCTCGGCTTCGCACGGATACAATATGTGTTTACAACAATTTGAATACCTTTGTGACGCTTAAAACTACTTATCTACCGCGGACTTTTTTGTAGAACATTTTATTTTACACAATTCTTTCCTACATCAATTTGTTATATCGCTCACGGATTAGACAGCAGACGCCATGAAAGCTCGCTGGGGCTAACTTTTTTCCTGACTTGATGAACTTATACTGTTAATGCTCAGCTCTTAAACATGATAGGTCCATGTTTAATACTCGTAAGCCTTCTATCAATCAATCTATCTAATAAGTGGAGTAGTTTTTACGTGAAAACGGCACAGACATACTGTAGCAATATGTCCTGCTAAAAAGTAAATTATTTTTTGGTAAGTAAGTAAGTGAAAACCACAAGTTACAACATTCTTTGTATCAATTTTAAAACACCGGAGGCAAAAAAACCACTCAATCTTAATGCAATAACATCCTCAATTTGACCTCATGAACGTGATCAATTTATTTGATTAATGACCCACCCGGCTAAAAGGTATCATTTACAAAAATTTTAAAGTCCATACGGCCATAAAGGCTGCATTTGGTAAACTGAATGATTTATAGCAACCCGCGTGTTGTGTGGAATATTTTGACTATGTCGTTATTCATTTTTGGAAAAAAAATTAAGCCCACTTATTATTTCCCTTAGGGTAGGCAGATACAAAAGATATCCACTTGCCACAATCCTAGCATTCAGAAACTTTTGTGCATGTGATATCGGATGCTTTTCATTTCCTATTTTTTTTAATATCACTAATTTGTTCAGTGAATTTATTTCTGCGGTACCATCGATCATCTCTTTCAGTCACATCTGTTCCATGTTCTCGTATCGTCCATTATTTCCATATGACCAAACCATCTAAGCATCACTTTCTCTATCTTAGTTACTGCTTCTTTTTAGGGTTCGGTACTCAAAGGGTAAAAACGGAAACCCTATTACTAAGGCTCCGCTGTCCGTCCGTCCATCCGTTTGTCTGTCACCAGGCTGTATTCATGAACCGTGATAGTTAGACAGTTGAAAAAAAAATAACAACAAATATTTACTAAAAAAATTATTTAAGGGGGCTCCCATACAACAAACGTGATTTTTTTGTTCGTTTTTGCTCGATATTGATAACGGCAACAGGTAGAGGTTCATAGAATATTTAGTTATATATTCACCTTAAAAATAAATAATTAAATTAAAATCTAGGTCTGTCTTGTAGTTCTATCTAGATGTAGACCTGTAGGTAGGTATCAGTCGATTTAAAAAAAATATCACACGGTGACGTCTTTGTTCACAAGAACCTCAACATACCTCAATTAAGTAGCCTTAAAAAACACATAAAATTATCGTATACCTTATACGATTTTGTTATCTACTAGTAATTTTATTAATAGGACCTCTTTAAATATTATCAAAGACATAAAATCACCTGCTCATTAGGGAATTCTTACAAATTTATATACAAAAAAATGTATTAATTAAAATACTTGGTTGACGTCTTTTGGAGACCCGAGGTAAATAAATAACATCTTGTTCAGAAATTAATTAATTAGGTCACGCAGCGGTTCATCAAAATTATCTCCTGTATTTCTATGTAAATGAATGAATTGCATTTTTTTTATATAATATATGTAATGTATGTTCACACTGTATTTCATTGGAGTAGAGCCGGGTTTGGACAAGTTGAAAGAATGAAGTATGAAAGATTGACTAAAAAGGTTTATATGGCAGAAGTGAAAGAATGCGGGCAAAGGACGACCTAGGTGTACTTTTATTATACATATCAAAAAAATATTGATCGAAGACAATATTAAAATTACACACAATCGCCGAGCAAGTATGAAAGGTATGATGTAAAAAAAATCTTCTAAGAGTTAATATATTATTGAATAAAGCTCTTTCAATTTGTGTAGTGTACACATCTTTAAACTAAAAATTTACTTAAGAAAATAAGTGTCACAATCCCCCTCATATAATGAATAGATTATAGACCTATACAAGGTGCAAGTAGGTACACAGCCACTTTCATTGGTATACACCTAGAAAGAGATATAAGATTCAATACAAATTTTTGACGTTTTATAAAGATGTTTTTTTCATTGACAAATGCGACGTTGCCAATTTAAATATACTTTAGAAAGAGATATAAATTTTACTTTTTCAATACCAATTATTATTGACGTTTGATAAAGATGTGTTTCTCATTGACAAATGCGACGTTGCCAATTAGGTATATACTTTAACAAGATTTTATTATGAAAATAAAATTTATATTATATTTATATAATTTATTTTAAGTATGTATTATCAATCTAGGTATTGTGTAAGCAATATTATTTTATTACATTAAAAGAATGTAAGTGTTAGATCAAAAAAGAAACAATTTATAGAAATGCTTTAATTTTTATTTAATATCTGGTGTATCATGTAACCTGACTTTCATCTTGTTTACCAAATTCCAACATAAATCCCTACCTCTGAAAAAATCCCAAATTGACATAACTATCTGCCTCAAGTTCTCATTATTTCTGACCTCACTAGGATCCCAATTTAATACCATTTGCCCCCATACATTCTCAATAGGGTTCAGATCTGGACTTTTTGATGGCCAATTTATCAGTATTATATAGTTCTGCGCTTCAAGCCACTCTTTGACAATATGCGCGCGATGGAATGAACAATTATCTTGAACTAAATAAAATCTTCTTAAATCTGGATATACTAATCTGACAGTTGGCACTAAAACATTTTTTAATATTTTGAGCATTAAGCCGTCCATTTATTTCGCAGATTTCGCCAGGGCCCATTGAACTCATCCACCCCCAAAAGCCAATACTGATTCTGCCACTTGATCTATTGGGCATTACATTGTTCATTGCGTATCGCTCATTGTTGCGACGCCATAAAATCTTTCGTCCATCTCTCTCTGAACGAAAAGATTTTTCGTCCGTAAAAATTACAACCTCATTCGTCCAATCAAAGTTGTAATATTGTAGAGCGAATCCAATTCTCTCATTTCTATGTGCTTCTGTGAGAAGAACCTTCCTGGCAGGTTTCCGGCAGTGTATTCCTGCTGCATGAAGACGACGACGAACGGTTTCCATACACACATTATATTGATTCGCCGTTACTCTAGTGGGAGTAAATGGAGCTAAGGAGTGTGTTAAGACTATGTTATTATTATCCTGGTCTGCAGTGGTCGCTCGCTGTCTAGGGCGAGGCGGATGACGCTCAACACCACCCTCCTCGTCATATCTTCTGAGCCACAAGTAAACAGTTCTTCATGTAACTCCAACTCGACAAGCTATTTCAGATACATTTAGTCCAGTTTCGCGAAGAGTAACAATATGTAGCCTTTGCAGGGCCGTTAGAGGCATTTCGAGGTAAAATTTTACAAAACCAACGCATGTCATATGTTACTAAATTTAGGTTTAATAGACGCATTATGTATTTACAAGACAAACTAGACTAAAATTTGTTGTCGGAACACAAAGATTCTTTATAAAAAATCATAAATAAATAAATAGAAATCGCTATATCAGACGCCATTTTGCCGGAAACCGAAACTGATTTTTTAAGAAAATACAATTAACCAACTTAACAAAATTATTTTTATTTTTTTTTAATTAATCGCATTTATCGATGTTACGATTCGAGTCGAATTTTACTCGGGTGTTAAAATTACACATAGGTTAGCGAGGAGCATAGCGACGAGCGTGGTTTGTATTGTGACAATATAAAGCGCAAGCCGAGCGAGCGTAGCGAGCGGTGCCGCGGTAGCGGCCGGCGCAGCGCCATTCTAAAACATCACAAAATAGTAACTGTAATACTTGATGAGAGTAATAAAGTAATAGTACGGCGCAGCGCCACTTCATAAATATTACTCTCATAAAGTATTACAGTTACTATGATCTTTCTAGAATGGCGCTGCGCCGGCCGCTACCGCGGCACCGCTCGCTCCGCTCGCTCGGCTTGCGCTTTATATTGTCACAATACGAACCACGTATAAATTGTAATTTTAACACCCGAGTAAAATTCGACTCGACTCGTAACATCGGTAAATGCGATTAATTAAAAAAAAAATAAAAATAATTTTGTTAAGTTGGTTAACTGTATTTTCTTAAAAAAACAGTTTCGGTTTTCGGCAAAATGGCAGCTGATATTGCGATTTATATTTAATTATTTATGATTTTTTTTTTCAAGAATCATTGTGTTCCGACAAAAAAATTTAGTCTAATTCGTTTCCAAAATTAATAATGTATCAAAAAAAAAATATTATAGTAACATAAGTGATGCGTTGGTTTTGTAAAATTTTACCCATTTCGATACAATACAATAACGGTGATTTAAGTAGAAATTAAGTAGATATACTTATTTATTTAGTAATACGAATAAGTAGAGCCACAAAACGTATTATGACAAGATTATGACAGACAAGAAACGTTAGTTTATATGTTTATATGACAATGTGACATATTTCAATATTTAAAAATATCAAAAAGAAAGATAAATTGTTGAATATGGAACATGTTTACAAAGTAGACGTTTATGAATGAAGCAGCGGGGAACGGATATTGTGTAGATGTGTAAGGGGCGAGGATAGTGTGTCTTTTTCTCCATGTATACTTTTGAGAGTGGCTGTGTGTACTAAATCTGACTCTGAATTATTATTTAATTATTTTCGTCCTCCAACTATACCACAAAAGCACGAGCTATGATTTAATAATAAGGAGGCCTGCATACACACAAAGCATCACAAACAAATACAGATTTCACATAAATACTTGCAGCTGTCGGGAATCGACCTCAGTGGGGTTAGCATACATTTTGACAGCGACACTTTCGTTTCGGTCGAATGGCCTTGAACAGGCCAAAACGTTCATGTCCAACAAGGACCGGCCAGAGATAGCCCGGGGCCGAGAGGTCCGGCCCAACAATGTGCGGGAAAATTCTGTGTACTTGTCTTTGTCCGGCCAAGCAAATTGCTCGGCATTCTTGTGCAGGGCATGCCCGGTCCGAGAATGTCCGGCCCAACAATGTGCGGGCAAATTTTGTGTACTTGTCTTTGCCCGGCATAGCAAATTTGCACGCACATTGTTGGGCCGGACCTCTCGGCCCCGGGCTATCTCTGGCCGGTCCTTGTTGGACATGAACGTTTTGGCCTGTTCAAGGCCATTCGACCGAAACGAAAGTGTCGCTGTCAAAATATATGCTAACCCAGCGGGACTCCAAGCACAGCGGGCAGGGTCACTAGACTTAGATTCAGATCTAAAATTGTTTTTGCTTACATTTTCTACTGTAATTTCGGTAATTTAGGTGAGTCGGTGGCCGAGTGGTTAAGACGTCTGGTATTAACTAGGCAGACCACGGTTTGATCCCGGTTCCCGGCCATGTACCAATGGTTTTTTTTTAATTAACAACTTATGTACATAATCCGACAAAGGCATTCCCATCTAAATATACCTCAACAGAACTGGCCACTCGTTAGGTATAGCCTCACAAATAGCATTTTTCATGTCACATTTAAAAAAAATTACGGGCAAAACCGGGGCGGAATGGTAGTAGGTATACATGTATTATATATTTACAAGGTAAATCCTTTATGAATAAAGTAGCTCAGGTCGTGCAGGCGTATGCGTGTTGGACATAAATTCTTTAAAAACATACATTTATTAAGCAAAAACTATAAAAAAGGACACTGCGTAGACACCCCTTGTTAGCTACCCTGCTGACACGGATGTTTTAGGAGTCTGTAGTACTATACAAATGTAATTTAAAACTTTTTAATAGAGCGTCGATAGCGTAATGGTTGGGATATTGGACTGCACTGGAAACGGAGGACACGGGTTCAAGGAAATATTGTACAATAGGTATTGTTTTATTCGTAAATTATATTTTATTTTGTACTTAGTTTTTTTTATTCAGTATATTTATACACACAAAAATATATCTATCTATCTATCTATCTATAATCACGCGACAATATTTCGCTACTTTTATATTCATCATACCTTTCATATATGCTCGGCGATTGTGTGTACTTTTAATATTTTCATTGATCAATACATTTTTTATATGTTCAATAAAAGTACATCTAGGTCGTCCTCTGCCAGCATTTCCTTTCACTTCAGCCATATAAACCTTTTTAGTCAATCTTTCATCCTTCATTCTTTCAACTACAATATAAACAATCTGAACATTAAATCTAAACACTAGAAATGAGTAAATAAACTAGGTCCGCGTGGAATAGTGGCAAGAATACTGGCTGCATTTCCTCGCTGATTCGATAAGCGAGGAAGCAGTCCTCTTGTCACCTAGAGTTTCTACACCAAACAACACAAAGTAGTTTTCTACAATTGAACTATGTTTGCGACGTTTGTTAGACTACGATTTCCGCCGCAGCTCCCGCTTTGATTACTGTTTCCCAGAGATGAGACGGGGCTAATGTGTCCACATACATAGCATCCCATACAAGGGCACTATGTAATGATGATAATTAATTATTTTGCTTGTCAAAATACCTGTCTTAACCCAGTAAATGCCCAAAAAACCCTACGGAACCACAACGTCAGACACAATCATCCATGCACCTTTTTACTAACACAAAAAATATTATTCCCTCGATGTGAATAGAAGATAAAAGCATTAAAACATACGTTATTCCTATTCGAATTTAATTAAAGTACAGACTTCATTAACATAACTATTTGAATAAAATTGTTATGTTCATTTTATTTGTAAGGGGTTAAGTTTAATGTATTCTATTCTCATATTTTAATATCATATTAACAATTAAATAAAAGATGCGGTTGAGACTCTTGGCCCGTGGTCATCTGACTCCAAGAAGTTTGCTGATAAAATTGGTAAATCGAAAAGTCTGGTAATCACCGAGACTTGGAGATTCAAAGGACTTTCTTCAGAGCTGGAGGAGGTATTCTACCTTTGATTCCTTCACCCCTTTTCTTTCTTTTGTCTTTTTAGTTTTAAGGTATTTAAGGATGTTTTAGATTACATTTAGATATTATATGTAAAAAAAAATTATAACTAATAAAACATTGGAAAAATGTACAAAAAAAATTAAAAAGAAAAAAACATTTTCCCATACATTTTCTATGGAACGACTTTTTTGATATCAGAACGGATTGATGACAGAAACAAAAATTCAACTGTCAAATCGATTGGTTTTAATCATTCCAGATCATTCGGTCAATAAGTCACTTTTCACGCAAAAACATATTAACTGACTGAACTGAACTGAACTGAATAAACTACTGAACATATTTTGTTGCGGTTTTTACTACGAGATAGGTGGATTCACGACAAACGTCTCCAAGTATTTAACATGGTCCTATCATGTTTAGGAGCTGAGCATTAACAGTATAAGTGAATCAAGTCGGAGAAAAAGTTAGCACCAGTGAGTTTTCATGGCGTATGCTGTCTAATCCGTCAGAGATATAACAAAATGATGTAGGAAATAATAATGTAGAATAAAATAGTCTACAAAAACATCCATAGTAGCATAAAGCTATCTGTAATAGATAAGTAGTTATAAGCGTATTTACGAAGGTTTACCAGGGCGAAGCCGAGGGCGGGGTCGCTAGTAACCTATAATAATATTTTTTACTTCAGAGGGCATGTAAATCAAACCGACACGGAAGTCCATTATGTACATAGGTACTTGTAAAAAATAAGCATACCTTTTGGCTTAGTCAGAGACACTGTTATTTTTATTTAGTTAATTTTCGTCTCATACGGGGTTATTTTAGGGTCTTGTACCTTATTTCTTCTTGCATAGGATTATGATTTTTATAACTAGACTCGAAATCAGTATAGTAGGTGAGATTCCACGTCACGCCTTGGTCAATAGCGCACGCGCCCGCGTAGACGTGACGGGGAATCCAGTTTATCCCGTCCGCGCTGTGATAGTTGTGATTAATAGGACATATCACGGTCGGCGGGACCATGGCATCCTACCTACCGATTATCGGCTTATTGTTACTGTGACATCTATAATACTTGACATTGGTGGAATCACCACAACCCTGATGGAGCCATTTTGAAAAAAAATAGAATAGAATAGAACAGCATAGTACAACATAATTTTAAAGAATCTAAGAGAAATAATGGAGTCAGAAATTTTATTAAAATTTTGATCAATATGAATTCTTCATTTTTTCCCCTTCCATCAAGGATAATTTCGTAAGGCCATTCGTTGTAGCTGGAAGGCATTGTTGTCAAGACGAACCTGTATTTATGTAATTATTTCAAATTCAAGTATTAAATTGGTATTTTTGGTGAAATTGATACGTTAAATAATCATCAGTCAAGAATTATAGCAAGGAAAATTGATGATTCACTTTAAACTTTAAAGGCGACGCATCACAGCGCAACGAAGTCAGTTTTACGCGAGATTTATTTTGTCCATATATCTTTAGAAAGATGTAAGCGACATGGAATGCTATTAAAATCGATAAGATAACCAAGGATAAGGTAAGATAGACCTAGATTCACTTACCAGAAACATGAGAAAGTCCGATTTCTCAACAAAACCTGCCTTGCGATAATACATGAAACGAACTTATACAAAAACTATAAGAAAAACAAGTTATATCTATGAAATAAAGTAAATTTGTGCATTTATAAATATATTAAAAGAATTAGAGTCGCAAAGTCGGTTCAAATACGCGAAAAATTGAGGACCATTCCATCTAAATATACCTAAACGGAACTTGGCCACTCGTTAGGTATAGCCTCACAAATACCATCGGCTAAACGAGGGAGACTTGGTCTTCCGCTGTAGGTAACTTGGAACCGTAACACGGTTTCGGAAGCTGTAAGGCAAACCGTTAAGAATTTTTTTTTTTTAAATTTTATGATTTAACTTTAACCCAGCCTTTGTGATATTACTATTTATATAAATTACAAGCTTTTAACCCTGCTTCGTCCGTTGGACCCATATTGACATTCATCCCCTAACCCTAGGGGTGGATTTTAAACAGTAGTCTATTAGTCCTTGGGTTCAAGTTTTCTCCATATCCATAAAAAATTTTGTGGTGTATAATCAGATAGACATAATGTAGTTACTTTCGCCCAAAATAAAAATATTTGCGCGGGTACAATATGAGTTTACAACAATTTGAATACCTACACAAATACAATTATAAGTACTTACCTATTAGAGACAAATATATGCTACCGCGAACTTTTTTATAAATAATTTTATTCTACACAATTCTTTCCTACATCATTTTATTATATCTCTGACGGATTAGACAGTATACGCCACGAAAACTCGCTTGAGCTAACTTTCCCCCCGATTTGATTTACTTATACCTACTGTTAAGGGGAAGTCAGTCATCAAAATCCAATTTTTAATTAAATTTTCAGAAAACCTGATCTATTTACGAAACTGAAAAATTATAATATTGATTTGAAGGATATGACAAATATTGTTATTGTTTTGAAAATATAATTAGAAACATTTTACTCGATAGAAAAAAATCCTATATAAATACACCTCTGAAAACTTTATTTATCAAATTTTATGACCATAATATAGATTTTACAAAAAATAACAGGAATATTTTTTTGGTAATATTGTAAAATTATTTCTATGTTGTATAAGTTTTTTTTTAAATTGCGTTTAAAACAAAAGTTATCGCTTATGTTGAATCGCTTACTGTTTCTATCCTGCTCGCGTGCGCGCGATTCTAGATAAATGCGTTCTGCTCACAGATCTTCTATACTAAAGGTTCTGCTCTTTCATCACTCATTTTCGACCACTTCCCTTTAATGCTCAGCTCCTAAATATGATACCATGTTTAATACTCGAAGGTTCCTCTGAATCAACGTATCATAATCGTGAAAACAGGAACAAAATCCGTACCTTAGTTTTTGCGTAAATATGTATTGAAAGTGATGATTATGCATAAGCTAACATAATGTAAATGTTAACGTATTTAATTACAATATACTTAAAATAATTTTGAAAGTTAAAACACCATCAAAGGTGTTATAATAAATTCATAATTAGAACACGTTAATCATACTCGACCGAAGTTTCGTCGGGTAGTCGCGAACACGTGAGCCAAATATACAAACTTGTGTGAAATTAAACTTTTGAGAGTCGAGTAACAAGGTACAGTCAGCATTATTAAATACTAACTTTAGGCCGTGGAATTCCCATCCAAATCGGATCAGTCGTTCAGCATGATTGAATGAAAAAAGTTTAGAAACAATTTTCTGTAAGAACAAATGTTTTTGTGAATCGACTTTACGTGCTTTGTACTTTTTACTTAAAAAAAAAAAAATTACATTAGAGAAAAATGCGGAGTGAAAGATGATGTTGTAACTAAAATAAAGAAAAGTAGTTTACGCTGGTTTGGACACGTTGAAAGACTGACTAAAAAAATTTGTCTGGCTGAAGTGAAAGGAAATGCTGGCAAAGGACGACCTAGGTGTACTTTTATTAAACATATAAAAAAAATATTGATCGACGGCAATATTAAAAGTACACACAATCGTCGAGCATGTATAAAAAGTATGATGAATATAAAAGAAGCGAAAGAGATATGTCAAGATCGTAGCAAATGGCATTCGATAGTCTCTGTCTACCCCTCTTGGGATAAAAGGCGTGATGTAGATGTAGGTAGATAGAAATACTTACTTACCTCAAAATATTATGATCCTATTGCACTACCCCTACGTGAAAGATCGTAAGGGCTAAGCCGAAGCTCACAGGGTCGTATTTACAATAATTTATTTGATGTAAATAAATTCAAATCAAATCAAAAGGTATTTATTTTGAAGGTACACACTTGAAATAGTCAAATAAGGAACACATTCCATACACTTTTGACTTAGTAAATTAGAAAAAATACATTTACAAAGTCGATTCAAAAATACAATTATGTCTGAAATAGTTAAGTTGCGATTTATATAAGTATTAAAGATATATCCCCTCGACTGATCATCTCTTCTGGTGATAAGAGGGCTGGCTCCTTCCTAGCTCAACGAATGAGCATCGCGATTCAGCGGGGAAATGCAGCCAGTATTCTTGCCAATATTCCACGCGGATTTGGTTTATTTAGTTATTTTTAATGTTTAAATTAGATTTAACGTTTTTATATTGTTGTGTATATTTGATTAATTAATAAAATGTTAATTATACAGTATTAATTATTAATTTAAAAAAATCAATAGTAAAAATTATTAACCTAAGTATTGAACAGAAATAGCCTATAAATAAATAGTAAAAATTCTCGTGAAATGGTGTACTTAGTGTAAAAAGTAAATAATATTAGTGCTGATCTATGGTAAGCGCATCACTTGAGAATGTCTGATTTTTTGTAAACGTTCGTAATAGTCTAACTAACGTTTTTTGGAAAAAAAAAATTGGGAAAAGTTGCTAAGAAAATTGGAAAATTCGGGAAAAACTGTAAGTGTTTTTTTCTATGCGACTTTTGCATAAACTCAATACTAGGGACGAATCTATACTAATATTATAAAGAGGAAAGATTTTTATTTTTGTGTGTATGTTTGAAATGAATGAACTCAAAAACTACTGTGCCGATTTAAAAAATTCTTTCACCATTTTAAAGCTACATTCACCCTGAGTGACATTGGCTATATTCTATTTTCAAAAAACTTAGGGATCCTTACTAAAACTCCAATAATGGAACCCAAGGTGTAAAAAAATTACCTAAGAAATTCCTTACATCGCGTGCGCTGCGAAAACTATAAACTATAGAGGTAGTGGTAGAGGGTAGGGGTAGGGGATAGAAGTAGGGGTAGGGGTAGGGGTGGGGGTAGGGGTAGGGTAGGGGTAGGGGTTGGTATAGGGTATATTTTATTTTGTTTGTAAATATCCACGGGCGAATCCGCGGGCGGAATGCTAGTTAAAAATAAAATACATAATAAATGCAAAATAAAAACTTATTATTATTATTATAGATAGCTGTTTCCCATGACTTCGTACGTGACTATTTCAGAATGTTGGCAAACATACACTTCATACATAGCTTTTGTCATGTTCACCTCTGCCCACTCCGTTCCCGTCGTTATGCCGTGATGTTATATATATTACTCAGGGATAATGTAGCATTCCAATGGTGAAAGAATGATCAAAATCCGTCCAGTAGTTTTTGAGTTTATTCGTAACAAACATACAAACATACAAAAATGCAAATCTTTCCTCTTTATAATATTAGTATAGAATAGATATAATATTTTTTAGAATAAATTAAGTAACTTTTGGATAATAAACTTAATTAAAATGGGTACCCACTCAGCAAGAAGTCTTTGTTAATATCTTTGTATCAACACTTTTGTGAAAATTCTTGAAACATCTCCAGGGTGCTTTTATATCTGAAAATTTTTCTTAATTAAAATAGCTAGAAATGAGTGTAACTTGGAGAGTGGAGAGAGCTCAAACTTTTACATTGTGCTTCGTGAGCCGTATTTATAGTACGGGACAAAATTATACTTCATTAGCTTTACGCCCCCGGCATCGCCCGTTGATATTTTCTGTCAACATAAAGTATAACCTATCAGGAATATTGTAAGTGAAATATTTTTTAGAATCGGTTCAGTAGTTTGAGAGATTATCATCTACATCCAAACTTGGACCTTGGACTTGGTGACCTTTCACAGAACGCAGATACAATTGAGTCAAACAGGTACCCAGAGATTTTTTTACCAAAAGTGTAATAAATTATCTTTCAAAACACTTGCGAGGAAAAAAACAAACTTCATGTGGTTTTAATATTTAATTAAAACAATTAATGAAAGTACAACTCTCAAATGTTTTGTTTTTTCCCGCTTCGCGCTAGATAAAGCACAGGTAACTTCGCTAAACAGCCAACAAAGTCGTGGTTAAAAAATAAAAACTGTATTATGCGGTTAAATTAAGAATGCTTTGTGGATACACATACAATTTGCAATCTTGTGCGAATTTAACTTCATTGGGTTATATTATAACTCTTGCGCTGTAATGTAAAGTAAAAAGCACGCGTGTTTAATATATAGGATACAAGCAAGTGTGTTGAAAATTATCTAAATATATAAAACTGTCTTGTTGCTGACTGACTAAGAATCAACGCACAGCCTAAACAGCTGCGAGTGTGTACAGACAGATAATCAAAAATCTTACTGCAATACCTAAAATTAAAATTTTAATGTCTTTTATATTATTATGTATATCGTATTAGTAGAAAAAAAAGATGTAACAGTGTTAATCGAACGAAGAATACCTACAGCCTTCATTTAGTTTAAGCATACATCTAATAGTGTCACTGTTGTTTAGATTCCAAATACGTCATATTTATAAATCTTAGTAGGTACTAAATTACAAAAATAAAATAAAATTACAAATAAAAAATGACTGGCTACATTACCTCGTTGGATGGCAATGCTTATTCTCTGACCGAAATAAGAGCCAGCCCGTTGATCATGTCATCTTTCTATTAGTCGTTTAAACAGACTGTGTGCACTAGGTTATGGGAATATATGAATTAAATAAAATCTTTTTGCGATATGGTTACGGCTGAATTACTTTAAATAAAACATAAAAATAAATAAAGAAAAATATTTTTTTTTCGCAGACTATGAATAAGTTTTCCTAGAGCGACTCGCTATAGCATTGGAAACTATAAGGATGTTTAACTTGGACAATTAAAATGTTTCACACTTAATTTGTACTTGTTGTATCTAATGTTCCAACTTGTAATAATTTTATCGATATAAGTAGTTACGAGTACAAATATGTACTGAATATTTTTGAATTGAAACTTTTCAGCCTAAAGTTTTTTCAAACTTTTTAATGCAATAAACGCTCGATTAATTATCTATATTTATCTGTATAATCAGGTTTTTAGGGAAATATATATTGGAAAAGTTGAACGGAAAATTGTAAAATTGAGATTTTTCTATGAAAGTTATTAATGGACTCAACGGGCGAAGCTGAGGCCGATAGCAAGTTTGAAATAAATACTTTTTGAATTAATTGATGCCTTTTATAATTAATCTTTAAAAACTGCTTATATTCACTTTTGCGTAAAAAACTTCATTAATTGTTAAGTAGGAAATTCTTTTTCTGAGTCGGTGATCCAATGTACTTGTTTTATTCACGTCAAAACAGAGCAACGGATCGACGTGATTTTTTTATACCTGAAATTCTTACTTATAAAAAAAATCCACGGGTGAAATCGAGACGAAAATCTACTTCATATAAAAACAGGTAAAATGTTGTGTTTTGAAGTATATTTTACGTTAATTCTGTAGAAGTTTCTTAAATGTTATGATCTTAAATAAATAATTGGCATGTTATAAACTGATATTTCCTTACTCTCATTCCCAAAATAATGAAACAGGCCGAGTTTCAGTACAAATATATTTAAAACTACATAACTTTCATATTCCTGATAAAATACTCAAAATAATTCAACAAGTCTCGGCATCTTTTTTAAATAATTTTGTAAGAATTTCATAAATTTCTCTAATTTAAGTAACGTATATAAAATAAGGTTTAGTAAGTAAGGTAAGTTGCCTCAATATGTTGTATGGAAGAGTGTCATTTTATTTACTGAAAGCGGAAAATTAATTGTTGAGTCGTTTTTTATTTAAGCTTAAAGTATCTTTATCTTATCTTATCTAATCTAGTACCTACAAACTTTTCTAATAACCTACCTATAACATTTTCCCAAGGAATAGAAGCAAATATTTTATACAAAGTATATAAACGCTTCTTCACTTTCAGAAACTCTTTTGTATACATATTCATTCACGCCTTATAAATTTTGATACTACAGTTTACTTTACCGTTTTCAGTATCTTTATTTTGAGGTAAAAGTTTTCTTCGTTCCCATTACGGGAGGCGTGGTGGAATTTTATAGCAAAGTTGGACGTTTTACTTGCTTATTTGAACATAAATATATTTTACTTGGGAAGTTATTTCAGTACAACCTTGGTTATACATTACTTGTTAGGAAAAATAAGTATATTGTTGTTTTAATAAGCCATGCCTAATATTTTTTTTTTAAATATACTGACTGAAAAGCAAGAACCAATTAAATATTTCGTTTAGCGATTGAATTTGAAGTCAGTTGGTGCTAAATTAGGCTACAAAATTAAAATAGAAAATCTGTTCAATGTTATCTATGTTTGTAATTAATTGTCTAGATTAGTGAAATTTACAGCTAGGTAGTTTCTAATTTGGCACTTTTCCCTTTTAATTGATTTTTCTGTCAACAACATAAACATTCTAAACATTAAAAATAACTAAATAAACCAGGACCACGTGGCAAGAATACTGGCTGCATTTCACCGCTGAATAGCGATGCTGATTCGTTGAGCGAGGAAGGAGCCAGCCCTCTTGTCATCAGAGGAGATGATCAGTCGAGGGGATATATCTTTAATTGGCATTTGAACCACACAGACCTAGAGTTTCTAAACCAAACGGTACAAATTTTAGGTTATTTTATTGTGTATTTTGTTTGCTGTTTTAAAAATATTTTTTATTGTACTTTAAGATGTGCTGTTGGTTTTCAAAATAAATAAATAATTAATTAAATATTGGCTTTCACCTGCCGATATAAAGGATTCAATCATATTCGAAGAAGGGATATTTATCCCTATACACTGATCTCTGAAAGCGTCATTAAAAAGGCGTTTCGAAATTCTAAAAATATTTTTAATACATTATACAGTTATAACTAAATATCATGTAAATTGTATATCCCACTTATATACTTATTTATTTTATTTTACGTGATTCTAAAGGCGCGGTCCACACTGCAGCAAGGACATACTCGCTAAATGTTGACATTGTAACAATTATTTGTGCATACAGTCCGTGTTTTTTTTATATCACAAATATTCTAATTCTCCGGGTGCATGATGTCCCCGCCGATTGTGATATGTCCTATTAATCACTGACTAATCACAACTATCACAGCGCGGATGGGATTAAACTGGATTCCCCATCACGTCACGACGTACGCATGCGTTGACCGACATGACATTTGAATATATTATACTTATATTTTATATATATTATATTATAATTATACTTACCTTCGCGCGGTTTCCCAAAGGGATAGGCAGAGAGTATGGAGTGCCACTTCCCTCGATTTTTGCATCTTGCTTCATCCACATCCATACATCGTTTCATACAGTAAATCCAACAAGTGTTTTATATTTTTAAGCACAAAAATAACTTATTATAAAATAAAGTTTTAATTAGCGCCAAAATCCCGACAAGAGTCAATTTGATAAAAAGCCAAGTGTGAGGCGGACTCGCGCTAATTTGTTCCTGCGCCATACAGGGGCATCAAACTTGGTCCGACTTGCACTTGGCCGGTTTTTAATATTAATTTCACTACTACGTCTCTATAGTAAGTTATATTCCATACAATACACGATTTGACGTGAAAAGGAGCATTATATTGCTTCGCTGATTTTTAATATACGGTCCATATTTTGTGGTGTGGGTCCTATTGTTGTTTAAAATTTATAATTTTCGCGTTAAATATATATATTTTGAGCTCTATGACATTATATTTATTGTTCAAATTTGAATACCGTCTAAATATTATTTTATATCTAACTGCTGCACTTTGTATGGCGCGTAAAAATATATTTCTATTGATTTATTAAAATAGCGTGCTTTCAATTATTTATAAAGATGTGTGTTTTTATTATTATTTTGAATACTTTATGCCCCGCTCCCGGCTTCGTACGGGTACAATACAATATCTATTATGCCGGCACCAGACTTCGTTATGCGTTATTCGTTATGCGGCTTATTCGCCCGCATAAAACGAAGTGTGGAGGGTATATTCGTCTATATGTGCCTTATTCTCACGCATAACGCATACCGCATACGCTATCCGTCGACTTGTCGGTTTTTGGCACACATCAAAGGACACGAATAAGCCGAATATGCGCGTCGACTGACCACACTTCGTTCACTCATTCGCTCGCTTGCAGCGGTCGTGTTGGGTCGTGTCTCGACGTATAGGTATATTCTCTTTGTCTCGAATACTACTTACCTAGTTCGTTTCCTATGACTTGTGATGATCCACCAGCGCTTTCTTTTCGTTCCTTTAGTAACTTTGTACTTATACAACAGGTATTATTTATATAAACACGTCCATTTTTTTTAAAGCAAACAACACTTATATTTGGCATGTTCGGCACACAGACACGAAGTGGGGTGGCATGTTCCTTATTCGCCCACATACCAAATATTCTTGCGAATAAGGCGCAGCCGCATAACGTCTAACGCATAACGAAGTCTGGTGCCGGCATTAGAGATAGATATAGTGGACAATGTACAACGCCAAAATCACAAACAGCCAAGTTTGGGCTCCTTCAAGTAGGAGATAGCTTAGTATTTTTTTGTAAAACATAAGCCATCATATCTAATGTCAAAAAGGCGATTTTAAAAATACTGCCGCTCAAAATTATTGTTTTAACCTAAACTACCTGTGTGCCAAACGGCTATTGTGTTGGTTTTTTAACGACTTCAAAAAAAAAGACGTTACTCAATTCGACCGTATATATATATATTTTTATGTGTGTTCGCGGATAACTTCGTCGTTTATGAACCGATTTTGATGATTTCTTTTTTAATCGACAGATAATTCTTCCGGATTGGTCCCATTTTTATGTCATAAAAATTGGTTCATTAGTTTTTCAGTAATTTAAAAAAAACTGACGTTATACAGTAAATTATCAGTATCTCGATGAAATATGTACCGATTTTGACGACTTATTTTTTTAAGGATATAATAATTTCTCGACATTATCTCACAGACATATGACAAAAATCGGTTCAGTAGTTTTTTAGAAATTCAGTAATTTGTCTCTGTTTACGGCTGAAAATTATGTATCAGAGAAAAGCCTTAGCAACGGTTGCTATTGACACGAAGTTGTCAATATATGTATCGACGGTGGTCTAACGGATAAAGGTATGGTATGGTGCCAGTTTAGGATGCAATTGGTTCAAATCCCATCCACAGCAGTCTTTTTTTTATTTTTCCATTAATTTTTTTTATTTGCGTTATTATTTGTCTCTCAGGGCAACAAAATCACTTAAAAGGGAAAAATAAATTAACTTTTAAAAAAAAGTGTACCAACCGTCTTCAAATTCTACGACGAAATATTTATTATTTCTTACTTTTCAGTGTAAGTTTTTGAAGTCGGTACACTTTTTTTTAAAAGTTAATTTATTACGTAGACCGTCTACTAATATGCTACTATGGACTTTTTTGTAGATAATTATTTTATTCCACATATTTCGTTCCTATATAATTTTGTTATATATCTCTCATTAATTAGATTAGTACACGCCATGAATAACTTTTTCCCCGACTGGATTCACTATTCACTATATTGCTCAGCTCCTAAAGTCAGTAAAGCTCAGTCCATGGTTAATATCATCATATCATCATTCATATCAATAAATCATCTTATCTAATAGTGAAAACCGCAACAAAATCCGTTTAGTTGTTTTTGCATGAGTCACAGAAAGACAGACAGACAGACACGACCATGGATTGCCCGGCCCGAGTATGATCGATCCGAGAATCCCCGGGCATGAATTTGTGTACCATGGCTTCCACGTATGCACGGGTCGGGCATTTTTGGTTGTGCATTTCTGACCGACAATTATCGAGATTTCTTTTTATTGAAAACTTCTTCAAGCGCACGCTATAAATGAGAAATTTTGAAGAGAAACCTTTATTCCGGCAGTTCCCATGACTGCCTATTCCTTTTTTTTTTCAAGTCAAAACAAAGCAACAAGTTGACGTTATTTAGTAATATAGTTGGAGCAGAAATTATTTCGTAAATCCTTCGGGATAAAGTATTAAGTCACATTTCAATAATTCCACGGGCGAAGCCGGGGCGGGAAGTACAAATTTGAATGCAAAGTTGTTATGAAATTGCGACAACTCTCAAATAAGTAAATAGAGTAGTCTTAACAAAACAAAAGTTCCCATGAAAATAAATTAAAACTAATACAATTTCTATTGTTAAGACGGCCGGGTCTTTGTGAAGGAGTTTACTTATAAATAATCCAATTAAATATTTCCGCTTCTGATACACCAAAGCGTTGAATATTAGAGAAGGGATATTACTGAAAGAGATTCAGTGTGAACAGAGCTTTATAAAGTGTGCTAGTGTGGACGTAGTTGTTTTGCTTTTACAGGGCACGACATCCAATGGATACTTTTCATGTATATCATTTTTTATAATTATTTTATCATTATTTACATGAGGTTTTGGAATAATAATAGGCAGTTATGGTGTAAAATTCACTTTAATTGTTCAACTCTTATTTATATTACCTTATTTTCAGATCAATAACATTATTAGTTAGTACAGAGTTCAATTAGCCTATTTCCGTTGATGTTGCCGAATCCAGGAATTTGAACATGAATGTAGAATATAATTCTTATATTAAAGTTTTTTACATTTAGAATGCTCTATGAAAGGAAATTCTCCTTTTTTTTTAGTTGATAAGATTTTGAGGCTACCTAACTTTGTTGAGATATTTTGAGATCGAATTGCTTTTAGTTTTACGAATTTTAAAAATAAATTTAATTTATACATGGCCGATGTTGGAATGAACCCGCGCCATCTGACACTAGGGATGGAATACTGTTCTACTTTGTATTTAACTCGCGTGAACAGAGAAATTGTTCTCTATGCCATATTTCGTCAATATTCATTCAGCCGTTGACGGGTAAGTATGTTAGCATTGGTAGGTGTAAAGTCGTGTCGTCCCCGTAACGTGAAATAAAAAGGCATTACATAACTGTCGCGCGTCTATTAAGAAAAAAAGCAATTTCGAGTTCGTTAAATATTCTCTTTAAAAATGTTCGTAATTTTTCAGTGAGGGACTTGTCTGGCTTTTCAACGGTCGCTAGAGGTTTCAAAGGGTAAGGAAATCTTGTTAAAGTAAATGAACAAACTTAAAAGATCTCGCTTATTAGACACCTGACGTGGGAAACACTTGATTATGTTATTCGTTTACTACCTACATTTTATACATTGATTTAGATTTTTTTGAAGTTATACTTCTTTAGGCGCGTTATGAAAAAAATATATTAGAGTGAAATTTTACGATGCAACAAAAAGTAACAGTATGAAGTTGCCGAGAGTGATATCTCGACAAAATTTCACGATGCGCGCGCACGATGCAAGTTTATTTTTTTATTATATTAAATAACAATTTAGTACACTTTTCAGTGCATAATTTTTGAAGTCGGTACACTTTTTTTTAAAAGGCAATTATTATTTGCGTTCTAAATAAACTTATTTGTATTATGCCAAAAAGTATATTCTAACGCGCGTACATAAATACACACACCCATTTTATATACATTATTACATATCATCTCTACATTATATATTATAAAACAAAGTCCCCTGCTACGTCTGTCTGTCTGTGAACTATTCACGCATAAACTTCTTAACTAATTTTGTTGCGTATTCACTATTAGACAGTTTGATTCACCAGAAAGGTTTACGAGTATTAAATATGAAGCTGAGCATTAACAGTGAATCAAGTCATGGAAAAAGTTGGCCCCAGCGAGTTTTCATGGCATATGCTGCCTAACCCGTCAGATTTATAAGAAAATGATGTAGAAAATAATTGAATAGAATAAAATGATCTACAAAAAAGTCCGTGGTAATAAGTAAGTAGTTATAAGGGTATTATTGTAGGTACTACATTGATTCCAAAATGTTCTGAAGAAATTTTCTTCGCCCCGCATACTCCTTCCTAGCCTCGATGGCGGTTTACAACGTTTTCATACTTCATAAATAATTATACGAAAATATTTAAATGAAATTAAGTAAATAATATAATATTTTATAATAGACTAGCTGATTGCCCGCTACTTCACACAAGTTGTATTAGGAACATAATTCACCCCCTTTTTGATTCAAGATTTGGAACACGAACAAATATAGGTATGTTTTTTTATATTAGATAATAATAATAAACATAAGAGTTTAAAATATATTTACAATTTTAAAATTTATGTAAGTAGGTACCCTAAGTATATCAAGTATTTGCAATCATTTTCTAAAATAAAACCTTAAGATTTTGTTTGCATAATTTAAAAGACCATTTATTATAAGAAAAAAATGCCTAGAAAATACTAAAATGTCAGAGCGTATCAAAGTGATTTAGAATGATTGAAATACGACTACAGTAATTGATTTCTTAGGAAATTTAATTTGTTAAATTTATTTTATCCAATCTCACTGAGAAAATCAAATACTCTGATGGATTGAAGACTAATGAATAAAATTTAAAAGTAAAATGAATTGTTTGGGGATTCATTTTGAAATAAATATTATGCACGAAATTCTTGGTTGTAGTGCACAACAGAAGTTCGTTTCTAATCAGCGACTTCAAAAATAAGAGATCATCTCAAATACACATATCTTCAAAGGTGGTTTGGCCACTGTCTGCCAGTTGGCCAATATTGGTCATATTAAACAGAACAGGTGGCAAGCCTAGCCTTATATGTATTTGCGGTGCCTTCATCAATTTTCTATGTTGAATAAATTATTTGAAAATTGGTTTAGAGTAGTCCTTCAGGAATTTTTATGTTTCTGAAATATCTCGATTAAATATGGACCGACCTATTTTGATGAATTATTATTATAGTATATTTTTTATCAAAATCAATTTACAACTTTTTCAGGAATTAAACTTTCAAACTAATTTACTTTCACATTTTAATGTAAATAATCCGGTTTTTATTCATGAAATATTATGTAGTAGGTTTATAAATTCCCAACACAAAAGTTCACTTAGAATATTTTATAAAGTCAACCCGTCTGGACTACTTATAAATTCTAGGCTTAGAAAATAAACTATGAAAAGACGTTGGTTTTCGTTAAATATTCTAATACGAGCCACCTCGTAGAGCATTTATAACAGGAGTTGTGAAGTGCTTAAATCACCGAACATTTATTTTTTGACAATTGCGGGTGGCGAGGGGGGAGGTAATCGCGTATACCAAGCACGTAGCCAGGTCCGGGGGGGGGGGGGGGGCAACCACCAACCAAGCCATTATTTTGAAAAAATAAAACACAAATAGGTCGATATCCTAGCTCGCTTGACTCGACCTCATCAGCTCGGCTGAACTAATAGTAATTACCTACTTTTTAAAATTCTCAATTTCAAAAAGTGTCTGTGACGGATTTCGGGGGGGTCCGGACCCACTGCTTTTACTTTATATGGAGGTTATGCTAAAATACATATCTACATGATAATTATACTTGCTTTCCACCCCGGGCTTAGCCCTTGGCACCCATACCAACTTTCATCCCCTATTTTACCCCTATGCTCTTCCCTAGGGTTAAGGCTTCCTCCGTGTCAAATATCATCAAAATCGGTTCAGTTGTCTAGCCTTGAAAGCGTAACAGACAGCCAGACAGAGTTACTTTCGAATTTATAATATTAGTATAGATATGGATGGATAGTATGGGTATGGATGTAGGAGACAACGTGTTCTATCAATTTAGACGTCCTAGATCGCCTTGAACATTAAAAACAGCACAATTAATCACAACGAATTGAAAATCTTAATGGCCATATGGCCACAAAACTCAATGGCGACTCCTGTTATGAATGCTCTAGGAGCCGCCCCAATAAGGCAAGCTACTTCAAAGTATACATGCAAAGGTTCTAAAGAGATTTTCTTGGCTGCGATAAGCGAATAGCTTTCTCATAGAGGATTATTCTTTAAAATATTATATCAGGGAATAAAAGGTGAAGTATGAAGTAATGAATATTTTTTGGTTAAAAATATTTGGATACCTTCCAGTACTTAGTACTAATTTTATTCGATAGTTTTCTTTTTAAAATATACTAGCAACTCCGCCCCGGCTTCGCACGTGTACAATATGGGTATACAACAATTTGAATACCTACACAAATTATTCGTTTGTACACAATTATTTTCTGCGTTTTGTTGTATCTATGACGGATTAGATACGCCATGAAAACTCGCTGGGGAATTTTTTTTTCCCGACTTGATTTAATGCTCAGCTCCTAAACATGATAAGTCCATGTTAAATACTCGTAAACCTTTCCGGTGAATCAACCTATATAAAAGTGAAAACCGCAATCGAATACCATTTGCTACGATCCTGACATGTTTACAAAAAGTGGAAAGATAGACAAGGAAATTGAAAGGAGAGTGAAAGTGGGAAGCACAGTATTTGGTGGACGTATACGTATATAGCCCAATATCCATATGGAATATATATCTATCATCACGCCTTTTATCACAAGAGAGGTAGGCAGATACAATCGAATGTCATTTGCTAGGGTCCTAACATACCTCTTTCGCTTCTTTTATATTCATCATACCTTTCATACATTGTGTCGCCCGTGGCTATTTTCGAATAAAATAAAATATAGTCTAGAGCACTCAGGGATAATGTAGCTTCCTATTAGTGAAAGAATTTTCAAAATCAGATCAGTAGTTTCAGAGATAACCCCTATATCCAAACTTACAAACTTTACCTCTTTATATAGATTTTGAAATTTAATTTACATACTTACATATTTCCCATGAGTATGAGTAATACAATTATAACATAACAACAACAATAAGCTTCTGTCCGCGTTTTGACTCGAGTGGAAATAGATCCAAAAAGAAGCCCCTCCCCCACCCGCTTTCTCGATATAAAAAAGTAGTATATGTCATTCTCTGACCCCTAAACTACCACCAAAGAATCGTGTATATCCCGTGAAAAACAAAAACAAATCTATCCCACGGGAACCATACATTTGTCCGGGAAAAAAGTAGCCTATGTGCTATTCCAGACTATAATCTATCTCTGTGCCAAATTTCATCCAAATCCGTTCAAAACTTTTGCGTTTATAAATTAATGGGATTTGACACTAGTAACAGTGTCTACATTTAGAGAATAATGTCAATTCTTTAGGCTAGCTTTAGGTGCCCTCTGTTTATAACAGTAAAATATTTTTCAAATTAGTCCAGTACTTTTAGATTTTTTTTTACAAATAAATTCACATTCCCTCTTTATAATATTAACTTGCGACTCGCCCCGGTTGCGCTCGTGAAAATTTAATATCAGTAGATACAACTCGCCGAGTTAGAAACATTGATATTATTGATCTGCTCCGCTCCCAAAATACGTACCGTGATGTTTTTGTACACCAAACCTTTCTCAACGCGCAAACAGTAACAAACAAAATCGGCTCAGTAACTTTTGAGTTTATAAAGGACAAACAAAATAGATTACTGACCCGAGCAGAAAGTGACTTATTGTTGCACCGAGGGTTAGTTTGGAGCCTAAAAACACGAGTGCAACAATAAGTCACTCTCAGTGAGGTTCGTAATCTGCTTTTCTTTCAACTACAGCAAAAAAAATTAACTAATCAAAATTTTCTTTGTTTAGATAAATTAATTGTTACATTCGAACAATTTTTCCGGACAAACAAAGCCCGCCAAAACGTCATTCGCGTCGACAATATTTTTTAATGGAAGGCAAAGACAACATAACAGCCTATGTTTTTTCGAGTGTTAAATTCGCTCTGAAAATAATAGTGAAATAAAAAGTGACACTGAAAATAAACAAACATTCATTTTTTATATCTAGAAGTCAAACTTTAAATATATTTTAGAAAATAAGATTACTTTTTATTAAATAATTGAAAGAACAAACATTTCAGAGAATAGGTATTGCTAACTGTTAGCAATTCAAATGGAATAAACCGCTTATTTTACATTGTTTAATCTCCAGTTGATCTACGAGTTGTCGGTATCTAAACCACAAACACGTTTCAAGATAGTTTAGGTTAATTGAATTGCTCTACGTTTGAAAATGAAAAAAATACTTTAATAAACGGCAACACGCTTGAAATATTCACAGAATATTTAGTTATATATATTCACTTTAAAAATAAATATTTAAATTAAAGTAAAACAAATATTTAAGGGCCCCCATACAACAAACGTGATATTTTTTACTCGTTTTTGCTCGATATTGATAACGGCAACAGGTAGACTCTTGAAATATTCACAGAATATTTAGTTATATCTTCACTTTAAAAATAAATAATAAAATTAAAATAAAATTAATATTTAAGGGGGGCTCCCATACAACAAACGTATTTTTTTTGCCGTTTTTATAGATAATAACGGAACCCTTCGACTCGCACTTGGCCGGTTTTATTATTTGTTGTTATAGCAGCCATAGTAATACACACTTTATGAATATTTCAATTGTCTACCTATTACGGTTCAGAGCTCTGTGACAGACGGACGGACAGCGGAGGCTTAGGAATAGGGTTTCCGTTGACAACCTAAAAATGATATGAACAGTCTTCTAAAAAAGATTTCGTAGCGGTATCTGCCCTAGTTTTAAAATTCTTTACTGTATTCGTATATATTTTAGCCTTACTTCTATTTAAGGAATGAGAGTTCTAGTATTTACCTATCGTTAAATGTAGACATTGATACCATACAGTGTCCCTGGGTAACGCCGCAAGCCAAACTTGAACTTACATTGTCGTTAAAAAACAACTTTTTCGGTATTATTTAGTTAGAAATAGGACAACAATTTCCACCACCACTTCCACAGGGTGTCCGTTAAATAATTCGTCGAGTGGCTTCGTCTAGTTCATGCATGTTTAATGCTTTGTTATTTATGCCCGGCTATAGCTTTCTTTACAATGGACGGGGTAAGAAAAATGAAACAACTTTTCACATAAATAAAAGTTTTGACTGTTTGGAGTAGCGATGACGCGTTCCTTTTATGTACAACTTAGGAAGAGTGTGGGTTTTTTCTAATGGGATATAAAGATAATTTCAAAGATTATTAGGTATATAGCTCGTATCAAGGTATAAATCATCACAGCTACTTTAAATAGTTTTTATTTTTTGAATTTTGAATTTGAAATTTTGAAATAATACGATCTAGATCACATGCAATTCACTCACCCACACAGACACACAAGATTCGATTAAACAAAGGCGTGTGTGTGACAGATCGTTCCGGTCATCGAAATCAACCACAAATACAACGATTTGAAAACGGATGGTGGTCCGCGTGTACTAGAATTGGACGAGTCTGTGGTCGATTTCGGTGGACCGTATGACGGCGCGTTGGACGAATGAGTGGGCACCTTAATTTCGTGGTAACGTCTTGAAGCCCGTGAAACATACTACTTCAATTTCCGTTATAATTAAGCAAGGTTCATATAAAATATATATTTAAATCTGAAAAACAAACAATCAAATAATACATACCCAATAAGATATGTTAGAGATAAAACATATGTCTGCCATGCATATATCGATACACCAATTTACTGTACGATTTATTATAATTACCTTAGTTTAGTTATGTCCCTGATATAATAAATAATAAATAAAATAATAAATAGATAAATAAAAAAAAAATTAATATATATTATGTGATAGTCTGAAAATAAGTCTCATTTAATTCAGAATTAAACAGAAATTATAAACTCAATTTTAGGCATTTTAATTATGTACCTATATGGAAAAGTATAGTCTGGTTCACAAGTTGAAAAACGTGTTTATTCTTGCTCTGCGGGGTAAAAATTAAAATACGTGTTATCTCATTATAGATTAGTAATCACCTCTAGAAAAATGTGCAGAAGTTTCAAACCCGCACGTAAACAATTGCAAAAAAGGGGGTCTATATTTTTGTTTCAGAAAAAAATGACGACTCCCGGAACTCTATTAATTAAGAGCTCTCTTGAATATGTTTTTCAAAGAAACCTTTCAAACAAATCGGTTCATCCGTTTAAGAGCTACGATGCCACAGACAGACACAAATATACACAGATACACACGTTAAACTTATAACACCCCTGTTTTTGGGCCGGGGGATAATAATAGTCTGTTTCAGTACAGCTAGCGCCATCTAGTATTATACTAGGTAAAGTACTAATAAAGTAACTTTGTGCTAAATCATCACCTTGTTTTATTAATATTAAGTATTATAAAGCTTAATAACAAACATTTATACTACTTTATTTAAACGACTTGAGAATTTTCACAGATGGCTCAAAAACTAGGTCTGGCACTGGATCCGGGATTTTCTCAGAGGACCTACACATAAGTACTTCCACACCGCTGGGCACGAGCAATACAGTGTTCCAGGCAGAATGTATGGCAATCTGCCTAGCGGCCCATGTGATAATCAAGAGGAAGGTAAACAACCAGTCTATTCGCATACTGTCGGACAGTAAATCTGTCCTACAAGCCCTGGTAAGTAATAAATTTAAATCAGGTCTCATACTTGAGTGTCATACAGCACTAAACAAGGTATGTAACCGTAATAACACCTTAACCATACAATGGATCAAAGGTCATAGCAACTCCCGCGGTAATGACGCGGCGGATGAGCTAGCGAGAGCCGGTGCAAGCATGTCTGTAATTGGCCCCGAGCCCCTAGTGCCCCTGCCTAGCGGCTGGTTTGCATCACAACTCAAACAGAGAACAAAATGCATGCACAATCTCGAATGGCATAATCTTATGGAATGTAGACAAACCAGGGCAGCTCTACCAACCATAAACACAAGACTCTCAAAAAAGATCTTGAAACTAAAAAGAACCCAACTAAGATCGGTGACTCAAGCCATCACTGGTCATGGTCCTTTTAACAAACACTTATATAACATTGGCATTACAGATAGTCCGTTATGCAGGGCTTGCATGTTGACTGAAGAAACGGCTGCTCACATACTCCTAGAGTGCGAGGGAGTGGCCGTATATAGAATGAAACACCTCGGTTCCTTTGGAACGCTACTGGAGGCCTGCAACAACATCGGAGGTCTGCTGGGCTTTTTGGAGGAGCTGGGATGGGAAGAGTGATGTAGTTCCCACCACACGCAAAATAGGCGCCTTTAGACGTCGAGTTGCGGAAAACGAGCCGATCACCAAGTACCAAGTACCAAGTACATTTATACTGAAACTAGTCCGTACCTGCTTCGCCCGTGGTAATTTAAGAGTTTATACCGAAGGATTTCCTGGAAAAAAGTAGCCTATGTCCAGTCCTCCAACCATTTTTACGCAAAACACGTTGATCCATTATGTAAAATGATAAGAGTAGGTATTTTATATTAATCTTTGCCTGATAGAGATCTGCCTTCAGTTTCGAACTCTCCAGAGATTCTAATATAATATTTAAGTATTTGAATCTCTGTCTAAAACATTAGCTGCCAGTACAACAAATACTGCCAGTATATTCTACAAAAAGTCTGAATAGGTATTTATACCTTACACATTGCTACATTTTGACGTCAAAAAGAAACAAACAAACACATTTTCACATTTTTTATATTAATTATTATAGAAAATACATAATTAAAGTAGATGATCCGAAATGTCGCCAAAACCGAATGTAAAAATGGAGCTTGAAAATTGACTAATTTAAAACTTTCTTCATTAGGATTGCCCGGGGTGGGTGGATTTTTCTTTTAATTTTGTTTCTGCTTAATTCTTAGGAAAATGAAAAAAGTTACGCTCCCCTGTCCCTTATTTACAGGTCATTGTGAATTAATTGATATAACTTCAATTATTTATATAGAATTCAACAATAATTTGGGCAATTTTATTGTGATTACGTAGATACTGACAATAGAGACTATATAAAAAATATTTTTTCTAGTCATATAGGTACCTAAGCAATATCGGCTAAAAGAGGGAGACTTGGTCTTCCGCTAGGTACCTTGGGATCGATAACACGGTTTCGGGAGCTGTAAGGAAATCCGTGAAGAAAAAAATAAATATGCTTCTAGTTCACAAGATATTTAAAAAAATTAATTAAAAAAACAAAAATCCCAAAAAATCCCAAAAAACTCTGAAGTCCTGGGACAGAATCCTACAAACACACAAGTTACAATTTAAGAAAACTTTCCACAAAGTATGCCGAAGAGTCCCGGACTTGTCTCCCGGTTTAAACTTTGTTGACACATTCCTTGGAAAGTTTCCGCTCGTAATTAAAGTGACGAAAACACCCCTACAAGAATCTTTATTAACTTAGTTGTGCTGACTTAACCTAGTCTTCCCTGTTTGTGTCCTACATCTTTAATATACTTTACACGGGTACAACCGGCCACTCGTTAGGTATAGCCTCACAAATATGATCGGCTAAAAGAGGGAGACTTGGTCTTCCACTGGGTACCTTGGGACCTTTGAGCATTAAGACTAAAGGAAGTGTGAAGCGGTAAATCATGTTTCTGCCATTTTTAGCGCGGGGGGAGTTTTTTGTCGTTTTATTGGGCTTTTACGTTATATGAAAGTTATGCTTAAATACAAACATAATAATTATAATTTCACTCTCGGCAACTTCACCTGTCGATTTTTGTGCCATCGTAAAATTTCATTCTCATATTTTTTTCATAACGCGCCTAAAAATGTAAGAGTTTTTTAATTCATTTGTCTAGAATATAATCTAAAACGCGGATATACTCTTCTTTTTGTTAAAAAATGTATTGCTTCAATTCTAAAAAAAACTGTTAGTAGAAACAATTTTACACGCATTATAAAAAAAGTCAGAGATGACTTGTTAAGCTCCTGAATTTCATGTAAAATAAAAACCGCTAAAACCAACACGAAATAATAATAAATCAACAAATTAAAATACCTTATCGAGCCACAAATCGGCCATTTTTAATTCCCCAACCGTCAAAACTGGCAGAAACGCGATATTTTACCGCGATGTGTATGGACGTGAAAATAAATCACGTCACGAAATTTAAGGTAACCGTCCCCTTTATCGGCAAATTGGTGGGCAATCCGTCATCTCAGTTACGAAAATTAGGGGACAAATGGGAAAACGTGTCTCGATCTCGCTTTATCTAGCTCCTGGCGTATCTGGCCGCTTTCTGATGCTGAAATATCTAACACTAGTTTTTCGACGGTGGATTGTTTCGAAGAAAACTTTAGCCTATAGCACTTAGGGATAATGTAGCTTCGTGAATTAGTGAAGTTTCAGAGATTACCTCCTACATCCAAACTATACCTCTTTATAATATTATCATTATATAATTGGTACGCAAATTTTGTTGTATGAAAAACCACAATCAATACAATTCAGCATTTATTATAAATTAAATATCACATTACACAATACATATTCAGCACCATTAAAAATTACTTACATTATCTCTATATATATATATATATATATAAAAACCGGCCAAGAGCGAGTCGGACTCACGCACGCAGGGTTTCGTACCATTATCTATAAAAACGACAAAAAAATCACGTTTGTTGTATGGGAGCCCCCCTTAAATATTAATTATTTATTTTTAACTAATAAATTTAATGCGTCTATACCTGTTGCCGATATCAATATTGAGCAAAAACGAGCAAAAAAGTCACTTTTGTTGTATGGTTTTGTTTTTAGTATTTGTTGTTATAGCGGCAACAGAAATACATCATCTGTGAAAATTTCAACTGTCTAACTGTCACGGTTCATGAGATACAGCCTGGTGACAGACGGACAGACAGACGGACAGCGAAGTCTTAGTAATAGGGTTTCCGTTTTTACCCTTTGAGTACGGAACCCTAAAAATAAATCCTTATTTCCCTTGGTCACGTCATAACTTGAGAACCACTTAACCGATTTAATTCATTTTTTATGTTTTCTAATACTTTGCAGAAGGTTCTTACGGGACGAAAAATTAAGAAAATTACGCAGAAAATTGGAAAATTTGATAAAACTTTGCGTGTTTGATAGTTCGCGCATTTGATGAATGTGAATTCGCTACATTCACACTCATTGCGAATGACAGTTCGTGCGCTGCAAATTATCGAAAACAGAAGCGCCAATAATTAGTAGAGCTATATAGTCCGACAACCTCGCAAAGTGGCAGCACAACTGGGAAAACGGGCAGAATGGAGAATGGACCAGGACCCTAATACCCGACATATAGAAGTGGATCACATGGAAACTCGGAACGTTGAACTACTATCTGTCACAAGTGCTTTCCGGACATAGTTGCTTCAATCTCTTTAAACTAAGAATAGGAAAGTCGCCTACCAGCACATGCTCCTTCTGCCCGGAGGAAGAATCAGCAGAACATACCCTATTCCAAGTGATGAGTGCAATGAAAGAAGAGAGTTCTTCGATAAGATGGGATTCCATATTCGCAAGGATAACATGATAGAGGCGATGATAGAGACAGAAGAAAATTGGGACGCAGTGGTATCCCTGGTTACAAAGATAATGCGTAGCAAGGAAATTAAAGAGCGCGCAATGGAAAAAAAAACAAGAAGAACTAGAAGAAAGGCGGCCACTTAACTCTTGACAGAAGTACTTAGAAGAAGTCCCAGTCAAGAGCGAAAGGAAGTGGCGTAGGAGGAGGGGTTTTAGGCGGTAGGAGTCCGGCACTACCCACGTTCGGACGTGGGTATCCAATGCAGGATATCCCCTCCTCAAAAAAAAAAAAATATTGATAAAAAAAAAACTTAGTGCACACTGCACAGTCGATTCGATCGAAACGTTTATCCAGTTTTCAGTTTGTTCAGTAAGTTTTTTGAGAAGTGTCTAATATTTTCAAACATAGCCGTAATACAATTAGGCTTGCGAATCAATCCACTGATAAAGAACGAGAATGCGCACGAGAAGAGCGCCGCGTTAGTATCATGGCCCGACTATGTGCTTCTCAAACACAAGAGCAAAGATTTTCAGCCCGTGAAACGGCTCGGTTGGCAATGAGAAATCGTCGAGCTTATCGCACAGATCAACAACGAGATCATCTTTAGGTAGGAGTAGGGGTACTGGTAGTGATAATAGGGGTTGGAGTAGGAGTTGGGGTAGTGGGAGTGGTAAGAGTTAATTTTCTCTATTTTTTTTTTCGTGCATTTTTCCAATGTTTTAATAGTTATAATTCGAGACGGAGACAAATACCATGAAAATCGGTCCAGCCGTTCTCGAGTTATAAGTAGGGATGAATCGATACTAGTGAGTACTCATATGGTATCGATACTTCTCATTCAATACTAGTACAGGCGAGTACTTGTAATAGATGTGATCATTATTCAATACTAAGTACTGGTATCGAATGAAAATACTAGTATCGAATACCACGTGGCCGCGGCCGGCCGTCGCTCACTCGCATGCAATACTCACACAAATACCATGAAAATCGGTCCAGCCGTTCTCGAGTTATAAGTAGGGATGAATCGATACTAGTGAGTACTCATATGGTATCGATACTTCTCATTCAATACTAGTACTGGCGAGTACTTGTAATAGATGTGATCATTATTCAATACTAAGTACTGGTATCGAATGAAAATACTAGTATCGAATACCACGTGGCCACGGCCGGCCGTCGCTCACTCGCATGCAATACTCACGCAAACAAGTACACAACAAAGTCACAATCGCTTTGTCTCAATTGTCTGTCTCTGTCTGTCGCTCGCAATCCACTCGGTCGGGCCAACATTTGCTATTATAATTATTGTAGTTGCCACTTCCGTTCCTTGCGAACGTTTACTTTCTAAAGCAGGGGCAATCGGCAATTATGACTAAAATCCGCAACAGGCTTACCACTCTTACCGGCAAACATTTGGACAAATTGCTTTTCTTGGGTGGTGCTACTCACAAAGTTTTTTTAATTAAAAGTTTAACAAATAACTATTAATAAAGCATTATTATGAATCTAATCTGCTTATTTTCTCCACACATTGTGTTCTTAATACCTAACAATAAATAACTCTATTATTATATTATTAAAAAAAGCATCAAGCCTCGTCTAATATCTGTATGAATTAACTATGTTGTCGATGTTACAAAATATTAATCGAGTACTCACAAGTATCGATACTTTAATATAGTGTCGAATATGGTATCGATACTTTGATTCAATACTAGTATTGAGTACTAGTATCGTTAAAAGACCGGTATCGATTTATCCCTAGTTATAAGTTAGAGAGTAGTATATCATCCCTTGGTTCGAACAAACCCGACTTTGTTTTATAATATAATTTCAAATAATATAGATAAAGAAAGCTGCTATGCTATGATGAATGAATTCATAACAGTCTGAGATTTCAATTCAATATGTGGTACAGTCCGGTCAGAGACCATACCACTCCAAAAATGTATTACCAATACAATCAAGAGGAAAGTATGTGCTTAGCTTCAGTGGGCAAAACTGCCTTAAAAGTTATTGGAGAATTCGTACGGTTATACTGGGGTTGAAAGTAAACGTGTGCGAGAGTTACCAACACACGTGGCGCCATCTATTGGTGACATTGTGAACTAAATATACTTTACTGAACATTGCTACATTTTTACAGGTTAAGTGTTTATTCTAAATCTACGAACACACATATCGTACTTTTTTTGTTCGCAGATCCAAGTGGTACCTAAAGTGCACATGGGACTTGCCTTCCGCTGGGTACGCGGTTTTGGGAGCCGTTGAGCCGTTGATTTTTTGTTTGTAATGAATTAACTCAACCGATTCTAAAATTTATTACAATTATAGAAATGGCAATACATACAACACGACAATCCAACGACTGAGTAAAAGGAATACCTACTCCCCAACGCGTGTCACTGGAAAGTTGTTTATATGCCAATCTATTAAATATTTTCAATAGCGCGATACAGGTTTCAATTTAAATATTTTGAGACAGTAACGATGCGACATCTATCGACGAGATGTGCCGCCACATGACTCCCTTCTCAGACAGGTCGATACAGTTTGAAACCAACATCTATTTTAGCGTAGTTTTAGTTTGGTTGGCAAGTGCCTTTTTTATACTGAACATATTGTTCTTATAAAGTTTTTGTCTAGCCCTTACCGTTTTTGAGTTATGGTAAAACTAATGATTTTTCGATTATTTTTTTCAAAGTACTGACAAATTCTTTTTCGCTAGGACAGTTTGGCCCACCTCCATAATAGTTGAAAACAGCCCAAATAATAATTACCGCCATGCGGCCAAACTTTATCATGACTTGTAACTCCCGTAATGTTTTTGCATGAAGATTCACACCTACTATCAGTGGGAAGTGGGAGTAGGATGCGGGGTCATGTAATGTGGCTGGACACACACTAATAGAAAGCTACGATATCCCTGAGTGACATAGGCTACATTTTATATTGTTCGAATATACACGGGCGGAGCCAGGGGCGGAAATTCTAGTAAAATATAAAAATAAATTCACCAAGAACTAAAAAAAATTGGCTATAATCTGAAATGTTAATCTGAAGCCGCTACTGCATGTGAGAGTTTCGTCAAAGATTTCTTGATGTCATTAGAGAAGAATGCGGAGTAAAATACGATGTTGTGACTACAATGAAGAAAAGTTTTTTACGCTGGTTTAGACACGTTGAAAGAATAAAGAAAGATTGGCTAAAAAGGATTATATGGCTGAAGTGAAAGGAAATGCTGGCAGAGGACGACCTAGACTTACTTTTATTGAACATATAAAAAATATATTGATCGATAGAAATATTAAAAGTACACACAATCGCCGAGCATGTATGAAAGGTATGATGAATATAAAAGAAGCGAAAGAGATATGTCAGGATCGTAACAAATTGCATATCGATGCTAGATAGATAGATGTCACATTACACAATACATAGCATGAAATAAATGGAAAAAAACATCAAAAAATAATTAAAATCAATATCAAATATAACAAATTATTGTTACATGTCAAATTACTAAAACTGTTCAATAATTCTTCAATGCTATGTAAACATTTCTCCGCTAGCCACTTATGAAGAGCAGATAGCTAGTAGTAAACGGTCCATAGCTGGTAGATCTGTTATGGACCAAGTGATTAATGAGGACATTATTTATAATGCCCGGGCATTATGAATAATTGCTATCTATATCAGACAAAGTGATTAATTATTATCTAAACTTCATTATTTATCACATTGTCTGGTCAATATGAATATTGCTACCGGACCATTGGGCAATTTGATAAAAAAGCTACATTGGACGGGTAGTTGCCGCAAAGGAAAAAACTGTGTAACTGGAAATGCCATAATAGCGGCAGCTGTTCTAATAAATCTTTTACTATATAATTTGTTTTCAATTGTGTTCAAACTTAAGATTACTTTAAGTTTTGTGTTACTTATATTTTTAATTTGAATTTTATTAAGTTTTAGGTGCAAAAACCAGTGCATTCTAAATATAGAAGCCCTTGCCAAATAATCTTAATTGTTTAAACTTAAGATTATACTGACTTATATTTTTAATTTGACTTTTATTAATAAGTGCTAAAAACTAGTGCGTTCTAAATATAGTAACCCTTGCTAAATAATGAGTCTTTAAGTATGGTTTTTCAATTATGGTTTAATGTCAAAAATAAAGAGAATAGTAATTAAATATGTTTTTTATTACTCTGCCCAATAGGTGATAGACATTATGTATAATGCCCGGACAATTTAATTACTTGAATAGTTTTTATCACATTGCCATCTCATATTGTTCATTTTTCACAATGCCCGGGCATTATGTATAATGACCTATTATGACTTGGTCCATAACAGATCCACCATTGATTTTGGTAGTGTATTATAGTTGCTGAAGGCAATTCCAACGGCTTTTGAATCACCGATTTTCGGATTCAGCGAGGTCGAATTAGTTAGAAAACACCCAATATTTACTAGGGACTCCGCCCCCGGCTTCGCACGGCTACAATACCGGTTTATAAGAACTCTAGTCTAGAATGTTTGTTTTTAAAATATTCATCTTCTTTTATAGTGGCTCCTATGTTGTTAGAGAAATGGAGACAGAAAGTGATTGTAAGCACTTGTCGGCAGAAAACCTCTTTTGCGTGTAGTCTAAGCTAGGGTTTTCGCGTACCCGGACTTTTTTAATACCCGGGTAGACCCGGGTACCCGGGTATCTTCATTTGTAAATAAAACTTCACATTATCTATGTCGCTATTTGCTCATTCAAATATAGGTAGGTACCTATATTTATCAAAAAAAAAAACAAAAAAAAATTTCTTCACAAAATATAACACGACATAAAAAGATCTATCTCCAAATGCATGCAAAATCAAACAGTGACAAAAATAAAAATAAATTTCTATAAAACAATAAAATGTGACGAAGTTACCTACTTCTAATAAAATGGCACTTGAAAACTTATATACTTAAATTGTATGGGGATATTACTATTCCCAATTTCTCTGTAATGTGTCACTGTAATTTAGCATATTATAATACTTATTGAATATATCTAAGTGAAATAGTCGTTATTTTTTCAATTGGTTTTATTTATAGGAAATATGGGTGGTAAAATAAAGGAATATTTTGTCCCTGTTTTTTCTTTCATAATCTTTAACAAAGCTCTTAAATTTTTTTAAAGCACTGTATAACCATTACCCTTTAATTAAACGTCTTGCGTTTTTTGGTAACTTATTGAAAATTCAAAATAAAAATGATTTTATCATTTTTTAATTGGCCAAAAAGAATAAAATACTTATTATTTTGAATTTTCAATAAGCTACAAAAAAACCCAAGACGTTGAATTGTAGGGTAATGGAATAACAGTGCTTTTAAAAAATTTTTAGTTAAAGTTTAACCACCCATATTTCCTATTCAAAAAATCCATTGAGAAAATAACAGCTATTTTATTTAGATATATTCAATAAGTATGTATATGCTAAATTACAGTAACACAGGTGTATTATTTACAGAGAAATTGGGAATAGATCCCAGAAAAATTATGGATATAGGAGCCTTAATTAATATCAGACTTGACTTTCAAAAATACTAAGGCGTTAAGAGAACGATCCGATTACGTAGAAAAATAAAAGATTTTTGTTGATACCCGGGTACCCGGGTTTTTCGTCAAATATTACCCGGGTCCGAAAACCATAGTCTAAGCACTTGTCGGCAGAAAACCTCTTTTTCGTGTAGTCTGAGCCCCCTCCGGGCTCGGTCTCCGTATCTCGACGTCTTAGCGCCTATTTTGCGTGAGGCGGGAATGCCATCCCTGCTCCTCCAGGAAGCCGATCAGCCCCTTGATGTTGCTACATGCCTCCTGAAGTGTCCTCGGGGCACCGAGATGAGCAGTCCTGTATTCTGTCAAACCTACACACTCCAGAAGGATGTGGGTGACCGTTTCTTCAAACTCCATGCATGCTCTGCATAGTGGACTATCTGTAATGCCGATATTAAAAAGGTGTTTATTAAAGGGCCCATGTCCTGTAATGACTTGTGTCATTTGTCTCAAGTGGTTTCTTTTTAGGTTAATTAATCTTTGTGTTAATCGAGAGTTTAGGGATGGGAGCGCTAATTTTGATTGTCTGCAACTCTCAAGTTTGACCCATTCTGTTTCATGTTTTTGAGTGGTTATTTTTCTGAGTTGTGCACGGATCTAGTTTATAGCAGTGGTATAAATTAGCAGAAAATATTTTTTCTACAACCGAGAGGTCTCCCCCCTACAAATGCTGTTCACTCATTTTCTGCCAGCTGGTAAGTTTTTTTTTCTTCAAAATCGGCTCAGCGGCGTACCGACAAGCGCTGGACTCCTACTCGTCTAAAAGAATTTGTAGAGGGGGGCTCTGACTACACGAAAAAGAGGTTTTCTGCCGGCAAGTGCTTACAACCACTTTCTGTCTCCATCTCTCTAACCATGTTAATCGATGATTTGGCACAGTCAAGTATAATAGCCTTTATAGTATAATATGCCGATTAATCGGTAGTTAAGATGATCCCGCTGACTGTGATATTGTATTATTAAACACAGTGTGGGCGTGATTAAATCGGATTCAACCATCATGTCACGACGAAACGCGTGCGGCGGTCGTCATGACGTAGAATCTTTTAAAATATTAGCCACTATGCACCGAGTGAGAGTAGGTTTAATTTAAGCCAAACCTAAAACCTACTCGGGAGTCGCTCACAGGCTTTATTTAAAGGAATAACTATATCCGCCATGAATTCAATTCACATAGAAATCATGGCGGATATTGAAATAGATAATAATTGACAATTCGTGGTACAGTACAAGACCGTACCACCCAAAAATATATATATCCATTCAGGCGAAGCCGGGCAAAGCAAATAGAGGTTTGCTGTTTGTAAGTTGTGAAGATAAAAAATTGTATTCGTATGGTTATACTGTGGTTGAAAGTAAACGTGTGCGAGAGTTACCAACACACGTGGCGCCATCTATCGGTGACTTTGTGAACTAAATATACTTTACTGAAAATTTTGAAAAAATAAATAAATAGAGAATATAGGCCCTTTCTTGTGTCGATAGATGTCGCATCCTTACCGTCTCACAAAATTCCAACTGAACCTGTATCGCGCTATTGAAAATATTTAATAGATTGGCATATTATACAACTTTCGCATGCCCTTTCACTCAAAGTCGTTGAATTGTTGTGTATTGCCTAGGGAATCCAATCCCGCATTTTTGCGGGACCAGTAATGCGGGATTGCACATGCGGGATCCGCGGGATTAAAAAAAAATTCCTCACTCAGTGCAGTACTCTGCCAGTCGTTTCAAAATAAAAGACTGATCAATCGATTTATTATTATTATCAGCCATGTATAATTTTGATATTGTTACTGACTACTTACTGTATTAATTTTTAATTACTACGGTACTTAATCAATAATAATTATAACAAAATATCAATACATTAAATACAAAAACAAAATATTAATAATTATAACAAAATTAGAAAAATATTTAAATCCGCCGCTGAGTATTATGTGCAACAAAATAAGATCGAATTTAAAAGATGAAACTTTAAATATTTTATACTTTTTTCGGAAATATTATCATAAAAACTACTAATTTATTACTTTAAATATTATAAAACAAAGAGAAAATTCATTTTCTCATACAATTTTTTGATGATATTCAGCGGATTCTCAGACGGTACGAAGTTAATTTTAAATAAAAAAAAATAAAAAAACCGGGTCAGCTAGTTATGAATAAAAATGTATAATTTTAAAGTCTAATTGTCTTTTATTTCATATAAAACTTCATAAATTCATGAACGTAACAAAAAGTATGTTTTTTTTTGTAGTCCCGCAAAAGATTGAGGACCTCGATCCCGCGGGCTTGCGAGATTGAGATTTTGATGCGGGATTGGATTCCCTAGTATTGCCATTTCTATAACCTAAACGAAAATCCTGTCTTAAAGTTCTGATCATAAAAAATGTATGGAATCCTAGCGCGCGAGTCGTACTTCGCAACTTAGCCAATTATTTTAATCAATTCGGCCACTTATATATATAGTAATAATAATATTTAATGGCTAAATCCATAATCATAATAATTTAATCCATTTCTTATGCACTAAAATTTTGTTTGTTCGTTTGTCCTAGAAGAGAATCATACATTTTATTATGGCTCCACCAATGTTTATCGGTGATTTGGCAATGTCAAGTATTATAGCCTTTATAGTGTTTATAGGATAATCCCGCCGACCGTGATATGTCTTAAATCACAACCATCACAGCACGAACAGGATAAAACTGGATTCCACATCACGCCACGACGAAAAACGATGATCTCGAAACCGTTTCGAGAAATAAGCTTACAGTACAATTTCTATTTATCAGATTTTAAATTAAGTTTTTAAGATATTTAATAAAAAACAATAACCTTCATTTGACCTATGTATGAGGTCATCATAAGCGGTATGAAAAAAAATACCTTTGCCTACAAAAAAGGGTAATCGTCAATCTTTGAGTGACATCTTTATAAATTTATATTTCACGTGTGATTATTTTCTTTGTTATTAGGACATGACGGGATGAAACACTATATTTTACTTGTCATTGTAAAAAACTATTAACAATTTAAATAATTATAAACACGAGTATATAAACAAGAGTATTTTTAGGTTAGTCGACCTTGACTGACGTTTGCTTGACGTTAATTTGATTGACTGTCACTTTTTTACGTATAGTGGCCAAGATTATAATCCTGTTCCACTTCTTGTGACGTCACGTTTACTTTTCGCGGGTAAAATTTGTAAATATTTAAAAATAGACGCAATGGATAAAAAACAAAAATATCGAAATTAGTTTCTTAAAATGGGCTATATTTTCAAAATAAATTATAAAAAAGTATATCATGAATATGTAGCATGGCTAAATTGTCTGTCTACCCCTTTCGAATGTCATCATAAAGTTAGGTAGAGGATCTAATAAAGTTTAATAACTCAAGTAAACTGCTGCGGTAGACAATGTTAGAGATATCCCATCAAATAGTCAATTTTAGCTCATTAACCCCATTTTCGGTACATTTCACTATGAGTTAATCGTTTGGAATGTGAGTTATGACGTGTTATCCTCATAAGGATTGACCATCAATTTCTGAATCGTTAATAAATCGGATGCAAACTTTAGTTAGATGTTATTTGAGAATCAAAATATTTGCTGTACTACCGCAAATATTCATACAGACATAGAAAAATACGTACTTATATCTATGTCGCCGCCAAATGGTTAAAACTGCCACTCAATTGGATGGCTAGGTATTTCATTAAATGGCGGCATACAATTGAATGGCTAGGCCGTTCGTTAAATGAATTATCATATATTGTTCAATGTGTCGGCTGGTTGAAAGCTAGCTCTTTAGAAACGGCTGAACCAATAGCCGCCAGGTCATTTAAAATTTAGTTCCTTATTTTGCCACTATAGCGCTAACAGTCTCTAACAAACAGGGTGTCAACAACAGCTGATTTATTTGTGTGTGTTGTTTTATGTAAAGTGCGTTGTTTCGAATTAAAATAGACAGTATAATAAAAGAAAATGGAATACATTATGGATTTACCTGCAAATAATGAGCCGGACACTAGTTTTAAACAAAATTTTGTGTCTAAATAATAAGAATACGACGAACAACCATGAGGCGACTATGTTCAGCCATTATGTTAAACGTTTCTTTCAACAATTTGGCTAAGCATCCTTTAGCCATTCAATTGAATGCCGCCATTTAATGAAATGCCTAGCCATCCAATTGAGTGGCTGATTTTACAATTTGGCGGCGACATCTATACGAAAATACAAAATATAATTTCATAACGATGTGATTAGAGAAGAATGCGGAGTGAAAGATGATGTTGCGACTAAAATGAAAAAGTAGTTTACGCAGGTTTGGACATGTTGAAATAATGAAGGATGAAAGATTGACTAAAAAGGTCTATATGGCTGAAGTGAAAGGAAACGCTGGCAGAGGACAATTACAAGTACATACAATCGTCGAACATGTATGAAAGGTATGATGAATTTAAAACAAGCGAAAAAGGTATGTCGGGAATTATAGAAGAATGATTCTTCTTCTCAGTTGTAGTGCTCTTGACAGAGCAGTCGTGGTCCATCATGGCGGTCAACAGCGCGACGCACCTTGTATTGACTCATCATATTATATACATATGTACCTACTAGCGGACCCGGCAGACGTTGTCCTGCCCAAACGTTGACTTGCCCGCACTACCCCTACCCCTACCCCTACCCCCAACCCTATAAAAAAATATTTAGGGGTGGACCGCCCTTAACATTTAGGGGGATGAAAAATAGATGTTGTCCGATTCTCAACCCTAACGGATATGCACACTAAAATTCACGAAAATCGGTCGAGCCGTTTCAGAGGAGTTCAATTACGTACACCGTGACACGAGAATTTTATATATTAAGATTGTAGGTTCATATATGAATTCCGCAGGTGAAGCCGGGATGGCAAGCTATGTAATTTTAACTACTATTATATATGTGAAAGTGTTTGTTTGTGATTTTTTCACTAAAACGGAGCAACAGATCGATGTGATTATTTGTAAAAAAATCCCGGGAAAATTTAATTTTTCATGAACAACTTTACTATCCGTATACATCCTTCACATGTCACATTTCTGAGTCCTAATAATCCTTGCAAAGTTCTTTATCATTATTTAATTTATCCCGTTGTCAGTTCTTAATTTTTGCAAGTAAATACGGGCGCCTTGCTTGTATTGGAACAGTTTATTTACACTTGTATTTAAGAGTTCCAAAGTTTTAACGAACTTAAATATTTGCGAATGAAATTAGAGAATTTAAATTCAGGATTATAGTATCTACTGCTTATTTGCTACGCTTAATTATACCGGCTTCGCCCTGTGGAATTTTGATACTATTACTGTAAACTACTGAACCGATTTTGATACGGTTTTCATTAATAGATAGACTGATTCACAAGAAACTTTTATGAGTATAAAATATCACGCTACGTCTTTTGGGAGCTGAGCAGTAACCGATAAAGTCAATCATCCTTATTCGACGAGAAATTCCACTATACTACTATGATCATGACTTATAGGTACTTCTATATATTACCGTCTGTCTGCGCCCTTTTCACGCAAAAACTACTGAACGAATTTTGTTGAGGTTTTTACTATAAGATAGGTTGATGGACGAAGAGGTATACGAATCTTAAACATGGACCTATCATGTTTAGGAGCTGAGCATTAACAGTCTAAGTGAATTAAGACGCTGGAAAAAATAGCTCGAGCGCGTTTTTATATGGCGTATTATGCTGTCTAATCCATCAGAAATGCAACAAAATGCTGTAGGAATGAATTGTAAACAATAAAATTAAGTAAAAAAGTCGGGTGGCGCCAGGGTCCTGTGTTTTTAACTCTACGCTTTTCAGAAAAAGCTGAAAAATTGTTTACAGTCCGATTGTTTATATTTCTAAATGTTTTTATAATGCATTATGCAAAATCAGAAACATTGTATTGGGAGAAAATGGTAGACTGTTTTTCTACTTTTTTCTACTTGGTATATAGACTTGTCTTATTTAGGAAACAATCTATGCAAACAATAAGACAATGCAGCCAGTCTGCTGGGTTACTCTCCCAGTAGATAGCGATTTACATGATTTTTTTATTTGTAATTTTATTTTATATTTGTAATTTAGTAGATATTTAAGATCATTTTAATACCTAATAACTATATGTATATTAAAAAAGATTTAAAAATGTATGCATGTCTTTTTTAATAAGTTGTCGTTTAAATTTCTTACACAAATCACGTAGGTCCTACTCCTCGATGTACAAGTTGTTAACGAATCCAAAGAGAAATTAACTTGACATGTTAACACACGGACAAAACTTCACCAAATAAATAGATATCGCGTCACTTCCAACACCGTACGCTAACTTCCTTCTAAACTGAATTAAGAGATTCATCTGAATGTAGGGTAAAATGCACCGTTTGTGCCTATCAAATTTGTCCACAATTTTTTCCTGTTTCTGGCGAGATAACTTTTTTATAAAATATAATGAAATACCTTTGCAGTACTCAAATTCAATTTCACTTGGCCTTATGGCATGTAGATGGTGTAGATGTCATAATGCACCCATGGAGTTAGCATACTTAAATATCTTAAGAAAATGATATCGTTTAGTGTTGCTTCGATCGAATTGGAGACGTCGTCTAAATCAATCGAATGAACACGAAAATATATCGTTTTTAATTCTACGTCATTACATGGTGACCTACGCACGCGTTTCTCCGTGACATGATGAGGAATCCAGTTTGATACCGCTCGCGCTGTTATAGTTGTGAATAGTCTGTGATTAATAGAACATATCGCAGTAGGATCATCTTGGTAACCGATTAATATACCTACTTGACATTGGCAAATCATCGATTAACATTGGTGGAGCCACAATGAAAGTAGAAGATCGTTTTTCTTCAGTGTCAGTGGTGAATCATGAAAATAAATCGTGAAATAAATAAGTAAATTTATTGATGCGGTATTTTAGTAACCACGCCAAAGGGAAGATTTTTTTAAGTTTTAAAAAGTAGTTGACTTAAATTTGTTTAAACAAAACAATAAAAATATGTGAAAATTATTTACATAACCTAATAGTTAAAGAAATCTACAGGGGTAGGCAGAGACAATCGAATGCCAATTGTAACGATCCTGACATATATCTTTCGCTTTTTTATATTCATCATACCTTTCATACATGCTCGGACATTGTGTATACTTTTAATATTTCCATAGATCAATACATTTTTTATATAAAAGGTGACCTAGATCGTCCTCTGCCAGCATTTCCTTTCACTTCAGACATATAAACCTTTTTAGTCAATCTTTCATCCTTCATTTTTTCAACGTGTCCAAGCCAGCGTACTTTACTTTTATTCATTTTAGTCACAACATCATCTTTGACTCCAAGAAACTTTACATAAATTACCTACTAAAGAAAATTAAAACGTTACAGACCAATAACTGTAGCAATCACCTTAATGATCTGCTAACGAAGCCATGTGAGTGAGAACACGTACCTCTGAGACATGCTTGTTCTCAAAGTAACATTTTAACTGCATTTTACACTTAGTACTCGCTTCTTTACTTTATTAACCTGTGCTTCAAAACTTGATCATTTTATTTAAACTTACACTTTTCATGTGAATTTAGACTTCAAGATGTTGATCATCATTGTATCGAGGTGCTGGACAAACTTCAGAATTTGATTAAAAAAACAAATTAGAGATTCTAAAGGTTTCCGTACCATTATCTATAAAAACGGCAAAAAATCACGTTTGTTGTATGGGAGCCCCCTTAAATATTTATTTTATTCTGTTTTTTAATATTTGTTGTTATAGCGGCAACAGAAATACATCATCTGTGAAAATTTCAACTGTCTAACTATCATGTTCATGCAGAGATACAGCCTGGTGACAGACGGACAGACAGCGGAGTCTTAGTAATAGGGTTTCCGTTTTTACCCTTTGGGTACGGAACCCTAAAAATGGACGTGAATCAGTCTATCTATTAATGAAAACCGTATAAAAATCGGTTCAGTAGTTTACAGTAGTAGGGACAAACAAACTTTCATGTAGGTATGTAATATTATAGGATGTAACATAAATCGCGAGCGGCATCTGGTCCCGTGAAGCTGGTAGATTGACAATCACATGCCAATTGGACACGGATTCCGCCTCATTTGCTCTCAGATATTTTTATGAAAATTCTGCTGAAAATATTACTTATTTATATAAAATGTAGGTTGTAAATAAGTCTAAAACTGGAATTGAGGAAATAGTGTACACGAATTTTTATGATCTTAGCAATCATAATAGTGAAAATCTGTATATGTAGGTATATAAAAAGAGAAGTTCCGATTCATTCACTCACTGACTCATCAACGCCCAGCCCAAACCCTTGGACCTAGGAAGCTGAAGTTTACACAAAGGTTCCCTTTATTATGTAGACAAGGAATAAGGAAAGACATTTCGATATTCAACCCCTAAGATATGAATGGGGTAAATACGTTTGTATGGAAAATCTTATTTCCTGTGTGAATCAACTTGAAACTTGGTTCAAATATTTTTTAAAACAAATAAACATCATCATCATAAACCTTTTAAGATCCACTGCTGGATCATGGTCTCCCTCTAGCGCACCATTTTAGTGGTGCAGGAATTGATGCCATAGTCACCACGCTTCTTGAAGAATATTGGCAGCGAGTAGGAATCGAACCCGGGACCTCCGGTTTTAAGTCCACCGTCCTACCAATTAAGCTATCGACTACCTTATAGTAATAAAATACGTATTATTGGATTTTTAAAAACGACCCTTAAGGAGGGGTGCAACGGGGATTGAAGTTTGTATTGGGAAAAATGTTGTTTTTATCGAATCTACTTGAAATTTAGCTAGAGAACATAGGAGTTGACCTAAAGGATTTTTTCAAGTAACCCTTAAGAAATTGTTAAATTGGGTATGGGAAAATATTTTACGGGACTGGGAAGATATTAATTTATAGGTACTTACCGAATTTATACTTTTTTGAACTTCTGACTGACGGGAAATTTACGGGGAAAAAGATAAAATTAAGGAAAATCTCTGCGTATTTACCTAAATTCGTCATTATTCCTAATTCTAGGCGAACGAAGTCGCGGACAAAAGCTAGTCGTACAGCTTCTCGGCTCGCATTCGCAACGTTTTTATCCGGTTTTAGTTGCAAAATATATTTGCTTTCATATTTTACACTCGGAATACAGAACAAACCCGAATACGCATATATACATATAAAAGCGTCATGTGTTCAAAAAATACGCGATTTTCCGCACCCATTATACTTCTCACCACGATTTACCAATTTTGTGATAATTTCTCATTATCAGAGATAGAATAATATTAATAAAAAATAACATCTATTCTATGTTCTTATTCATTTATGCTTCCTTTTTATTAAGAAATACAACATCCGGGTACACTATTTTAGGGTTATAGGTAGGCCATTACATCGAAAACTATTACCTACTAAAAATCTCAATTCAAAAAGGCACGACTCATCGAAAATCATTTCCTAAAAAATCATTTCAAAAATAGTAAGTAATCGAATCTATTCAAAAACTTAATTCTAAAAACCTCAAAATAAAAATGTTTGTTTCACCTAAAATGTTGTATCAAAAAAGTATCAATTAGCAAAAATATATCTTCAATTTCTTTTTTTTTTCTTAGAAGTAATAAAATACTAAGGTTTCTGGCGCTTCGCCGGCCGCTCCCGCGGCACCGCTCGCTTCGCTCGATCGGCTTGCGCTTTTTTTTATCATTATTCTAAACCACGCTCGTCGCTGCGCTCCTCGCTAACCTATTTTTTCTATTATTTATTCATCTTTATTTGTTCACTATCTTTGTGCCCCGGTTCGACCGTGTGTGACATAATAATTTATCCTGAAGGAATTCAGGGATAAAAAGTAGTCTATGTCACTGTCCGGCCAAACTCAGTAGATTTTGTGCAGCTATAAAATAAAAACAAACCAATCTACCTGAACCAGCCTTGATTCAGGTAGATTGAAATATTGTTTTAAAAATATTGTTTTGTTTATTGATTATCATTTTTTTTTTCTATTTTTGGTGTTTTGTTCATTTTTAAATAAAGTTTTTTTTACGTCATCCCTATTTTAGTGTACTATTTTCAGCCGCAAATTGAAATTCTTTTTTAAATAGATTTTTTAGAATAAAACATAATATGAATATTATAATAACAAGCGGACCCGGCAGACGTTGTCCTGTCCAAACATTGGTTTGCCTGCACTACTCCTACCCCTACCCTACGCCTACCCCTACCCCTACCCCAACTCCTACCCCTACCCCTACCCCACCCTACCCCTACCCCTACTCCTACCTTACCCTTACCCCTACCCCTACCTCTACCCCTACCCGCACCCCTACCCTGTGGTGTGGCCAGAGATATCAGTTACATATCCTATTGTCCATATTAAACAGAACAGTCTCTTTATAATTTAGGACCTAAAAAAACACCTTTAACTGAAATAATTAATTTCCTGTGTACAAGACTTATAAAAAAATCACATATACAAACATAACAGTAATAAAAGAATCTTATTGAATGCCAAAAAGCAATTAGTGGCTAGGCAAATACGAAATCTGGAAAAAATATTCCCATTTTCACGACCCGATATTTGTTGGTGGAACGGCGGCGCTCGTACAAAGGAGGAAATTGACCAATCACAGCCTGTAGAGGGATTCACAATTGCAGGTGTCGATAACAGTTTTCATGACATTCTGGCCGAGTGGTAAGACGTCGTATTAACTAGGCGGTCCACGGTTTGATCGCGGCTATGTACCAATGGGATTTTTATAATTAAAAACTTATGTTCATAATCCGACAAACCACACTTAAAGGCTTTTCCATCTAAATATACCGCAACAGAACTGGCCACTAGTTAGGTGTAGCCTCACAAATACCATCCGCTAAAAGAGAGAGACTTGGTCTTCCACTGGGTATCCTGGGACTGGGACCGATAACACGGGAGCTGTAAGGAAACCCGTGAAGAAAAAAATTTTCTGACTGTACCTACATACTATTTAGGTATGAGCTTATTTCACAATAATTAGGTACGCAATAAAATTTATTAATGACGTCTGGTAATAACTAGGCAGACTACGGGTTCGATCCCGGATCCCGGTCATGTACCAATGGGTTTTTTTATTAAAAAAATATGTACATAATCCGACAAACCACACTTAGAGGCTTTTCCATCTAGCCTCACAAATACCATCGGCTAAACGAGGGAGACTTGATCTTCCGCTGGGTACCCTGGAACCGTAACACGGGAGCTGTAAGGCAACCCGCGAAGAAAGAAAAATAAAATTTGTAAATTATTTAAAATGTTTGTGATTTCTGAGTCAATTGGAAATTAATATCGAAGTGAGCGACCGTTGTTTATTGAATGCGAAAATCCGATGAATCCCAACCAGTCTCGTGAGTATGGGATACACCATTCTGATAATGGACGTAAATTTTTTTGAATTTTTTGAGATTTTCATTAGGACTGAAATTTTTCATCATCTTTATTTAACTACGCATTTATTGTAGGTACTTATTTAGAAACAGACACTGGTCACGATTCCGCCCCGGATTTGCCCGTGGAGCCATATGATTAAAAAAAAAAAGTAGGTTAGGTACTCACTTAAATTTTTTTTATAGTTCGTAATAGTCTTTCCCTATTAAGACTATTACGAACATGTGATACCTGAAAGTTACTTCAAAATTAATTCAGCCCACGAGCATAATCTGAATAATAATTGAGACAGACAGACAGACAAACAGATTAAACTACTTCATTTATATTAATTTCACCAAATTAAATTCATAATACTTACTTAGTTAGGATAGGATTCGATTCCTCGTAAATTCCCATTATAACTATCACTTCATTCTCCTAACTCGTCTGTCTGACGCAAAAACTAGTGAATATATTAGAACAATATAAAATATAGTCTATGTCACTCAGGGATTTCGTAGCTTTCTATTAGTGAAATCATTTTTAGAATCGTGTCAGTAGTTTTTGAGGTTATTCATTACAAACAAAAAATCAAATTTTATCTCTTTATAATATTAGTACCTATAGATAGATAAGTGCGAAGACGGGGGTGAATCACTAGTATATTCCTAAAGGTAGGTAAGGTAGATAACTTTGGTCCAAATATAGAAAATATGATGTCATAACTCATAGATTCTGGTGATATTTTAGTGTCAAATATGTGACATAAAAAATCCTTTTAAGGTATTTTATACAGTGTACGCTCGGTTAAACAACGTTACTCGGTAAAGGGTTAAAAATCACTTGCATACATTAAGGTTATCTATAAAAGACCTTCACGTTTATCCCAAAACGACGTCCGGGACGCGAGTTATGTGTTTTTGATAACGTCACGGGAATTATTTTCGTAACTTAATCTCATATCATTTCGCTACATATTAAAACAGAGTCCCCCGACGCGTCTGTCTGTCTATACCTGTACCTATTTCACTCCAAAACTACTGAACGGATTTTGTTGCGGTTTAATCAATAAGATAGACTGTTTCACAAGAAAGGTTTACGAGTAAAAAATATGGACATAATAATATCAGGTTTAGGAGCTGAGCATTAACAGTATTTGTGAATCAAGTCGTTTCATGGCGTATTTTGTCTTATTAATCAGAGATATTACAAACTCACGTAAGGATGAATTGTGTGAAATAAAATCCCACCAAAAACATAAATGTGAAAATGGGAGCCAAGTTCAATATTATGGTGTGATTGTCGGCTCCACTGACAAAAGATTTGAGATCTAAATTGATGCCAAATTCTGTAGACAATCCTGAAATTTATTTATAAGAACGTATAACATTCTTTAGTAAATATAAAACACAATTTCTTGTTTTTTTCTGCTACAACAATGTTTGCTATTTAAAAATATGGCTTTTTAAATTTGAATAGTAGAATTATTTACACAAAGCAAATAACTTATGATCTATTGAATCTCAACATTTGACTTGGCTAGTTTTACCAGCAAATCAAATATTTAGAAGAATAGAACCTTACAATATAGAAACAATAACTGGCATATAACATAAAGATTATAAGTTGATTAGCTAAATATAAGTTGACTAGTAGATATGTGAAAACTTGCCAAGGCAAATGTTGAGGTCCAAGTTGCCTCCCATTTTCACATTTATGTTTTTGGTGGCATATCATTACTTTTTGTAAATAAATTTATTATTATTCAAAAGTGATCTACTTCCCCTAGTAAAAATGACGATTTTTGGACGAAATTTTTAACGAGTCATAAATAAAAACTTTTTTGTACGTTAAATATTGAAAAAAAAAACAAATCTTATAAATTTACTGTTTTCTGATTTTTTCCTTTGTATGTAATACACACAATTGGCCATGCTACATATTTATAATATACTTTTTTTATAATTTATTTTGAAAATATAGCTCATTTTAAGAAACTAATTTCGATATTTTTGTTTTTTATCTATTGCGTCTATTTTTAATATATTTTACAAATTTTACCCGCGAAAAGTAAACGTGACGTCACAAGATTTTGGAACAGGATTATAATCTTGGCCACTACATATAAAAAGTGACAGTCAATCAAATTAACGTCAAGCAAACGTCAGTCTAGGTCGACTAACCTAAAAATTACTCTTGTTTATATACTCGTGTTTATAATTATTTAAATTGAATAGTTTTTACAATGGTAAGTAAATAGTGTTTCATCCCGTCATGTCCTAATAACAAAGAAAATAATTACACGTAAAATATAAATTTATAATGATGTCATTCAAAGATTGACGATTACCCTTTTTTGTAGGCAAAGGTATTATTTTTTCATACTGCTTATGATGACGTCATACATCGGTCAAATTAAGGTTATTGTTTTTTATTGAATATCTTAAAAAGTATAGACTTAATTTAAAATCTGATAAATAGAAATTGTACTGAAGGCTTATATCTCGAAACGGTTTCGAGATCTTCGTTCCTGTTCAAAAAGTTAGCATGGCCAATTACCTATCAGGATGCCAAATTTTAACTTTCTAGGTCATCTGGAACTGGGTTAGAGTTTTGATCTACAAAATGACGAATGAAGATGACGATACAAAAAAAGAAGGAGAAGGTTCTCAATTCGGACCGTATTTTTTTTATTTCTTTTTTTGTATGTATGTACATCGATTACTCCGTCAGTTGTGAACCGATTTTGATAGTTTCTTTTTTAATCGACAGATAATTCTTCCGGATTGGTCCCATTTTTATCTCATATAAATTGGTTTTTTAGTTTTTCAGAAATTTTGAAAAAACTGACCTTATAAGTCAATTTTTCGTAAGAAATTCAGTAATTTGTCTCTGTTTACTGCTGAAAATTATATCAGAGAAAAGCCTTAGCAACGGTTGCTATTGACACGAAGTTGTCAATTTTCGTATCGACGGTGGTCTAGCGGCTAAAGGTATGGGATGCAGCGCAGGGTGCACATTGCTCGAGGTTCAAATCCCATCCACCGCAGTATTTTTTTTAATTTTCCATAATTTTTTTTTAGTTGCGTTATTATTTATTTCTCAGGGCAACAAAATCACTTAAAAGGGAAAAATAAAGCTTTTAAAAAAAAGTGTACCGACTTCAAAAATTTGCACTGAAAAGTAAGAAATAATAAAAATTTCGTCGTAGAATTTGAAGACGGTTGGTGCCAAATTAGAAATAATTTAGTACCCAAATTCACTAATCTAGATAATTCATTAGGAACCTACGATCATCAGTACAAACACAGATAATATTGAACAGATCTTTATGTCCCTAGATGTTTACTTAATTTTGTATCCTAATTTGGCACCAACCGTCTTCAAATTCTACGACGAAATTTTTATTATTTCTTACTTTTCAGTGCAAATTTTTGAAGTCGGTACCTACACTTTTTTTTAAAAGGTTTATTGGACGTTAATATCTAAATAACCGTTTAAGCTGTGTTTATAAAAAAAATAGGTACTAGTTTATATCTAGGGGGTCTCAATATATAAACCAAATTCGTGTGTTTATGTTAAATAGTTTTTGAGTTATGAGGTTTAAATTATGTATTGGGTAGGTATATCAAATGGTTGCATGTCTACCGACTATGACTGAATATTTGCCGATTAGTCGCCGACTATATAAGAACCCTAGTTGTATATGTAAACCGATATTATACCCGTGCGAAGCCGGAGGCGGTTTGCTTGTTGAATTAGAAAATTATATTTAGCAGACAGAGATTAATGAGTTTAGAACTAAACTAGTTAATGCTTGCGGTTCTGTTTATTTTAACAATGTAATACTCAGTTTTGCAAATGACCTTCTATTTTCAGAACTAATGAAAAACTTCTGTAACTTAATTAAGTTAGTTTCAGCAAGTCACAGTAAAACAGATTAGAAAATTGTCTGCAAAATTTATGCAAATTCAGCTTTTGCCTGCGGTTTCACGTGTGTAGACATAAAACCAAGAAAATAAGCAAAACCGTGACTGTATGACCCTCCCCCACCCTATTTTTCGGGATACAAATCTAAGTTTGTATGTTTTTAGATTTGGTTGTTGAGGGTTGGATTTTGAAAATTATTTCACTAATAGGTACATTTTCCCCGAGTGCTATAGGCTATATTTTATTTTGTTAAAAAAAGAATACAGTATAGACCAGCTAGATGCCTTGATTATGCACGGGTTCATCAACTACATTTATCAATCATAAAAAAATGTTTGAACAAATTTAAGCAATAATTAGTTTATTAATAATTCTTGAACTTCGGAGGGCTAATAAAGCAACATGTGGACATTGTGACCGGAGATATGAAATGTGTGTGACTACCCCGATGGCAGTAAGATTAAAGGTACCTACAATAAAAATGTAAAAACATTTCATTGAAGTGAAAATCAATTAATTTTCTTTCTGCAATCAAGTGAAGAGGAAGTTGCTTTATTTCCGTTCTGAAATCGGTGATTGTCTCTGCAAAGTGACAGACTAATCTTGTTAGACTCGTTGTGCTCGGCAAGACTTAGCAATGAAAATGTCAACAAATATAAATAGTACGGCCTTAAAATCCGAGATGGTTTTTTCGATCGCTTCTCTACGGGGCCTTTTTTCAGCAAAAGTTCAACATGCCGATATCTCCTGAAGTTGTAGGGTTTCTCTACCCTACATTTAGTCTTATTTATGTTTTTTTTAATTCTACATGTACCTACCTACGCGTTCAGAATATCTATCACCACGCCTTCTATCCCAAGAGGAATAGGCAGAGACAAGCGAATGTCATTTGCTACGGTCCTGACATACCTCTTTCGCTTCTTTTATATTCATCATACCTTTACTACATGCTCGGCGATTGTATGTACTTTTAATATTGCCATCGATCAATACATTTTTAAATATGTACCATAAAAGTACATCTAGGTCGTCCTCTGCCAGCATTTCCTTTTACTTCTGCCATATAAACCTTTTTAGTCAATCTTTCATCCTTCATTCTTTCAACGTGTCTAAACCAGCGTAAACTACTTTTCTTCATTTTAGTCACATCAATGCCGTCAATACGGTTTATATTACACATTCTACGTAAATACTACATTTCCACTGCATTTAATTATTTTCATGCTTTTTATTCCATTCCCAAGCTTCACTTCCATAAGTAAGTGATGGAAATAAAACAGCATCAAAATTTAAAAGGAATATATCTCGAGACCCTAGACTGGTCGTGTCTTTACCAAAATCAAAGGTCTCGATGAGAATTTCATTTCTGGTGACAACTGTCACACATGTTTGTTTTCTGTTTTAATACCAAAGTTGGATTCCACGTCACGCCTTTGTGAATAATCCTGTCCTTGCTGTGATGGTTGTGATTAGTCGACAGTGACTAATTAGACATATCACGATCGGCGAGATTATCATAAATACCGATTAATCGGCTATAAACACTATAAAGGCTGTAATATTTGACATTGGCAAATCATCGATAAACATTGATGGAGCCATAATAAAAGAAGAAGACGTTAATTCTCAATGTTCTTCAAGGTCATGTGGTGCATGAGATTAATCAATTTTTAAATCAGCTAGCCATCTAATTTTGACACATCACGACAGGTAAAACCCTATTGCTAAGTCAATCAGAAAATAATACGAAAGGCAAAGGCGGATTTTCTTTCTTAACAGAAGTGACACATCTAGGTCCATTATGTAAGTGCAAAAAGTGAACACTGTTACTGGTATCTCTGGCTACACTATAAAAGGCCGTGAATATATGTGTGGGTGTGTGTGTGCTCTTTTTTAGGCAGATGTGGGGATCGAAAATTCACAAATTCATAATTGCAGACATTTGATAGCAGTTGTTTATTAAATTGCTCGTTCCAATTGCAAATAACACACTACGTGCAACTGGCAATTTGGTTTTGTGTCAAATTACGATATTTGCAAAATTTTGTCAAGCGCGTATCCGAACTGAAGGTTTCAGTAAATTCATAAAGAAAAGTTAAAATGGATAGATGAATTATATGCCTGTATTACCTACTCCTACATCTACAGAAAAAATTAAAAGCATATCAATATTTTCTATCTTCCAGACTTCAAAAAAGTATGTACCTACTGAAAAATATTACATTTTCAAAATACCTGAAAATTCTGCATCACAAAATGCAGTCTCCAGTCACAACCACATGACACAGGGTCATGCTCGTAATGATGTAATTGCATAACTAGGAAGGTACTTAACCACGAGGGGGCGGCAAAATAAAAACCGAAGAGTAAATACCAATGGACCCTACGCGAGTAGTCAAGGTGGCCACCCATTGGTCCAATCACCGGCGGGCCGCCGTACGGTCCACTGCAATCAACCACAGACTCGTCCAATTCTTGTATCAAATGGCCCGCCTAGATCTTACGGCGGCCGGAATGGGAAATTTTCGGTGCGATGCCCGTCTAGCGGCTTTCGATTTTACTTACAAAAAACTATTGTTTAATTAAAATTTATTTTCACTAAAGCTAAGTTGTACAAAAAGCTTGCGTTCTAGGTACGGTACAACATAAGAAATCGTATGAGACAAATATTTTTCCCTCAGGTTTTCCTCGGTAGCTGAAGATTAGTTACAAAAAGTAGTGTTACATTAATTCCACACAAGAGATCCAACTCATTAGGATCTTTGTTACTCAAGAAACAGATTAGCTGCTAACACAAAGGATATACCATTCAGTTATAAATCGAAGCGTGCGCAATGGATGTGCTATTTAGAGCCTAAATCTAAAACAATATAGGTAACTTTCCACCTCCTCCACAGTCGGTTTCTCATTAAGGGAGATCGTGACTCCGGCTCATCAGCTTCTCCTCAATTGTCTTCCTCATCTTGATGCATTTGAGATGTGGTGTTGGCGCTGTATGCTTCGTATACCTTGGATCGTACGTTGCACAGATGTATCCATACTGTCAGAGCTGAACATCAGGTCTAAGCCACGGCTCTCCACTGTGTGCATGAGACAAGCTCTGCAGTATTTCGGAGATATTGCACGAAGAGAGGGCAACAAATTTAGAAAAGCTTGTGGTGATGGGCAGGGTGGAGCCGTGTCGGGTGGTGGGGTAGCCAGGCCGGGTAGGTATGTAGGTATTGCAGGAAAACTCGTAGTAAACTTTCACCATTCGTTTATTGGTCGAATTAACAAGGAAGGAACAAGCAGCAAAAGAACAACCAGTAAAAGGATCCGTAAGGAGCCAAGGAGAAGGAGCCGTCAAAGGAGAAGGAGCGCACTGTAATAAAAATGAACTACACATTACTACAGGGCGTTAAGCTATTGAAGTAACACAATACAAAGTATGATAAAATACTTACAATACTTATTTGCGCTCCTTTTATATTAACATAGATATTAGTTCTTGAATACTGATTCAATACATTTTATTTAGTTGTTTACTTAGTTGATAAAATAGAAATATAATAATTTTTACAATTGGCAGAGTACTGCCTAAGTCAACAGTTTGTGAAGAAATGAGTAAAATTTTAATTTAGGTTCCACACATCGGATATTTGAAAATAACATACAATGTTCTATTGAATTAAAATGAACAATATCGTGTTCTAAAATCAAAATAAATGCTATTTATGATGGCCAGCTTGTAAGCGGCCAGGAAAATAAGGTCGTATCATCACAATACCGGGGTTCCCCCGAAAAAATCGTGTCCTTAATGAAGGATTTTATTCAAAGAATTAATAAAATAAAGTTTGATGATGAGACTTATATAAAAATACTAATGAATGAAATGAAAAGATACATTTACAAGTTTTATTATAAATAAAACTAATTATTTTACAAGAGAAACGATTTCCACAATCACACAAATCACAAACATTCATCTTCATTTAATCTGTTTAATCTGTTATTAGTAAGTACAGTAAACTCATTTATAATATAGAGTAATTCCCATTTAATAAGGAATGACTCAAAAACGTTCTCGAATTTAGTAAGGGCTTAGTTATACAGTTACCATCCGCTGTTTTAAGTTTATTTATATATAATACAATAGAAGAAGGCTTGTTTAAAGAGTCGCAATCCGCTCATACGAACACCCATGGGAAATACATCCACAGATATAATAAGTAGTAATAATAGACGAAGGCTTTTTTAACGAGTCGCAATCCGCTCTAAAAGACACCCATGAATACCCTGATATTCATAGATATAATAATAATAAACGAATGTTTATTTAAAGAGCCGAATTTGCTCTAATAAACACCCATGGAAATACATCCACAGATATTAGGTATAATATTTATAATAGACGAAGGCTTTTTTAAAGAGTCACAATCCGCTCTAAATAATTACAAGTATTTACAATAAATGAAATGATGAGAATGAAATAAGGAAAATAGTAATTATTAATCATGGTTATATATTTAACCTGTAATTTGAAAATATGTAAAAGTTTTAGTTGTTTAGTTAAAATTATGTTTACAACCAAATTGTGAAATTGAAATAAATTTAACCTCCCTTGTAACCATAAGGTTATAAATAAAATTTAATAAATTGTAAATAAAATAAAGAAAAATGTAAAATAATATAGATATAAAAAATTCCTCGGTTTAAGTAAGTGTAACTCCTCCATATTGAAAGAGAAAAAAAATTATGAAATAAAATCAACGCATGCGTTAAGGTATGCGCTAACTCAAACTATCCACGAGCAAAGCCAGTGAAAAGCTAATAATATAAGTACATGAAATAAAATAATATTTAAATTTCAATCAACATGACTACCCCTAGTTATGAGCGTAATCATATGTCTATGAAATAGACTTCATAGTAAATAACAATTGAAAATTAAAAGAAAATCGAACGTCGTCGATTCAAAATTTAAAAACTTGTCAATGACAAAGAAATTATATAGGATACATTTGAAAATCGAATATTCCAATGCAATATTGCCGAGCAAAACAAATTGTGTAAAACAAAGAAAAATCAAGTAAGTTCAAATTCTGATATCGAGGTGCTTTTATATGTATCATAATTTATTTGAAATTTATTATTATATATTAAATTTATTCTCAGAAATATTTTAATATTTTAATTGCCTTACTTATGTAAACTGTAGTGTGATATTAGAAATCATTAAAATAAGAATGGACAAATTGTTTTGGATATCTTAAAAATGTATAAAAAAAAATCGCAAATTTAATGAAACTTTGGAATTAAATAATATTTATTTATGTATTATTTTATGGAATCACGATAGACTTTTAGGATATAAATAGATATTTTAGCAATTATAAGAAAAATTAATATATATTATTTTTCTTGAAAAAGTTACGACTATAAAAAGAACCTTTTTCTATTAAGAAATATTGAATTGACGGGATAATATAACGGAAATTAAATTAATTATTAATAAATTTAAGTTATGGGAAGTAATCTATAGATTTCAGATATATATGATGAAAATCTCACATACAACCATACATTCAATGTGACTATATAATCTGAATTTACGAAATTAATAAGTGAATTTAATGTAAAATGATTCAAGAATACTGCCTTTGTATAGAAATTAAAAATATCCTCTTCAATAATGGAATCTGACCAAGATCATCAGACTTGTCAACCTCGAAGTTTTGACGACATAACCTTGATTCAGAACCATCATCTCCAAGAAATATTCTACTGAATTTAAATAGAATTACGTTATATATTGAGATTATATAGTACATATCCTGAAATAAAAGTTTGTATTAAAATAAATATTATGTTCTCTTACTTCGTTATTCTTTCTTCTTTATTCCTTCTTCCTGCAGCATTTTAATCACGTTTGGGCGCCATTGTCGGGTTGTGGGGTAGCCAGGCCGGGTAGGTATTTAGGTATAGCAGGAAAACTCGTAGTAAACTTTCACCATTCGTTTATTGGTCGAATTAACAAGGAAGAACAAGCAGCAAAAGAACAACCAGTAAAAGGATCCGTAAGGAGCCAAGGAGAAGGAGAAAGAGCCGTCAAAGGAGAAGGAGCAAGGAGCAAGGAGCGCAAATACTTAAAAATTGTCCCAGGTCCCCAGACATTGGAAGTGTACCAAGAAGGCTGGCTGCGTTTCCTCGTTGAATTGCAAGGCTTATGCGTTGTGCGAAGTACGTACCAGCCTTCTGGTCATTTGTAGATTTGATTATGCGTTTTGAAATTTCTTTACAAATTGAATGAGCGCTTGGTCCTCAAGGCCCAAGTGTTTCAAAACCAAGTGGCGCAAATTATGTAGTCGTCGCTGAGGCCGACATATTTGCGTCGCTTTGCGTTTTCTGCTATGGCTGCTGCTGATCCTGCCTTAGAGGAAATAAATGGAAGATGGGACTGGGCGAGGGTATCGACGCAAGTTGCATCCCAAACTAGTGATCATCCCATCTTCAAAGGCCCGACGGCATGACGCTGGCACCTTGGAAGATGGGAAAATTAAAAATGATCTAAAAGTTACTGGTATTTCCAAAAAAATGACAACACCCCTATTGCATAACAAGTATAGCAACCCATATTATGACAATCACGGAGGATTTTCAGCCGGCGATGTTACGTCCAATGTCTTCTGAAGCAAACTGACAAATGTTATCAAAGCAATGCAACAAAAAATATAACAAATCTACATGATTCGTATATGAAGGTAGTATGTTTCAACTTACATGTTCCGGTCACGTGTTCCCACGATTTTCCCCAACATTTTCCTTTCCCCTCACGGTAGGTACCATTATTATTGGAGACGACAGTGTTGTTACCACCTTGAGTTTACTATTGATTTTCCTCTTTCTACTTTCACTACTCGTGATTCGTGGGTCCTTTTTATATGGTTTTACTAGCGATTAAATTTTCCCAGGATAATGATATTGTCTCGCAGGATAAATAGTGACCTATGTCACTTGTCGGTCGTCTAGCTATTTCTGTGGCACTATGATCTGGTTGATTAATCTTGACTTTAATTTCAATTTTAAATCCTAAAATTCTGAATTCAATTTTGTTGCAAAGACGACAACAATGACAATAGCTCATTTCAATAAAATTGTCTCTACTGTCGCCACCGCAATGAAATTGAAATTAAACTCATTAGGATTGAAATTTACGTCTTACGTCAAGAGTTAAGCCCCCCCCCCCTCAAGTTAATCCGTTTTCCTATTAGTGAAAGAATAGGATTAGTATTCAGAGATTACCCCTTTCATCCAAACTTACAAACTTTGCCTGTTTTAATATTAATATAGATAATTTTGATACAAACCTTTTTTTAAACTTTTTTTTATTGTAGCATTTTAGCTTGAAATGAAGATGCATCCTTCATGAAATAGTCATGAAATAAGTCCATGAAATTAATATAAAATGTGATGTGAAAAAACATTACCTTGAAACCACTGTTGTAACTGATAATTGCAATTTTGTGGGATCTCTTATGGTCCTTTTTCACCAAACTTTTAACCATACTAAATATTTGATTAAGGAAAGACAAATTCATCCAAGGACTTGCCACATTCGCTGGTATCAGGCGCTAGCTTTATTACACACAATTTTTGTTATTTTCGTATAAAGAAACTTGCACGCACTGTAAGCAAATGCACTGTTGAATAAACAGAGGGAAACAGTGACAGTAAAATGTGAATTTTATTGCTCCCAAAGGAGGTGCGATAAAGTTGTGCTCCCCAAGGTGACGTCATACACTCGCACGCAACTTACAATTTACAACTAGGCGAACGTCAATATGAATTAGTCATGAATTAAGACAGTTCTATGAATTACTGACTCACAAAAACAGCACGCAGGGTTTTAGAAATAATCAACTTTTAAACTTGATATAGGACTTTCCTATTTCTGTGTGGTTTGTCGGATTATGACCTACATAAGTTTTTAATTTATAAAAAACACTGACATAGCCGAGACGAATTTATTTTTGAAATATTTTGTTTTATTACTTGAAGAAATGCTTTAAATATAGTTAAATTCAAACTTGTATAATTTTATGGGGACTTTTCTTTTCATGTTCAGGTCTAATAATTTCACAAAAAATTTCCAAGTACTGTATTTGTATGTTTGACCAGTGGGTCTCCGAAGACACTTGTTCAGATGGTCTGGATGAAATTAAAATAGTTTGATGAAAAAGCTTTTTTTATATTGTAGTAATAACAAGTTTATACATGGCTGTATGGTAAGAGTGTCCATTTTTTGGCAGTTGTCCATATTGAACAGAACAAGTGGCAACTTCGCGGGACCTAGATATCACTTCTTTAATATCTGCTATTTTTATAATAAGTGCGTACGTCGACTTTATGTGCCCTCCGTAGCACGAGAAGTCGATTAAATTATATAAGTGTTACCGTCCCAAAGAATTTCTAATTTAGCTCAAGACATTTTTTAGGCTACCTAAAGCCAGGCTTCACTTCACTTGAGCTATTTTTGGAATCCAATGTACCTACAGTTTTTTTAATAAGACAACTTTTAAGAAATTTTACTGGAATGGATTTTTTCTTCCTATAAATTGCAAGACCGTCACGTTTCTACCCCTACTTCCTTTCATACACGAGGCCTGTCCCCTTTTCCATTAAATAAGGAACTTAAAGTGTTGTATTAAACATTCATAACAATTTTGGAATTGCACTCAAGTGATATTTTGGTGGCGAAGCTACGTAGCGAGGTAGGGGAGAAAAATAATGTTATCAATAAAAACCACCTTGTCAGCAAAATGTAGACGCAATAACGCTAGCCTGGAGGCAAGATTTTAAAAAGAAAACATAATGTACTTACATATACCACAGTGTTTATGCGCTCGAGTGCGTAAAGTTGGTGTAAGCTTGAATCATAACTTATATTATAAATGCGAAGCGTGTTTATTTGTTTGTCTTTAAAAACAAAGCAACGGATTGTGTTTTTTTTTGCACAGAGATAATTGGCGGGTTAGATACTGGTATGTTACTTTTTATCCCAGAAATCTTTCGGGATAAATTTATTATATCATAATTTAAATAAATCGCAGTAAGCGAGTATTTATATAAATAACAGAACATCATCACGGCCTCTGTGCCTTAAGGTGTGGCCAGAGACACAATAACAATGTCTAATGTAGCAAGTTGTCTGTATTATAGAGCTTTATTTATTATTTGAAAATTTAAAAAAAAAATAACTTTTTAGAATTATTTACAATAGAGATGTTGATATTTTTTTGAAAATACTTTTAAATTATAGTGTAAGGTTCATTATACCCTCAGAATACAGAACAAACCAGAATACGCATGCACACTGAATAGTATAAAAGCGTAATGTATCCAAAAAATACACGATTTTCCGCACCCGACTTCTCACCACAATTTACCAATTTTGGAATAATTTCTTATTATCAAGAGATAGGATAATATTCATAAAAAACCGGCCAAGTGCGAGTCGAACTCACGCACAAAGGGTTCCGTACCATTATCTATAAAAACGACAACAAAATCACGTTTGTATTTTATTCTGTTTTTTAGTATTTGTTGTTTTAGCGGCAACAGAAATACATCATCTGTGAAAATTTCAACTGTCTAACTATCACGGTTCATGAGATACAGCCTGGTGACAGACGGACAGACAGACGGACGGACAGCGGAGTCTTAGTAATAGGGTTTCCGTTTTTACCCTTTGGGTACGAAACCGTTATAACACATGTCATGTTCCATGTTCTTATTATTTTTTCTTATATTGTCTTTTTATCAAGAAATACAACAAACGGGTACTCTATTTTAGTGTACTATTTTTAGCCTCAGTTTAAAGAATTTATGCGGATTTTGTATTCTGAGATTATAACCTAATAAAATAATTATAAAATCTGTATTTTTATTTAATTTTATTATTCAAATCCCTGCGAAAACGATGATGACGTCAGATCTTGCAAACCAACAAAATGTTGGTCACATATTATATAAAATCACAAGAAAATAACTTAATCAGTGACAGATTTTTCTGTAGTTATTTATTTGACATTTAGATGGAAGTGACGTCACTTCCCGTTTGCAGTCACGTGACTAGAAGTATAATTAAAGATTATTACTTTCAGTGACTATACGTTGAAAACTATATATTATTATTGTGTATTTATTTTTTTCACTGTCCACACCTATTCAAGAGACATATAAATTATATTTTAGGCTTGTGTAACAGGAAGGAAAGATATCTGTCAGTTCCATTCTGTCCTTCTTCCTTTTTTAAATCTGTAAGCACAGTACGAAACCCTACTATTTGCGTGGCTCGACACTCTACACGCACTTGGTCCAATTATTATTATTTGTACTCTTTATTAATTTTTCATTCTTTTATTTAAGCCTTATACCAAAATAACACGAGCGAATCCGTTGGCATCTAGTATCTTTATCATACTAAGAAGAATAAAGAAGCATTACTTTCACATCTACATTTAGAAAACATTTTAATTTCATCGGTTCTCGTCATCAATTAAATTACATGCATTGTAATACTGACAGAGGGTGGGGTAAATCGAACTACTGAATTCCCCTAAATTTCTTGATTCCCCCTAGGGACCTCGAGGGGTCATAAAGGGATATACGAGTTGCATAGAACGCATCTTGCATGCCTGAGGCGAGTGGAGGGTGATATTCTGTTTGCTTCCGAATTAGATGTTGATATGAAGGTTTGCGTTTAATTATAGGGGCTATTGTGCGACGTTTAAATTCTTTGTACCTCCAGGGATTGTGTAAGATTTATATTTTGGTATCAAAAATTTCTACGTAACGAAACCGATGGCGGATAGCTATTAATACCTATGAAGAAATGTATATCATATTTTTGTCACACGGCTTGTCTTACGGCTTGCAAATCGTGTTATCGGTCCCAGGATCCCCAGCGGAATACCAAGTTTTCCTCTTTTAGCGATGGTATTTGTGAGGCTATACCTAACGAGTTGCCAGTTCTGTTGATGTATATTTAGATGGAAAGCGTCTAAGTATGGTTTGTCGGATTATGAATTTAAGTTTTTAATTATAAAAAAACCTTTTGATACATGGCCAGGATCGAACCGTGGTCCGCCTAGTTAATACCAGACGACTTAAAACCGCATCGAATCCGAATCCATTTGGTGGTTCTCAATAAAAGCGTCTATTTCAATTAAGCAATTAATAACAGTTTTGATTTTCAAATTGATTTTAGGGAAGGATAAATCTGGTTAACCGGTGAAGTTTTAATAAAATATTTTGCTTCCTCAAAGTCCTTCAAAGTACTTCTTAATCTATTGATCAAAGACCCTTAATCCACTCAATAATATACCTTGAGCCTGTCCTGATTGAATAAATAAACAACAACAAAAATTTGAAACCGGGTAAATTATATTTAAACTTGCGAATCGCCCAGGTTTCACACGGGTATAAAACTTATATTCCCAGTGGAATGATTTATTTCCTGGCATAAAAAGTATTTTATGTCACTCTTCGGCCTTCCAACAATATCTGTGCAAATAATCACGTCAATCCATTTTGACATGATCTTTCCTCTCTTGATTTACCCTCAACTTTTCAAAAAATCAAATTGAACTGAAGGAACTGAATTTGAATATCCTTTATTACATTTTGGAGTAAGAGCAGTCTGACGTTTTAGTTAATTTGTAAGATCAAATTAACGTAGCCAATGTTAGGTAAAGTACAATTCGTACAATGAACAAAACATACTACATATAGATATGGAATAGGAGTTCAAGTGGGTAGATGTAGGCGTCTGGCTGGGGGTGAAGGAAATCTACTTTGCACGATATACTTCAAACTTTGAAAATATTTAGATATTTTAAAATAAATAAGTAATCAGTATCCTTCGACATTTTGCACTTCTAGCAACCGTTACCGGCCCCAGAGTACCCAAGCTGGGGAACCCGACCATGCATATCTCGCTTCTACAATATCCAATCTTTTTGTGGCCACTCGAAAAACCCATTAGTATAGTTTTTCAGAAAATGTTTTGTTACTTCACGAAGATATCGGATCCACGCTGCACAAGTAGCAATCTCATCTCGGTAATATCAAGTCTTTGTAATATGGTATCACAAGATGACATATTATTAGACTCTAATCCGTAGAGCGCTGAGCGTTCAATAGTCGTTCAAGGCAAATATATATTCTACTAAAAAAATTACGATCAACTAACATTCAGCCTTAATGTCCATTATAGTTAAAAAATTTAGGATCTCTGCGATTGAACTGCCTTGCTTTTATTGGATTCAAAAAATATTATAATATACGCCCCCAGAACGTATAATTTACAATCCTTTTCCATACAAACCTGAACAAAACATTTCGTTGCTATCGCACAGCATCCATCACAACTTTAAACGATTTGTCAAACCTTCGGCCGCAAGCTATAAAGTGATATAAACAAACATTAATAATATAAAACTCCTTATCTTAATTATACCGACGGTCAAGCAAAAAAAAAATGTAACAAACAGTCTGCGATATGAACCAATTTATCTAGAGATATTTTATAGGTACCCTTATTATGGAATTTCGATCAAATTATGTATTTATAAATAATATCTTATCATGTAATAGATAAAGGTATATGATAATTTGTCAATGTTTTAAATTTTTTTTTAGTTTATCAGTGAAACCTTAAATTTTTTTTGTTTTCTTCTGCAGGCAAGCTTTTTCTAAATTGTATGTACAAGTACAAGTACAAAAAAGAATGAGTATTTATAATTTAAATTACTTACATATTGTGTTCGTGTAGGCGTTCAAATTCTTGTAAACCGATAAACGTGCTAGTTTCCTTTTTATTAGTTGAACGTCTTATTGAGGCTAAACGGATTAGAAAATTCTAATATATCATCTTATATAAACAAAACTGTCCTCATTTTAACCCAAAAACTCATAATAAACCTACTTCATGTATTTAAAATGGGGGGAGCTGCTATAGGCCTTATCGGCTTTTAGTTTTAAGTAAACCATCAATAAGAGACATTGACGTCCCCTCTGTGTCCAGAATGGTCTTGAACGAATTGATACTACATTGCCGGTATAATTCTGCTATAGAAATCGTATCGATCAATTGCAGACTAAGAAATTGACAGTTTCTCGACGATTTGTCATTGAATTGGATGGGGATTGTTGAACTAAATTGGGGATTTATAGACTTCAACTTCTATAGTTTTGTTTTCAGCACTACTAATTTATAAAACATAGGTAGTCACCGGCCCATTATTTCCGCGACTACTGAACGGATTTTTGGCCGGATTTACATCGGAACATTGAACCCATACTTCATAGGTTTTTACATTTTGACACTACGAGGCTGTAAAGAGGACAAAATAAGTTTATAAAAATATGGTAAAAAAACTTAAACTTTTCTATACTTATTACTAATTTAATAAAATACTTCATTTAAGTACCAGTAAAATTTCGTCACAGTAATATTTTTGGTACCATCACGCCAACTAGAAGAGTAAGTATGAGTAGTATTTTTTTAGCAGGTATTATTGAATAAAAAACCTTGTTGAACGTTTTTAAACTGTCTTCTTTATAGAGGGTCCATTTGAGCCCCTAAGACCCTTTTAGTGACGTTTTAGGGACCATTAACTTAATGTATTTAGCAAGGAAAGGGTGTAGCCAGATCAAGTGTAAAGGAATAATGTTTTATTTGCTCAATTTAGTCTCTCATAGTGACATCCTATTTAATTAGGGAGTGTTTTACTAAATTTCCCTTAGGAATACATTTTCAAGCATTTTATTTTGTTACTAGCTTTTCACCCCGGCTTCTCCCGTAAAAAAATTTATATGTGACCAAAGAATTTATTCCTGATATAAAATATGTTAATCTCGGGCTTTCAAATTATATCTGTGGAAAAATCACGTCCATCCGTTGTACTGTATTGACATAGATAAAGGTCAAACAGTTATAGGTCAAACATTTTAGGATTTTTATTTACTTACTTACCTACGATTAGCGGGTAATGTTAAGGTAAGACTTGATCCATCGATGAAAAAAATCATTATGGAAAGTCTTAGCACCTAAATATATTTTTGGAATAATGTACAAATATAATTTGTGAACAACTTTTCAGCGTAAACAAATTTAAATTGAATTCTCTACAAAGACATCTATAAAATCAATAAAACGATGTCTTCAAAATATCTAAATTCTCGCACACAAAACACGAGCAAGCTGCCAAAGAAAAATTTCCATTCACCAAGCAAATGTTCTACAAGCAATTACTTAAAAATGCACGCTGGAGTAGAGTCAGCAAGATGAATACAAACACAGGGGGTCGTACCTATAAAGAGTATTTTAGGGTACCGTATGACACTAGTCTAAGAATTAAAAAAAATGCAAGAAAATATGACTTTTAGTATGTAGTTCTTTGTGCCTACAAATCGTTTAGAACGCAAAAAAAAAAAAAATTACTTGCAGTATTGCATTGCAGTGTATGGATCAAGAAAAGTAGTTTTAGATAGGAAATAGGTAAAGGTGTGCTGTGCAAGTATGTATCGCCCACATTTTTTTTATAGTAAGATGATGCCTAGCATAGATTAGCTACGCGCGCTCTATGTTGCTCTATGATGCCTGGTAAGAGCATGACGCGTGTAGAAATAATCTCTCTACGTAGACAAAATCTCCGTTAGAAAGAGAAAGGTATAATTGCCCATAGTGACAAAATAGGACAAAAAGTAGCGTCGCGGAATCCGGTGTTTGTTGTCTTGCTTTATCTATATAGGATATTTATACCTTTCTCTTTCTAACTAATATTTTATCTACGGTCATGCTCACACGGCTTTAATGCACGCGAATGGCAAAATAATCAGAGACCGCTAGTCGCCTCCACTAATGCCTATCTAGAGATGCATTTTAAATAATTTATCTTTTTCTTCACGAATAGCCTTTACAGCTCCCGGGAACCGTTGCCGGCCCCAGGGTACCCAGTGGAAGACAAAGTCTTCCTCACTTAGGCGAAGATTTTTTTGAGGCTATATCTAGCGAGTGGCCAGCTCTGTTGAGGTATGTAGATGGTAAAGCCTCTTTGTACGGTTTGTCGGATAATGTGCATAGATTTTTTATTATAAAAAACCCATTGGTCGGATGTGGGGATCGAACTCGCGACTTCTCAGTTGTGAGCCGACGTTTTACCCACTCGACCACCGACACCCCATATATAAATAATTTATAACAAAAAATAAAAAATCACTACTGAACCCCAGTCAGCTTCAGCCTCGCACTTGTTGTTTTTTTTTTATATTTTCACTCCCGAACCTTCTTTTATTCCCAAGAGCATACGGAGTTTTAGAGAAAGTTGGGGTGGAATTAAAATTATTACGAATGAAATGGTATTCTGGAGAGTTCTTCATTTGAGTGGCTCAGTGTTTCTTTTTGCAAGTCCTTAGCCAATGCAGCTCGTTGAAGCTTATACAAACTACGCCCGCAGTGTGGAAAAAGTCAAGCATTTCTCCTAAGTACCAATACTGTTTTCAAAACGGAACTATAACGAATATATTAATTACTTTAGGGTCAGTTGGTACAGTTTAAAAAGTAATTTAAATATTTTTTAAAGTCACTCTTTAATAAACTTAGAGACTAAACAGGGTATTTTAAACCCTCATAACAGGTTAGAGACTATTGAGTTATAGAACTCATTAATGCTGTTATTTGCTGATTCAAATTCAAATTCAAATTCAAATTCAAATAATGTTAATTGATGTAGAATCCATGGATTGCTTATCAACGTCAAACCAAAATAAATAAAATAAAGTTACATTTAGGTAGGTATAACAATTTAGTCCCAAGCTTTACCATCCTTCAAATAATCATCTATATGGTAATATGCTTTGGACATAAGTTTACTTTTAATAAATAATTAAAATTTCTTAACAGACAAATCTTGTACATGGGTTGGAAGTTTGTTATAAAATTTCACACAACAACATTTAAATGAACCTCCAACCTTATGGAGCCTAGCAGAGAGCGGTGCAAGCTTATGTTTACTTCTTGTATTTACATTATGCCTATCACTATTTCTTTTAAATGTAGAAATATTTTTACGGACATACATTAAATTTTCAAATATATACTGACCATACACAGTCATTATATTAATACTTTTAAATTTTTCCCTTAGTGACTCTCGTGGACCCATTTTGTATATAGCACGAATAGCCCTTTTTTGTAAAATAAAAATACTATTTACATCCGCGGCATTACCCCACACAAGAATTCCATATGACATAACGCTGTGGAAGTAGCTAAAATAAACCAATCTAGCCGTGTCCATATCAGTCAGCTGTCGAATCTTTTCTACTGCAAAAGTAGCAGAGCTAAGTTTATTTGAAAGATTATTGATATGAGGACCCCATTGCAGTTTCGCGTCCAATCTCAGACCTAAAAATGTTGTAGCATCTACTGCCTCTAATTCCTCATTTTTAACAATTATACTGGTTTTTACTTGCTTTACATTTGGTAATTCAAATCCTACCAAGTAAAAGTAGAGTCTCAATAAACGTGTACAAATAAAGATTGTATGAAAATTTAATAATTTTGTGTTCTTATTTAGTTGTGGAAAGTTAGATAAATAATAATGTTGAAGATGAGTTGTTTTTCAGACTCTAATATTTTAACTACAAAAGAGTCAAATTGAAATTATTCCGCATCAAATAATATATACGTGTATCTAAAATTTATATTTGTGGAATGTATAAAAATAAACACAGAATAGGTTAGAAGGATCGAGATTATTATTTACATATTAGCGACCTGCCCCGGGGCAATTGGCCATGCTAACTTTTTGAACAGGAACGAAGATCTCGAAACCGTTTCGAGATATAAGCTTTCAGTACAATTTCTATTTATCAGATTTTAAATTAAGTCTATACTTTTTAAGGTATTCAATAAAAAACTTTCAATTGACCGATGTACGACGTCATCATAAGCAGTATGAAAAAGAAATACCTTTGCCTACAAAAAAGGGTAATCGTCAATCTTTGAGTGACGTCTTTATAAATTTATATTTTACATGTAATTATTTTCTTTGTTATTAGGACATGACGGGATGAAACACTATTTATTGCCATTGTAAAGAACTATTCAATTTAAATAATTATAAACACGAGTATATATAAACAAGAGTAATTTATAGGTTAGTCGACCTTGACTGACGTTTGCTTGACGTTAATTTGATTGACTGTCACTTTTTATGTGTATAGTGGCCAAGATTATAATCCTGTTCCAAATTCTTGTGACGTCACGTTTACTTTTCACGGGTAAAATTTGTAAAATATATTAAAAATAGACGCAATGGATAAAGAACAAAAATATCGAAATTAGTTTCTTAAAATGGGCTATATTTTCAAAATAAATTATAAAAAAGTATATTATAAATATGTAGCATGGCCAATTTCCGGAAATTGTTTAGAAAAAGTTCTAGATTCACGGGGAAATGAGATATTTACCCAGGATAAAAAGTAGCAATTTCACTCTCCTCGCCACTACCAACTATAAAGAAGTAAATTTTGCTGTGGGGGTCTCAAACTACAGAACAGATTCTAAAAAGCCACGATATCCCTGAGTAACATAGGCTATATTTTATTTTGTTCGAAAATATCCACGGGCGAAGCCGGGGGCGGATACCTACTCAGTAATAGAATGCTAAAACATGAACATTGTTTATGCTGAGACTCAGAATCTGTGACATATTTTTTTATCTAAAATACCGTGCAATGCAAGGTTCAAAATATTTCGTTTCTATATGAATCAGATATATTCGGGCCGAGTAGGTGCAGACGTCGACATGCAGTAAAAATTGCAATTTACGGCCCGAAATGTCTGGGGTTCAAAGCTCTATTCGTTTTTGTACCATCAACAAAAAAATATTAACTAATATTGACACTCATTATAAATATAATGCTTGGATTTAATAACGTTTTTGATATGGAGTTGTGTTATACTTTTATAATGTTGTATTAATTAATATTTTATTAGATATATTATGTTATGTAAGTAGTAATTTTTATAGAACACTTCCGTGATTGTTATTGACATTCAGAAAGCAAAGTTTTTTTTTACTACTTTTGCGCTAAAAATATTGATTTTATGGATTCCACTCTAGAATTAAGAGATCAAATTGTGGTGTCGGAAAGAGAACCGTTTTCCAGAAGAGTGAGGAACTAGTAGTATTACCTACAATTTGGCGACACACGACATACCAGTCATTATTTTGTCTAGTCATTATCTTATATCTAAATCTGATTTTATTTGTTTCTTTTTTGTCTTGTTTTTGTGATTTTTGGCAAATTATTTGTTGCAGTGCTCTCAATTCCATCACCATTCTATTTCCAAAGATAAATCTACTGCATTATTTTCTTTTAGTTGACTTAAATATGATAAATAAGATTACCACAACTTTTTAATGTATTTTTTTTTCATTCTTTTCACTTTTTATTTTTTCTGATGAGAAAGTTGAACTTATTTGTAGCATATTATTATTAGGATATTATTTTTTTGTTGACCGTACAATAAAGTAGGGGGTTGATTTCACAAATTTATTTGTGGATTATACCACTACGATAGACTATTAGCATTGGAAAATAATAATTTATATCGCACGTCAGGTGTTCCGAACAAGTTCTTTCCCAGGACTTGGAAACCGCTGCCCCTAGCACGTAAACTAACACGATCGTGAAATATGGTACTTATTTTTAATAATAGGTACCTATTTTATTTTAGATCTGAGGTTAATACCTATATTTTTTGCGTGTTTTTTGTTCGGTAATAGGAGTAGACAAGACAAACACTCAGCTATCAATTAGAACGTAAAAAAACGAGCGAGCCTTACAGTAATCGCATATGATATGTAACATCTGACATCTCACCTTGGTTCACGAATACACTGTTAACTGACAGTACCAACCTCTCAGAAAATAAGTTGTTGTTGGTACCATCTAATGGCCAGCTCTACAACCGCGCTCGATCATTGGTCAAATCAAATAGCGCGCGATGTCTTGGCTTCCTGTAACACACTTCCGTCACTTTTCACGTAATCACTCCCACAGATTGCAGGAAAGCGAGAGGTCTGATTAAGGTAGGCAAAGAAAAATTGCCCGAAAAAATCTTTTTTCTTTGCGATTTTTGCATGAACTTAAGACAAGGATGAAACATGAGCTCCACGGGCAAAGCCGGGGCGGAAAGTTCGTATTTTAATAATAACATCTATTCTAGAACAAATATTTATATTCCGCCAATCAATCCCCAATGGCCCAATGTTTATTTACGAAAAAGCCCTATTTCGTGATATCCTGACCACTAATAAATTATTTCATTGGCAAATGTCTATCTTCATTAAAAATAATTTAGTTTTTATTATTTTTCGATAATTTACACTCAGTATTAATATTTTTAGTAAAGAAGAAAAAATTGCTGGTGTGGCCAGATTCACCGTAACTGTTTCTTTATTAATGACTATTTTTCGTCGTAACGTGATGTAATATAGCCCATAACCTTTCTCAATAAATGGGCCATTAATTTTAGTAGATAATTAGGCATGGAGTTTTTTTTTTATATTATTATATTATAATTAATTTTAATATAGTTAATTTACAAGATTTATTAACAGAACTAGTGGGAATTGGTTTCTCAGTTGTTCTGTTGACCGAACTACCAGGAATAAATGGTTAGTTCCGGCTTCGCTCGGGGACAATTTTGAATGTCACATGACATTAAAATTTATCCCTAATAATTTCCGGGATAAAAGATATCCTATGTCACTCTCAGGCCCTCAAGCTATATCTGTGCAAAAATTACTTCAACCCGTTGCTCTGTTGTGGCGTGAAATTAATAAGGACAAACAAACAACACTTCCGAATTTATCGATAAGGTTTGATATAATAATAATTGATAAGGATTCGTATAGGAATTATTCTACAGCAGTATTTTCTGATACTTAGTTGATACTTGCACTTACTGCAGCAAAGTGAAGCTCGTGTTTTTCTCAAAGGCAGTATAGCAGTACGTCAATTTAACGCTCGATAACACACGAATTCGCTACTAATTTAAAAGTTTTGCAGTCGGTTAACCGGCCCATTACGTACGGTTGTAGCTCACAACTCTTTCCTCCAAAAAGTTTTAAAACTCCCGGCGGAATCATTGCGAAGAAAAATTTCATAAAGCAAGAAATGTTACATGTTTAAACTGAGATTTTGCACTAAAATATTGGATGCAGTAACTTGGATCCATGTGTGTCCAGATACAGATACATTCGATATGTAAATTGAAAACAATTTATATTCAAAGTGACGTCACCATTAAGGTACAGTAGCGTTTCTGTCCAGTGGTACTAGTCGTTTGTAATAAAAGTAGTACCACAGCCTATAACCTGTCCTAATTCAGTGGCGGATTTACCAGCAAGCTGAGTAGGCTGGAGTATAGCCGCAGATTTTAGGGGCGGCAAATTTGGGGCCAAAAATTTTTTTACCTAAGAAATTAAAACAAGCCGTTTGTCATGGGACATCTGATAGGAACGAAGTTCCTTACGCTATTCGATAAATATTTCATTTATAAATTTTGGTCAAGGTATTTATATTTTGACTAAGGGTATCGAATTAAAGAGGTCGGTAGGGGCGGCAAAATTGGCATAGCCTACTAGCGGAAAATGTGTAAATCCGCCACTGTGTCCTATGGTACTATCAGTAATATAAATTATTTGAGAAATCGGGTTAATTAAATTTATTATAATAAAACTATTGAATAGAAAACAAAAATATTGAAATTAGTTCCTTAAAAAACTTAAAATTGTGATCCATTTTATATGTTGTTTACCTCGCGATGAAAAAATATGTGGTACCCCGTGGGTCAGAAGTGATCACAGTAAAGAAAATGGATGCATATCATTCTAAATTCTCTAAAAGAGGTTCTTCCTCGTAGTCAAATTATTTTGTCACACTGATTTGACCACAAGGAATTGTTTGAATTTATCGATGACTAACTTATTGTTTCGGTACCTATACACTAGCGCAGTGGGTGGAAGGGTAATCGTTAATTACCCGTCCACCCTGCACCAGTGGGAAAGTCCAGTGGGTGGACGGGTCGGGATTCGTTCTTCCTTGTGGTCAAATTGTTAGGTTAGGTTAGGTTAGTTATATTCTATCTAAGAAGTTTGACTAACAGGATCTTTTTTCCTGTAGGTCAAATCAGTTTGACAAAATAATTTGACTACGAGGAAGAACTGAAATAATGTACAATGAGGCGCAAAGGAGTCATTTATATAAATAAAAATGAAATGCTGTTCATTAGTAAGCGGATCACTAAAGAACGGCTACACCGATTTAGCTATTTTTTAAAGTTTTAAAAGTAAGGTTTTAGGGAATTAAAAATAATTGGAAAAGTTGCCCAGAAAATTGGAAATTTCGGAAAAACTGAGTGCTTTTTTCTATGGGATTTTTGTATGAACTCAAGACCATAATAGAGGATGAAAGTTAATATGGGATCCACGGGCGAAGCCGGGGCAGAAAGCTAGTAAAATATAAAAAAAGTCTTTTAAATGCGGTGAACGGTCTATAAAGAACTTTAAAAAAAGTATACATATAAATAAGAATGGATGTTGGTATATATATGCAATGTCCGTGTGCTTTGCCTTATAAAACTCAAAAATTACTGGACCTATTTTGATACAGTTTTCACAAGGTATTTAAGTTTTATGTGTATAGAACATCACGCTACTTCTTTTGGTAGCGGAGCAGTAACCGATAATGTCAATGTTACTTATTCATGATATTAAAATTCCACGGCTGAAGTCGAGATTTTACGTCAAATAGTAAAATGAATTTCACATTTAAAACCAATTTAATGAAAAGTTATCAGAATACAAGCAAATAATAACCTAAAATTGTACATGAAAATTATAAATAACTATACATTTACTACTAATAAACCTATTTTATTGAATAATGAGATTTATTGTCAGATATCTACTCATCAAGGAATAATACTAGAAATGTTAATTTAGCATCTGACCTTTCCTTTGATTTCTATTGTAACCTATAATAATTTACACATTACCGTAGCGAATTAATGTACTTACCAAACTAAATTTAACATTTTAGAAGAAGAGAATATATTTATCTGATAACTAAATAATTTTAAATTAATCTAAGTCTGGTTAATTTGTGCATAAAGCTTGTTGAAGAACTGTTTAGTTATAACAGGTTTCGTCAGAAAAAATCATGGTAAATGAACCACAGAACATTACAGAGAAAGCAGAAGTAGCATATATGAAAACCGGTCTATACAAATTTTTGTGCTGTGATGACAATATTGTGGTAATGAAATATATATATTTAGAAAAAGTATTGATGCGGTTATAATTCCTGCACTGAAATATAGCCCCGCCCTATGTTTTTGGGCTATATTTCAGGGGAAATTCTTAAGATGTACGGAAATCATATGAAATAAACAGTTCTACAACCACTTATTACACAGGTTGTATAAATCCTAATTTCTTGTAGAGTATTAGCTCCCATCTTTTCAATTTGGCTATAGGGGCATCGCTGTCAATATGCTTATTCTTCTTATATTTCCTAAGAAATCTGGCATCAACTTTAATCCGCTGGTCGCAATTTTCCCGATCCTGAACCTCGCTTTGGACTTCTACGTTTTCCAAACTTTTCTCTGGGCGCGGGTAAAAAAGCCATTTCTTGGATCCCAGTCCGTCGCTCTTCAATAGCTCTTGGATACGATCCTGTTTCTTTTTGGTTGATAAATATTTAGTTGTAGAGCTCTTGTGGGCGCTAGCTGGAAAGTTTTATTGAAAAATTTTAGTTTTAGAATGCTGTTACTACTGTATTTTTATTTTATTTTATTTTATTCTGGACAACAAACATTACTACAACATAGACACATATTTAAAAAATAACAGTCATATGGTCGGTGACATTACATACATACATTCAAAACAAGATATGTAAATTTCAAAAGATATAGAAAGGAAAAAACAAAACTAAAACTAACAAAATACAATTAACTACTATTTAAAATGTTACAGATATGTTTTCTAAACATATACAAAGAATGTGAAATCCACTTCGCAAAACTGCTGGTTGTATCGTTGCACCATACGTTTAGAGATGCGAGCACCGGCGTTCGTTCTGTAACGACCACAATAAAACAATTTGTGATTGTAGTTGTTACGGATTCTTTGCGAGGTGCTCGGTATGGCATAACTTAGCTACGGGACAGTCCATTTTGTCTCATTAATTTTGTATTTTACGATACATTCTGCATTATATCCATAACTACTTTCGTCTATTAAAGAAGTGACACATCTAGGTCCATTAAGTGCAGCAACAGGCTTGCCAATCTTGCCATCTGTTATGTTTAGTATGAACAATGCGATATGTAAAGTAAAAACTCAGGTTTTTATATTTTTATTTCAAAGATTAAACTATTATTTTTGTTTTCTATACAGTATTATTTTAATTTTGCTTATAGACGTCAAAGTGACATCGTCATTTAGGTAAAAGAGTCAATCTGTCACATTTCTCAACACATTTGTCTAACTGGTAGTACCACGTGGCACGTTAAGGGTCGTGGCACCATTTTTATCACAAACGAGTAGTACCAGTACCACTTTGTCGTCTGTCGACAAAACTGCTGCATATATAGAAACAAAAAAAAACAGGTTCTTAAAATAGCAAAAATCCCACTAATATTATAAACGCGAAAGTTTGTTTGGATGTATGTTTGTTACTCAATCACGCCAGAACGGCTGAACGGATCTGGTTGAAATTTGCCACAGAGATAGATTATAGTCTGGAATAGCACATAGGCTACTTTTTATCCCGGAAAAATGTTTGGTTCTCGCGGGATAGATTTATTTTTGTTTTTCACGGGATCGACATGATTTTTTGCATAGTGGTAGTTTAGGGGTCAGAGAATGACATATACTACTTATATACCGCGAAATCAGGCGGGGTAGGGGCAAATTACAGCCACGGGATTATTTCTTTTTCGATTTATTTCCACGCGGGTGAAACCGCGGCCAGAAGCTTGTATAAAAAAACATACTTTACTTAATCTTTACTTTACATACCGAATTGGGATAACAATGGACTCTGTTACTGTTTTTAAATCGGTCCAGTAGCTTTTAGGCCCTAAAGTACCAATGAAGGTATAAAAATGTCACTGCAATACTTACGAGTAAGATACAATATTCTAAAAGCGTCCAAAACACTTGCTTGTCTGAACTTCACACTTTTAGTTTTCCTTTCATCAGACGGTGATCTGGATCTTGAGCGAGTTTTGGTTGAACTATGTGATTTTTCAGAATTACTTCTGCTGGATGAACGGGAATGATTCTCGTATTTACGGTCACCGCGGGGACGGTCTTGGGATCTATTAATAACAAAAAAGTAGGCGTTTAAATAACTATACAAATTATTTTAGATGTTTATATACAATGTACCAAATCCCATAGGACATATAGAAACGGCTCTTCTAATTTTGATAGTTTCAGTGAATATAAAGAGGTACGATAAATTTGACAGTGGTGTAAACAATTTTTGTTTACGTAGCATGTAGCAATTTCTAGTTATTAAGAGTATCTACAAGAATAGATGAGGAATAAATGATGATATCATTAGATTTTGTAAGACAGCATACTAAGTAATAAGTTCTTTATTTTCCGAAAATAAGTACCTAGTTAATCAATTTTTTATTATTTGAAAAAAGTTTTTTAATAGTACCTAATTCGGTATGTAAAGTAAAAGTTAAGGTATGCTAATCCAAAACCGTTTCGAGATATTGGTTTAATAATCCGTATTTTTCAATTTATAGTTCTTAAAATCGTGAGATTGTCTTTATTTTTTCAAAAACAAATAATTAACTTAACCTACATTTCACCTATGAATGATGTCATTATATCGGCTAAATAAAAGCAAAATATTTACTTGTCAATTTGTCAACCAATGTTACCCTGTTACTAGACATACTACTATTTCAGTAGTTTTTATAACTAATCTAGTTTATTATTTAGGAAGAATGTTTAAGCATTTTTTATGGTAGGATATTATTTGACCTTTGTATATATTTTGTATCACAACAACTATGCAGACTGCGGTATAAAAGCCGTAAAGATGTGTTTCTTTGTTGTTGTTTTAATATGTTTTATGTAGAAGTGGTAAGTTTTGGTAGATTTTGTAGGATTTAGAGACGGCAACACTATTGTTTGTTAAATGTCAAAGTCAAAGTACACAGATGTTCTTTTTTCTATACCAACATATCAAAGGTATTGAAGTATTCAGCCGACAAAATGACGTCATCAGTGAAAACTTTGATAATTTATTATAAAAAAACTACTGTATAGAAATCAAAAATATTCAAATTAGTTTCTTAAAATAGCTTAATCTTTAAAATAAAAATATAAATATCGTACCTTAGCTTTTACTTTACATACCGAATTGGTTAGGTTAGGGTTGTGTGTGTGTATAAATAACAAATTGTGTGTGTTGTGTATAAAAAACTCAACCTATGATATTTCTGCTTTGATATCGTTTTTCTCACAATATATGGGTTTCTGCAAACTTGCCGTCTTCACTAAGGGGTTTTGGGGAGTGAAGGATAAGAGCATTAACATAATTAGCAATATATCTCTATACAAGAAATATCTCCGGTTATTTCGATATTTTTTTTTCAATCCTAAATTCCGCAATTTGCCGTATTTGCTATGAATAGAACAGAAGTTTTAAGAAGGTGATTGAGAGGATAAGGGGGTCGTAAATTTGATTAGAAAGTCCTTCGATTTTTTTTAACAAAACCATAAATTTACTTGTTTTCACACGTCCTTTATACCAGTTACTGGACACTTGTTCAGAACAGATGGCAGGCCTGTTGTTTCTGCATTTAACGGACCTATATGTGTCACTTCTTTAATAAAGTATCTGTTATTTTTTTAAATAAGTGTTAATACTTGTTTTCCATACAAAATACTTACGATCCTGGATCATCTTTGTAGAATTGATCTAACCCACTATATTCGCCAAACCCATCACCATGATCTTGGTAACCAGCCGGTCCCTTTCCAGGCCTACCATCTTGTTTTAATTTGTACCCACTGTGTTTATACATAGATTAAGTTCAATATTTACTGTATAAATTAAAATTTAGCGTAAATTACTTGTTTATTTACTAACATTAATTTTATTGTGTGATTGTCACTGTCGTCCAACTGTCATTTATATTATCTTTTATTTTTTATTTTTAATACTTTTGATTTGTGTATTAAACCTTTTTATTAAGAAAATGCCGTCATTGATGCATATTTTGATACACGACAAGTCTTAAGATTTTTGAGCAAATGTACGCCACTGGCGAAATCAACAGAACTTACCCGTTAGGTATATCCTCACAAGTACCATCGGCTAAACGAGGGAGACTTGCTCTTCCGCTGGGTACCCTGGAACCGTAACACGGTTTACCATTTTTTCGGTCAGAAATTTAAGACACGATTTTCATTTGGGTCCTGTAAACTATGGCCCTATATTTCCTATTATTTTTACAAAATTTTAGACTCATTAGTTTTGGAGATAAAAGGGGGATTGGTCAATTTTCGTATACTTTCTTTAATATAATTTAAACTTGGCATTTTAAAATTATAAAAAATATGTGATATGATTTTTTTTTATGTTTTAATTTTTCCCACAAACTAAATATTAATTAAACATATTATTTTTTATTTTTTTATATTTTATATATATATATATATATTTTATATATATTTATTTTCAACATATTTCGTCCAGTAGATTTGGATAAAATAAGCTGTGACAGACGGACAGACAGACAGGCACATGAGCGATTCTATAGGGGTTTCCGTTTTTTCATCGAAGATGTCCGAAACCCGTTTATTTGTAAAAACATATTTAGGTTAGTAATTAAGTCATTGGTAAAAACTGATAAGAAAATTTATCAAAAAGAGAAATAATATTAAAACGGTCCAGGGTCATTAATAACAAATTCGTTCACTTTATCAAAGGCATAATTCGACAATCGAAAAACGATACGGATCGAAAGAAAAGAAACTTTGCCAATTAATTTAAATATTTGAAAGAAGGAGCAATTAAACTGAAGATAAATTAGAAACCAATGAAATTTGGCTAATGGAGACGACCATTAAGACATAAAACTTTCAAGGACTTCCTTGTTTTAAAATAATGTAACCCAAAATAAAGAAAATGTACTAATCATTTACCATAGGGATGGCGGATCACCGTTCGATCCCTGCCATGCACCAACTGGTTTTTTATAATTAAGGGGCGGTGGTTATGGTCATCTTATAACTGTCAAAAATATGGGAAATCTCAGTTAATCCTGGAAAGTTGAGTTTATTTATACAACGTTTCCTTGCAAGTCTTGTTTTGGAAACTATGGCTATTTAGAACTCTACATAATAAAAATATGGCTCAATCCAATTTAAAATAATAACTATCAACTGTGTGGTAAGGAAATGTTGTATAAATAAACTTAACTTTTCAGGATTAACTGAGATTTGCCATATTTTTGACAGATACAAGATGAACTTGACCAAAGGTACATAATCCGACAAACCACACTTAGAGGCTTTTCTAAATATACTTCAACAGAACCTGGTCACTCGTTAGGTATAGCCTCACAAATATCACCGGCTAAAAGAGGGAGACTTGGTCTTCCACTGGGTACCCTGTGACCGATAACCTGTTTGGGCCCTATATCGATAATTTGTAGGGGGATATTACTATTCCCAATTTCTCTGTAAATTATAGTATAGGTGGATACCTGTGTCACTGTAATTTAGCATATAGTTACTTATTCAATATACCTAAGTGAAATAGTCGTTATTTTTTCAATTTGGTTTTATTAAATAGGAAATATGGGTGGTAAAATTAAGGATTATTTTGCCCCTGTTTTCTCTTTCATAATCTATCACAAAGCTCTTAATTTTTTTTAAAGCGCTGTTTAACTATTACCCTTCAATTAAACGTCTTGCGTTTTTTGGTAGCTTATTAAATATTCAACATAAAAATTACTTTAAGATTTTTTAATTGGTCAAAAATAATAAAAAAATAATTATTTTTAATTTTCAATAAGTTACAAAAAAACGCAAGACGTTTAATTGAAGGGTAATCGTATAACAGCGCTTCAAAAAAATTAAGAGCTTTGTGATAGATTATGAAAGAGAAAACGGGGGCAAAAAACATCCATATTTTCTATTCAATAAAACCCATTGAAAAAATAACAGTTATTTCACTTAGATATATTCCATAAGTAATTATTTGCTAAATTACAGTGACACAGGTGGACTATTTACAGAGAAATTGGGAATAGTTTATCCCAGAAAAATTATGGATATAGTAGATAGTATAAAATGAATCACTCCATGATTAATTTAGTTTTGTGTTTGCAAGGTCTGATGCGTCTCAGTTCTAATCTCGTTGATACACAATAACTCTTTGACCCGCGTGTTCTTAAGAAAGAAAATACCCCATCCTTTCATCTTGACCATACATAACCTTTTAAAAGGACATCATCTATTTGATACGTCGGTGGCCGAGTGTTTAAGACGTCTAGGCAGACCACGGGTTCAATCCTAGATCATGTCCATGTACCAATGGTTTTTTATAAGTATAATAATAAAAAGAAACATTGTGTTATCAGCTCTAAATTGCCTTCAAAGAAATATACTTACATTAATCACTACATAATTTAAAACTAAGTTCCCCGCCGCGTCTGTCTGTCTGTCTGTGATATTTTTACACAAGAACTAAGAAACATATTTTGTTGCGATTTTCACTATTAGATAGGTTAATTCACCGGTAAGGTTTACGAGTATTAAACATGGACCTATCATGGACATTAACAGTATAGAATGAAGTCGGGAAAAAGTTAGCCCCAGCGAGTTTTCATGATGTATGCTGTCTAATCCGTCAAATATATAACAAAATGGTGTAGGAAAGAATTGTGTAGAATAAAATTATCTACAAAACAGTCCGCTGTAGCATATATCTATATCTAATAGATAAGTTGTAATAAGAGTATTTGTGTATGTATTCAACCTAGATAATTCGAGTTATCGAAATTGGTATTCGAAATACAACGGAAATACTGTATGTGTAAAACAAAGACAATGTTCCGTTGTATATAGTGTAAAACTTGCTTTAATATTTATATGACGTATATTTTTCGAAAATTATTTTCAAAATGCATGGCATCTACATTCTATAGGCCACTTTAAAAATATCACTAGGCGTCTAATGATGCGGGCGGTACACCAAGCACTATTGTGCAAAGTTTTTCATACAAGCTTTTATGAATATGTGTACTGCTTTGTGACGCGTTTTTATATACTGAAGCGCTTTCACTACGGAAACATAAAGCTTTTCAGGAATAGTTTCAGGGGAATATTTCTCATATTTTTTATTTTTTATAAAATGCAATGAATTTTCTAATTAGCACAGAAGAAACAATAATACTACTATTACTATGAAGGCGAAAATATATTTTTTGTTTGTCCCTTTCACACCAAAATAGAGCAATTTTTGCAAGAGTGATTTTTTGCACATAAATAGTTGGGGGTTGCAGTGTGACATAGGTTATTTTTCCCCCCGGAATAATATAATCATTCCCAGGACTCCGGGGAAATTGTTTTCTTTTCTTTAAAATAATTTAACGATACGAAGCTAACGATATTTTCAAAACATAACAAAATAAACAGCATTTTTGCTATGATACAATAAATATTTGTGCATTCATAGGATTTATGTAATGTAGGCAAAACATAGGCCATAAATGGATTTCTATTTTGTTAGATACAACTTATTAATTAACATATTTCGATATTTTGTCCATTAATGGATACAGAGACCCGGTAATGGACATATCTTATCTATATTATTATTTTTATATTATATTATATTATATAATATTATGTTATAACATATAACTAAAATAACATTCTGCATATACATTTTAGCATAGCAATTTCAAATATAGCTTTGTGTAAATAAGACTTAAAATAATGTTTGATGGGCACATGATACTCCTCGTTAACGGTTTCACTAAAAAACACAGATAAAATAATATGTGAAAAAAAAACCATCTACATACCTCAGAGCTAGCCACTCATTAGCTATAGCCTCAAAAAATCATCGGCTAAGTGAGGAAGACTTTGTAAGGCAACCCGTGAAAAAAAAAACTTTGATGGCAAGTGCCGATATTTTTTTTATCAAATAATCTAGTCTTATAAAACTTAAAATATCGAGCGCAGGACTATCATGGAATCTGATTTTTATTATGAAATTTTAATTTTGTCCATTCCTGGTTCCACGTCCATTTTTTAGAAGAACTTCTACTTACATAAGTACCTAAGTAGACACCGAGTAGAGTACCGACAATGTACTACACGAGGCTTTTCCATCAACATACACCTCAACAGAACTAGCCACTCGTTAGATATAGCCTCACAAATACCATCGGCTAAAAGAGGGAGACTTGGTGTTTTGCTTGGTACACTGGACTAATAACACGGTTTCAGGAGCTGTAAGTGTCCATGAAGAATAAATAAATTAAAAAAAAACCGGCCAAGTGCGAGTCGGACTTTTTTAGTATTTGTTGTTATAGCGGCAACAGAAATACATCATCTGTGAAAATTTAGGGTTTCCGTTTTTTTACCCTTTGGATACGGAACTCTAAAAAGAACTTAAGTAGCGTTACCTGTATCAAAAATCTATTTTCCCATTTTCATTTTAAAGTGTAATTGCCAGAGTATGTTTCGAATAAATGAATGCATTAGGTAAACACGCTTTGAGCTCCCGCCCATGCCATTAAAGTTGCTTGAAACAGTTTCACCTGAGACTCATTATTTTTGCCAGACATTGCGGTTAAGAAGTGACGTACCTACTTTAAAATATACTAGCTGTTACACATGGCTTTTCCTACATTCTCTGTACTTAAGTAATAAAAGATACAATTCCAAGTAATTTACGAATCCGGATTGTAATGTAATGTTTTTTATTATTTATATTTATTTTGATAGAATATCTATCTATCTATCTATCATCACGCCTTTTATCCCAAGAAGGGTAGGCAGAGACAATCGAATCCCATTTGCCATAAAATAATCCCGTGGCTGTAATTTGCCCCTCCCACGCCCGCTCTCGCCGTTTAGAAAATAGTATTATGTCATTCTCTGACACCTAAACTACCACTAGGCAAAAAAGCATGTCAATCTCGTGAAAAACAAAAACAAATTTATCCCACGGGAACCATACATTTTTTCGGGATAAAAAGTAGCCTATAATCTATCTCTGTGCCAAACTACAACCAGATCCGTTCAGCCGTTCTGGAGTGATTGAGTAACAAACATACATCCATACAAACGTACTTTCGCGTTTGTAATATTAGTGGGAAGTAGGACTAATCAACTAGCGGACCCGACAGACGTTCTGTCCAAACGTTGATTTGCTTCGTCAAAAAAAAAACCTAGAACCCGATTGCAGCGCCACCTACCGGGTCCAATTGTGAATCGAAACCATCCAGGGACCCACTCAAACACACATAAACAATTTTATCAAAATTGGTCGAGCCATTTTCGAGTTTTTGCGATACTAAACGCACGGCAAATTTTATATATATAATTATGTAACTTTTTGGCATCATCTCATTATTATAGGCACTTCGCCAATAGCGGGCGCGGTAGCGACTTCCGCTTAAAACTTCAAACTTTGCAAATATGGATCCTTAGGACAATTGTAGATTCGTCACAAAGTAAATTCGTCACATTTTTGTACACTCCATACATTGAAAGTAAATTCGTCACATGCAATAAAAATATGTGTAAATACCTCACAGGTAGGTAAAGGTTATTGTTAATTCGTCATAAATCCTCATTTTACATCATTTTTGCATAAAGTAGCGATAGCAAGCAAACTTATTGGTTTTTAGCGCTCGAAATGAAAGAGATAATTATTGCCAAAATTATGAAAGTACAGGTTATAATAAGATACATCTGCTGCATTGGCCTATATAAAGAAACAGGACATTGAAGACGCTTGATTGCACATCATGGAAGATGCTCCACAGAACGAAGCAGACACAAAATTCAACAACTATTTTGTAGCCCAGTGGTTAGAAAACACTAGTAGGTATACAGTTTATATAAATCTATCAGAAGCATGGCATAAACGTTTGAACAATAAGATGGGTAAAAAAATCCTAAAATGCTTCAATTTCTTGATACTTTAAAAAAGGAGGCTGAGCATATAGATTGGAAATTAAAGAATTTGAAATTTCATATACCCTTAAAGTTGAGAACACGTCGATCTCTTTATTGCATATGACGAAGAATTGAAAACTATTTTGGACAATTACGATAACATGTCCCTGGCTGAAGTTCTTAAAAAACTTTCTGTTATGCAACATTTTAGAAACTTGTAACATATTACAACCAATCAATCTATTACAATAAGTAGGTATATAGGTATTTTTTTATATAGTTCTAGGCAAATCAGACACTTGAAAACTGTGATTTTGATGTAGATATAAGATTAAATTTCAATTTTGAAAATTGTTGTGGGCAAATCAGCCACTTGAAAACTGTTATTTTTGTGTAGATGTAAGGTTAAATTTAAAAACTGTGATTTAATTATCTTTCAATTATTTTTCTTATAATTGTAATGTTGTACGCAAACCAGCCACTTGAAAACTGATTTTTATGACGTAGATATAAGGTTTAATTTCTGAACTGTGATTTAATTATCTTTCAATTGTTTTTCTTATAATTGTAATGTTGTGGGCAAATCAGCCACTTGACAACTGTGAGTTTTATGTAGATGTAAGGTTAAATTTGATTTAATTATCTTTCAATTATTTTTCTTATAATTGTAATGTTGTACGCAAATCAGCCATTTGACAGCCAGTTAAATTATTGAAATTTATGTGATTAAGAAAAATAAATAACGTTTTTATTATTTCTTATTGTTCGATGTTTCTTGCTGTCTGTGCGAAAAAAATTAATGTGACGAACTTACAATAATCAAAATTAGTATATGAGGAATTTACTTCGTAAAAATAGAACTGTGGCGAATTTACACATACTTTTTTCTGTGACGAATTTACTTTGTGACGAATCTACAACAACCCAGACAAACACATGGGCCCATGGGGTCCCGAAGTACGTAAGTTTTTTAAACATCTTGTCTCTGATCTCATAAAAGTATCGAGTGATCGAAGAGCTAGTATATAATCTAGGATAACGTATCAGTTTGGCGATTCAAAGAGGGAATGCAGCTAGTGTTTTGGGGACCCTGCCGCACGACAGCGATCTTGAGAGGGTCTTTATTTGTAAGTAGTTTTTGTTCCATACAAAAGACTTCAGCAAATCAAGTATTGTACAAAACTTATTAAAATAGTTATAAGGGATAATAGGCAATCTGTTGCGATGGTTTGCTTCTTATTTAAGCAACCGCACTCAGGCAGTTGTTATCAATGGGTACTTTTCTAATATCGAACCGGTTACGTCGGGTGTGGTCCAAGGTTCCATTCCCTTCCTTGGGCCATTACAATATACTATATTCATTAATGATATATCACAATGCTTTCTTAACAGCAACATTCTAATGTTTGCCGACGATCTCAAAATATTCAAGATTATTCAAAATTCTAATGATTGTATTCTCCTACAACAGGATTTGGATAGGTTTTGTTTGTACTGTGGGGCTAACAGGTTGCATCTGGCTCTTGAGAAGTGCAAAGTGTTATCATTCACACGCAATCATACTAAATTGACTTATGATAAACTCCTAACTAGGGTGACCAGTATACGAGACTTAGGTGCCATGTTTGAATGTAGGTTCGACCAGCACATCGACAGTATATGCAGTTAGGCGTGCCAAATGTTAGGTTTTGTGTTGCGGTCAACTAAGCATTTTAGGTGTCCTGACTCATATATATTACTGTACACTAGTCTTGTTAGATCACATCTTGAGTATGCTTCTGTAGTATGGAATCCATACTATAAAGTATACCAAGATAAAATTGAGTTGACACAAAAGAAGTTTCGATGCACTACAGAGTGGCCAACTCAAAGTTACATTACACCGAACTACTCGGAGTGTATAACATGTGCACACTGGCTGACAGACGTTCCTTGCTGGATGCATGTGCATTGTACAACATTTGTAACAGCGTGTACAATTGCCCGGACCTGCTGGAATGTATTCAGTTCAGAGTTCCTGGCTATGCGTCGCGACTGCAACAATTATTTGCGACCAGAAAGACACGCTCCAACGCTGGCCTGCGTGCTCCGCTCACCAGAATCTGTGACAATCACAATAAAAGCTACACATCGACATTTTTTGTAGTAATAAGAAATATTTTTAAAACATCTGTAAAAAATATATGAATGGCTAAACTAGATTAATTTGTTTGTACCTACTTATTGTTTATTGTTTTTCTTTATCTTTTTGTTGTTTTTGGGACTAATATTGTATAACTTTGAGAGAATGTAGAGGGTGGGCAGAACTTATTTTTCTTTTAACTACTTTATGTACCTATATATTATATGTCTGTCTACTACTGTTATTTCTCCTTAATAAATAAATAAATAAATAAAATAATGAATAATGGATCCTTAAAGTATATGAAATTATCTATATTTGATATGTAAAAAATACGTCAATATCAGCTACACCTAGGTTTCATGAAGTCCTGAAAGCCATCATTTTCACGAATATTTTCAACCGACTTTGCTACTCGAGTTCTTTTAATATATTTTTTACATAATAATAATTTCACATACTTTATGGATATGGATAGAACTTGCTATTTCTAATATTTTTTTGTACAATACTTGAATTGCTGAAGTCCGTTTTGTGTATTATCGCAAGACAGGTTTTGTTGAGAAATCGTAATTTCTCATGTTTGTGAATGTAAATTGTGAATATTGGTATATCTTATCTTATCCTTGGTTATCTTATAGATTTTAATAGTAGTCCATCTTGCTCACAAATTTCTAAAGATGGATAAAGATGGATTCTTAGGATGGACAAAATAAGTCGCGCGTAAAACTGAGTTGGTTGCGCTGTGATGCGTAGCCTTACCTAAATGTCAATTTATATTTTTTATTATTATGCCTATACACACTTTCATCCCCTATAATATCCCTTAGGATTTAAAAAAAGTATAATAAAAGCATAATACCTATGTCCTTCCTTACTTCCCTACATGCAGAAAGACATCTACTTAGTTACTTTCACATTTATAATATTAGTATGGATTCTTTGGTAGATTTTAATTAAAACTTTATGCTAAAATAGAGTCACTCGGATGAAATATTTTCGGCTTACTTGGAAGATCATTTTTACACTTTTGTACAGCTATTTGACGACTTCAAATCGATCAAAGCGAGACGAAACTATATCGCTTTTGAGATTCTACGTCATGTGATAATCTGTGATTAATATAACATATCACAGTAACATTTGACATTGACAAATCATCGATTAACATTGGTGGAGCCACAATTAAAGAAGAAGAAGATATCGCTTGTACAAAGTTACAGATATCCATATCAGATAATAAGAGATTTACTACCGTCTGACTACAATCGCATTAAGTTATTGAATTCTCTCAAAGGGTTTCACCTGCCAAAACTTTATAATTAATTACAACTTATAATTAATCCACATGTTTTTGTGCTAAGTTTATACTATGAATATCTACCAGCGGCTTTAATATCGACAAAGGTCTAATAACTGTTTCTCTCAAATAAGTTTCGCCCGTGGAGCCTATAATAACTATTATCCTCTATATGGTCTATACAAGAATCACATAGAAAAAACCACTTTCAGCTTTTCAGTTTTCCAATTTTCCGGGCAACTTTCCAATTTTTCTTTCCATAAATACCTGATTTACCCCCAGTTTCTGAAAGGTCGATCAACAGTTAATCTACGATTAGTAAACATGACAGTTGTCAAATACGTGAAAATGTATGGATTTTGACAGTTGTTAATTAACTAATCTGTGATTAACTTTGACACAGCTTTCAGAAACTGGGTGTTAGACTATTACGAACTTTAAAAAAAACAAACAAATCGTTCCAGCCGTTCTCAAGCGATGCGCTTACCAACACTTTCCGCCCCCGGCTTCGCCCGTGGATAAGGGGCGTCGGTGGTCGAGTGCGTAAGACGTCGGCTCGCAATTGAAAAGACGTGCTTTCGATTCCTACATCCGACCATGTACCAATGGGTTTTTTATAATAAAAAATCTATGTAAATTATCCGACAAACCGTACAAAGAGGCTTTTCCATCTATATACCTCAACTATGGCCACTCGTTAGGTATAGCCTCAAAAAACCATTTGCTAAATGATGAAGACTATGTCTTCCACTAGGTACCCTGGGGCCGGAAACGTTTTCCGGGAGCCTTAAGGCTAATAATAGCCTATAGCACTTAGGGATAATGTAGCTTCCTATTAGTGAAATCATTTTCAGAATCGGATTACTAATTTCAGTTCAGTGTTAAGAGCAAATATGTTCTAAATTAAATACTTAAGATATAATAATAAACAGATTAATATAGATACAAATTAACACCATATCGGTTAAAACAGGTTCGTAAATAAATAATTCATTATTTTTTATCAAAATTTGAAAGATAAAAATGATTACTGTGAGGTATCTTGAAAAGATAGACATATGTTGTTGTGGACTTTTTTTTAGAACTTTTCAAGAGGAACAATTCAGCCATACATTATTTTCATGCAACTTTAACTATTGACGCAGCGCATACAGTGGAAGCTCTCAAGAGGCACTACTTTTTTCGACTTAGTTGTCAATATCATCATAACTTCAGCATGTTCATCTGAAGTAATGTACCTTTCAAGTAAGTTTTCAAATAGGTGCAGTGGTTCTATGGAGATTACCCTCCACATATATACATACTCACAAAATTCGCACTATCCCTTTATAATATCAGTATATTGATTTCATCTAGTATCATTGTCAAAAAAATATAGGTAACCTTTCTTTTTATTTTTATACTGATTTTGTTTCTACTTGTTAATTATTTTTTAAACACGCAACTAGCTAACTACGTTATTTGTAGCACGTAATATTTCAAAATAACTAACTAAGAAATAAGTTGAGAGACAACAATAATTTTCTGGACCAGTTGACGTGAGTCGTGATGTAATACGAAAAAGTAATTTGTCGAATCACGCAAAGACCTTTTTCATCACTGAGATGTTGAACGTGTCGACAGAGTAAATCAGCTGGAAAAATAATGAAGAGAAATTATTATAACAAAAATGTACCAAGGAAATGTTATTACTACTTGCTGTCCGCCCCCGGCTTCGTGCATATTAACTTCATCAAAAAATCTCATAGAAAAAAGCACTTTCAGTTTTTCCCGACTTTTCGAATTTTCCGAGCAACTTTTCCAAAATTTTCTTTCCCTAAAAACCTTAATAGTACTTTTACGAACATTTACAAAACATAGCCAAATCGGTCCAGCCGTTCTCAAGTGATGCGTTTACTAACGAACGAAAAGAGCGAAATATGTGTTTTTTATGTTTTAAATGAAAAAGAAAGGGTATGGAAGAATCAAAGGTAGAATACCTCCTCCAGCTCTGATGAAAGTCCAACCATGCCAGGAACACTCGCTGCGTTACCCCTTTGAATCTCCAAAGTTATGCGATGAATGAAAAAACTGTTAGCTCGATGATAACTAGACTTTTCAATAAGAAATTTAGCAATTTTATCAGCAAACTTCTTAGAGTCAAATGACCACGGGCCAAGAATCTCAACCGCAAAAGCAAGAAACAAAGTGATCTTGCAGCGAGGAATTCTTTTGATATTTTAAATGTGCCGCCTCAGAAGCTTAGTAAAGCATCGATCAGATTCATAAACCTGACATACCTCTTTCGCTTCTTTTATATTCATCATACCTTTGATACATGCTCGGCAATTGTGTGTACTTTTAATATTTCCATCGATCAATACATTTTTTATATGTTCAATAAAATCGCAAACCTCTACCAGTATTTCTTTTCACTTCAGCAATATAAACCTTTTCAGTCAATCTTTCATCCTTCATTCTTTCAACGTTGTAACGATAATTTTTTTGACGTTACAATTTTTTGGTCAGGTCACCCTGTTTGGAGGAAAATTATCGTTGAGTTGGAAGCGAGGGTATATTTATCTAAAAATTTCACGGCTTGGCTTTCTACGCTGTTCGATCGCACATTTCTTTGTGAGATCCCATAGCGGATAGCTAGTATATTAGATATCTGTGGCGGATAGTCAAGGTGCTGATCACAAACTCTATTTTGCCATAGCAGCACCACCTGGTTGATACTTCCAATTGTAACCTCAAGAGCCCCAATATTTCCTGCAAGGTAAGCCTCTTTGCGAACTCACTTTAATTAAATTCTTTGCTTAATTTGTGTCCGAATTCGTGATCAGTCTGTAATTTTGTCGAAATCTTCAGCTTCTCGAGCTTCACAGCAGAGCGATTCCAGCCACAAAGACTAGATCACCGTATTCCATCGTTATTGTGAGGGTGTAGCTAACCGCGCAGGTAATTACATTTTCACTATCAGTTGCTCTAATCTCATTCCCCTTTTGTTCCATCATTTTAACCATGAACTCAATTGTCCTTAGGCTCACGGTCACCCATCAATCCCAACCAAACATATTCTAGGGCAATGCAGCTTAGGGTTCCGAGTTCACATATTTATCTACATCGACACCCAGCATTCTGCTCAGGTGTCTGGCGCCCATTGACTCTCTGTCTCTTGTTAGATAGGCCTATGTGTTTTGTCGTGCTGCAGACCAAAGCAATCCACCGAGGACTGACCTCTTAAACACCTACCAATAGCTGTGTTGCTAGCGGCTTAAGAATACTACAACCCCCATACCAATTCTCAGGGTGCTGTAAAAGTCAGCAAATGGGCTCTTATAGACTGAACACCTAAGTCTCACCTGTTCACATTCCTTCATACTTCCCTAAATTTCAGAACTTGTAACCAATTCCTTCATATCTCCCTAAATTTCATAACTTGTAGCCATATTGGTGAGTTCATTGCTATATCTGTTTATAACCCATGCAAACCTATGTATAGAACCAGACCATTCTTACTTGTATTATTTAAATTCATGTATAATTGTGCTACACTGTTGTATTCATATCATTAGTATCACTAGCGGCCACTATGGCATTAATTTGTAAATTTTATTATAATAAATGTTTTGTTGCTAATAATTTTTTAATTTATATTCGACATACCCTGCAAGGTGACGTCCAGGTTAACCTGCACATGTGACCCCTGTGACAAATCGCTTACACCTACCCACGACCCTGAGAAACATTTTCATCCAAATCCGTTTATCATCAACTCACGCTCTACCGACTAAACTCCATCTTCCTAATGATATGGGAACGGTTGAATATTGAAACAACATTTCTCAATAAAACTTTAATATATTCTCACAATATAGTCTCACAATATTGTGAACAATAAATTAAACATCAACATTCACATTCAAACATAACTCAAATGTAACTATACAATTTTTTTTTCTTTTTTTTTTTTAAATTTATTACAACGTGTCCAAACATTGAATGCCTAATAATTTTTATATAGAAAGTAAACTAAAATATTGTAAATAAATAATAATTATAAAACAGAATGGGTTAATTGCGTTAATGAGGAACACAAACCCATTTATCACGAAATAATGATACAATTAATATTAATTTCGGACATGCTGTGATGGATAACAATGGATATAGTCATGAGGCCAATGGAGACATGACCAACTGTTAACGTATTTGTAGGACAACAGACAAACATATTATCTTCACGGTCTTAACAGTGGGGTTAATATACAGAGATAGAGTGAGAAATGATGATGCACGTAGAGTGACTGATAGTGTTGTATATAAAACTGAAAGAGGAAATCTGAGATGGTTTGGACATGTTGAACGAATGTGTGATAAAAGAATGACTAAACAAATATATAAAGCTATAGTACCGAAAGGAACAACAAGAAAAGGACGACCAAGACGAAGTTTCATTGATCCAATGTCTGATGTCCTTAAAAAAGGTCAAATACGTAGTACTAAAAATAGACGATGTATGAAACGATGTATGGATGTGGATGAAGCAAGAGAAGTATGAGAGTAAGGGGCTCCATACACTCTGTCTACCTCTTTGGGAAATATTCTAAAATAAGCGGCTATACTTGCTCTCCGAAGCACGAGATTAGTTTAGGACAAATTATACAAATAATTTAGCAATTTTTCGGGACTTCAGTAATTTGTGATGATAAATTAATGTACTAGAGAAAATAGAATGAGAAGCATGAAGTAAAATAAATGCAGTGGATATTCGTTCTTTATCTAGAATGTGTGATATAAAGCGTATTGACCGCATCGTCGTTAGAGAAGAATGCGGAGTGAAAAATGATGTTGTGACTTAAATGAAGAAAAGTAGTTTACGCTGGTTTAAACACGATGAAAGAATGAAGGACAAAAGATTGACTAAAAATGTATATATGGCTGAACTGAAACGAAATGCTGACAGAGGACAACCTAGGTGTACTTTTATTGAACATGTAAAAAATGTATTGATCGATGGAAATACTAAAAGTACACACAATCACCTAGCATGTATGAAAGGTATGATGAACATAAAAGAAGCGTAAGGGGTATGGCAGGATCGTAACAAATGGCATTCGATTGTGTCTGCCTTCCCCTCTTGGGATGAAAGGCGTGAAATGGATTTCGCAGTCGGTTAATTATACCACAGAACAGTCCTGATTTATTTAATGCACAATTTGGTGACTATAGTCCAAGGAAAAGCAATAAATCATCAGTGTACGGGAGAAAACGCAACAAGGCGCAAAAAAGTAATTTTGTGGATCCGAGTAATTTTCGTAATTTTTGCGGGCAAAGAAATTAATTAGACGAAAAGCTCGCTTTACCTGTTCCCTGGGGCACACAGTTGTCTTATATTTGACGCTACAGGTGGCCTGTTAAATGGTTTTTTGTGGCGTAATTTAGATTTTACTGCGAAGATTATTTGATAAATACATTGTTATTGTATAAACTTTAGCCTTGAAATGTTTTAGTAAATTCGTACAGCTTTTTCAGCAGCACAGTTAGTTAACGAACTAGATGAAAATCTAGATTTAGTCAATAGTCAGTCAAGTATATAGATTACTAAAAGTTGAGTTTCTATAACAATCTAATTTTCATTATTTTGTTTAGGACTGGTTTCACATAATAAATATTTCCAGATTTTTATACAATTAGTATTGTTAAATAATAATATAAATGTAAAAGATGAAGACCTCAGACGGTCTAAGTACGCATCCCTTGCCAATGGGTCCGTGGGGCCTCGGAGCAAAGAAATTATATAAGGAATTATCATCTCGTCTAATCGACATTTCAGGTGACAAAAGCGCTTGAGCATACCTAGAGCAACGTATTAGCATAGCTATACAGCGAGGAAACGCTGAACCTTGTTGGCACTTTACCGCAGGACAGTGATTTCGAGAAGGTTTTCTACTTATGAGTATGTATCACTACATCATATATTCATGATTAGAGAGCTACTCATGGTTTTCTATCTGTCTATCTATCATCACGTCTTTCATCCCAAGAGGGGTAGAGACAATCCAATGCCATTTGTTACGATCCTGACATACCTCTTTCGCTTCTTTTATATTCACCATATCTTTCATATCTACTCGGCGATTGTGTGTACTTTTAATATTTCCATCGATCATTGTTAGAGGTATATATTAATTAAATTCCTTATTCCTTCTTTCACGTCAAAATAGAGCAAGGATCGACGTGATTTTTTTGCAGAGATTTTGTAGGATGGCCGAAAATCCTGCATTTCTATTGTCAAATTTCAACAATTTTCACGGGCAAAGCCGGGACGGGAAGCTATAAATTATTTGTAGTCCGAAAAACCTCAGTCGAGGAAATTATTTATGCAACAGTGTATTTATATTTTTTTTTGTATTCACATGCATTTTCTAAACCAGAAGTAGTGAGATAAAACATTTTCACAATAAGGAACATTAACATTATTGTTGACAGCTCCTAAAAGACGTAGCGCGTGATGTTCTATACAATAAACCTTCAATTTAAATCAGTTTATCTATAAGGCACAAACATATAAATAAACAAATATAATTTTTTTACTAATACAATTCCCTTGCGTCTAAAAGGTCATACAAGAACTCATCACATGTTATACGCAGCCACCATTTCAATCTACTCGTGCAGACAGTAAAAAGAGAACGTGCTTACTGAGTGAGCGCGAAAAAAACTAAATTATATCCCTCCACCCAGATTTAAGGCTTACGTTTAGAAAAAGATACCCCTAAATCTTCAATAAAATTCTAAGCAATCTAAGTAATGAGTTTTGTTATAAAAATTGTGATAGACTCTGGAGTTCTCTCCTTGGACCTTATGGTCTTATTGAAGGCATTTTTCAAAATATTATTAATTAATCCAATATATAAACTCAACTATGTACTTAGCTTTTACCTAACAAGTGGACAATTTTATGACTTAATTCAATGAAAGTTTTTTGGAAATACTCAAATTCAAGTTTAAATTTATTTTATTTTCTCATATTATATTATGTGCTGCCTAATTTTATCCTATAACTGAACAATAATATAATAACAATTCAATAAATAAAAAAAAACAATTAAAATTATATAAGTACCTACCACAAATAGTCAATGAAATTAAAAAAAATAGTATCATTATTTATTAAATAAAAGCAATTTTCAACAAGCCATTGCTTAAAATATGTTTTGTAAATCATTACTTATATGTTTTTATACCTACTCACATTTGTGGGGAACTCAATGATAACCTGCAGGGAGGCGTGTATAAAAAGTTGTTGTTTCTAGATTTCGGCCCGATTACCTTTTCATAATTTCAATCAAATGCATTTTAAATTAAAGGTTTACGTAATAAAATAATTAGATATTAGTATTTTCATTTTAAAATATTTTTTTAATTCCCAAGATGACGTCATATCACGCAAACTAACAATATGATGGTCACAGATTAGATAAAATAACAAGAAAATTGCTTAGTCAGTGACAGATTGCCAGACATTGATTATAATATAGTTAGTAGTCTGTGGTTATTTATTAGAAATTTAGATGGAAGTGACGTCACTTCCCGTTTGTTCCCATTAAACAAACTAGGATTATATTCGAACAATATAAAATATAGCCTATGTCAGGGACATCGTAGCTTTCTATTAGTGAAATATTTTTTAGAATCGGTCCAGTTTTGAGTTTATTCATTACAAACAAAAATACAAAATAAAACAATTTTACCACTTTATAATATTGGTATAGATAAATAAACATTATTTTCAGTGATTATACTTTATTTCAATATAATATTTAATGCTAGGGAAAATAATGTATTTTTGTCTAAATAGGTTATTAACTATTTAATTGTTTCAAAATTCCTATAATAATTCACATTAAATGTTTCCATTTATCACGTCCTTGTGACACTACATTAACAGCTCAATAAACGAAAGTTCGTGTTAAAATAAATTGATTTTATTCAAATTTATATTAAGGCAACTCCACGGGCCGCTGTTTCTTGAGATTGCATCCGAATGGGGGTTTGTAATTGAAAAGTTTGCTGGCATAAAGCTAGTAGCACTCGCACAACGGAACGACTGAAACAAATCTCTAACATTACACGAACAAATCCAAATTGTTAACAGTCTCTTAGAAATTTCAAGCTTTAAAGTGATTTTTAAAGTGGTCGGGTTATAGGAAAAATTGATGGAAATTTGTTCGGAGTGGCAAAGTGTAAAGTGATTTATTATGAGACAGACAGAAGGACCGAGTGTTCTTTTATATACTGTAATGTCGTTAGAACTACAGCTGAGTTTTTTGTATTTCAAAATGAGCATTTGTTTGACTTTCAAATTCGATTCGTATTTTACATTTTCTTTTTAGCAAAAAGTCGACAGTAACTTAGTGAGTATTGTAGAAAAGTTAGGCGTTTGAATTTTAAAAGCGTAAAGTTATTTCACACAGAGGATTCTTAGCATTTTTAAAGTCAAATCTTCTCATTTAAGAATTCCCGATTTTCAGGAATTTACTTTTAATCGGATATAATATACAATTAACATCCATATAAAACCTAACTAAAATGAAACTAAAAAAATGGCATGAAAAATATCCCTTCTAAATGTTTCCCTTGTAGCATTGTGCCCACGATGTGGTGGCATTACCTCGCTGCACGGAAATACTAATTCTTTAATCTGCTAAAAGAGGGGGTGACTTGGTCTTCCGCTGGGTACCCTGGGACCGTAACACGGTTTCGGGAGCTGTAAGGCAACCCGTGATGAAAGAAAAAAAAATAAAAGTTTTGCGATTGCAACAAAAAAAAAACTTTTTTCAGAAATAATTAGGTATTTTTAACCGACTTCCAAAAAAAGAAGGAGAAGGTTCTCAATTCGGACCGTATTTTTTTTTTTTTATTTTTTTTTTTTATGTATGTATGTACATCGATAACTCCGCCAATTGTGAACCGATTTTCATGGTTTCTTTTTTAATCGACAGATAATTCTTCCGGATTGGTCCCATTTTTCTCTCATAAAAATTTGTTCATTAGTTTTTCAGAAATTTTGAAAAAACTGACTTTAAAAGTACATTTTTCTTGATATCTCGATAAAATAAGTACCGATTTTGACAACTTATTTTTTTTAAGACATTATAATTTCTCGACATTATCTCACAGACATATGACGAAAATCGGTTCAGTAGTATTTCAGAAATTCAGTAATTAATTTCTGTTTACGGCTGAAAATTATGTATGAGAAAAAGCCTTAGCAACGGTTGCTATTGACACGAAGTTGTCAATTTTCGTGACGATAGTCTAGCGGTTAAATGTAATGGGGAGTCATAGGATGCACAAGCACATGGTTCAAATCACATCCACAGCGTTTTTTTTTAAATTTTTCATCAATATTTTTTTACTTGCGTTATTATTTGTCTCTCAAGGCAGCAAAATCACTTAAAAGGGTAAAATAAACCTTTTAAAAAAAAGTGCACCGACTTCAAAAATTTGCACTGAAAAGTAAGAAATAATAAAAATTTCGTCGTAGAATTTGAAGGCGGTTGGTGCCAAATTAAAAACAACTTAGTTCCCAAATTCACTAATCTAGACAATTCATTAGGAACCTACGATCATCAGTACATACAAACATAGATAATATTGAACAGATCTTTATCTTCTTAGATATTTACTTAGTTTTGTATCCTAATTTGGCACCAACCGTCTTCAAATTCTACGACGAAATTTTTATTATTTCTTACTTTTCAGTGCAAATTTTTGAAGTCGGTGCACTTTTTTTTAAAAGGTTTTCATTTGTTATTTCAGGTGTTATTGAGTAAGATACAATCTATCACACTTTGAACCAAGTGTTTTTAAATAACGGTAATTTTCTTAAGGCCCCTATACTACAAAGTGAGAATTGTAACAGATGCATTGAACGCAATTTAGATTATAGTGGGTGTAAATAACTGTGCTTATTGCAATTAGGGTCAACTTTAGGGGTCTGGCCGTGTGAAGACATATATTTGGGAGCAAGTGTTTTGGTGTGAAATTATAGTTAAGAGGCATGTGCTATTGACAGTAAGGGGTTGCCATTTAAACAATAACTTTTGATGATATATTATTATTAATCGTTTGAAAATGTAGAAGTTTTCACATTTGAAGAATGAACTAACTAGCTGCACCTATCTACCAGGCCCGTAACCAGGATTATTTTTCGGGGGGGGCTGTGATCCTTCTGCTAAAACTACCTAGTCTTTGTTTGCGTTTTTGCTACAGATGACCGGAAGGGGGGTGGGGTTGCGAAAATGTGAGTTTTAGGGTTGAAACGCGGTTTTTCACGATTTCTGGGAAAAGTCGACCTCCTATCGAAAAAAGTTAAATGTAAAAGTTGTTGGAACTTAAAAAATCTACAACTTTTATTCGAACGATTTTTTGACATAACCTAAGAAAAAGGAGAAAATCTGAAATAATGTGGAATAAATTAAAAAAATAAATCTTTGCATTTCGGTACGAAAACAAAATGACCTATTGAAAATGTTTTTTAACAAGGTCGCACGTCTGGAAAGTTCAATTCTATCTAGTGTGAAGCCAAGAAATTTCGGGGGGGGGGGGGGGCTGCAGCCCCCTAGCCCCCCCCCCCTGGTTACGGGCCTGCTATCTACTATTAACTATCTCTATAATATTGTTTCTCAATGCTATGTTTTTTTGTAGATGTCAAATAACTCCTTTAATATCTCTACTGTATCGAAGTTAATGTTTGCTACGCCATACGAAAAATAAACAAACAAATTAAAATTAAAGGTTTCTTTTAAAATTAGATAAATTAATTTATTTTGTAAAAAACGCCCTCTATTGAAGATCAGTTGAACTATGACAACAATATTGACACACGGTTAAAAACGGTGCGAAGTTGAGTTTTATGTATATTGTATTTAAAATCATTAAAATCGATACATCTTGAGAAAAATATTAATATTTTTCATGGATCAAAAAAATATGAGCAGAAATTGACATACTTTTTTCCCGACTTGATACTCTTATACTGTCACATGATATACTCGTAAACCTTTCCGGCGAATCAACTTATCTAAAAGAGAAAACCGCGTCAAGATCCTTTCAATAGTTTTGCGTAAAAAAGGTCACAGACAGACAGACGTCTTTGTTTTACAATATATGTGATGATTTTATCCCGAATGCCTTTATACCGAATACCGTAGTCAACTTTTTTTTTAATTATCCTATTATCTTTTCTGGATAGTGGCTGAATCCTTTTTTGGATAGACGTAGGTAGGTACGACGTAAAAACTATAAGTATTTAATATAGGTTCTCAAGTACCGACCTAAAGCCCATTTGAACTATTAACAAGGTACTCACGCCCCTTAAGTCGCAAGAGTTATGGATTTTGAGGGGAGAGGTTATAGGATCTTGGGGTCATATAATTGCGTAAAAATATGTAATTTTCTTGAATGGTTTGTGGCTGTGTTTGAGTGCAGGGGACGATATTGTAAATTGCTTTTATTTAATACTAGTATTGCACACGGCTCTACCCAGAGACATATTTAGGATTTAGGGGTGGCTCCATAGGTATATTCGCATAGTAGACGCAAAATTTTTTTTTACTTAATATTTCTCTAGGCTGGGCTGCCCCGGAAAATCGCCCACTTTATCCTATGGAGAATACGTTGCTGGCTCCACTTGTGCTGGATCTACCTGTATTGATTTCAGAAGTGGTTTCAAGCCTGACAAAATGTAAACAAAATGAAAAAGAAAGTATTTTCAGGTGGTGCATACAATTCACCTTTCAATTTTAATTGCCATTAATTAATTATTTCAAGTTATAAAATTCGGTTTTGTTGCGGTTTTCACTATTAGATAAGTTGATTCACCGGGAAGGTTTTTGAGTATTAAACATGGACCTATCATGTTTAGGGCCTGAGAATTTACGGTATATAATAGTGAATCAAGTCACGAGAAAAAGTTTAGCCCCAGCGAGTTTTCATGGTGTATGCTGTCTAATCCGTCAGACATAACAAAATTATGTAGGAAACAATTGTGTAGAATAAAATCGTCCACATAAGCGTATTTATGTAAGTATTCAAATTGTTGTAAACCAATATTATACCCGTGCGAAATCGAGGGCAGGGTAAATTTACCTTCTGTATACATTTTCAAACACATTCGTTTAGTCGTTTGATTTTACCACGAAGAACCAATAACTATATAGTTGTCATGAGAGATAAAATTTCTGCTGCCCATATAAGGATCCTTGCCAAAAAATATTACTAACTCTTTACACGGTATTAGAGGCACTATATTACAGAACAACATTATATTGAAACAAGATTAATGCAAAGAGTATTGCAATAAACAGATATGACAGTTTTATGAAGAACTATTGCACCACATTTAAGTATATAATATTTTTACAAAAATACAACTTAATTTAAGAATTAGTAATCATCAAATACAAGCATCGTCTAACAGACTAATTAAAACAAATAATATAAAAGTAATAATCTAGTGTTAAATACCACTGATAAGTACTTCTTTTTCACTTTAGACATTTTAATTAAAACATGAAAACTTTATATAGCAAAATTTTTTTAACTAATATCTGTCTATCTATCATCACGCCTTTTATACCAAAAGGGGTAGGCAGGCAGGGGCAATCTAATGCCATTTGCTACGATCCTAACATACCTCTTTCGCTTCTTTTATATTCATCATACCTTTCATACATGCTCGGTGATTGTGTATACTCTTAACTTTGATTTCAACCAATACTTTATTTATATATTCTGCCACCATTCCCTTATTCCCCTTATGCCATATAAACTTTTTAGTCAATCTTTCTCATTTTAGTCAAAACATCATCTTTCTCTAACAAAATCATTCCAAATACATCGCATATTCTACATAATGACCGCATTTAATAAACTATTGTAAATCTGAAAAATATTTTTGTTGTTTAAATATAGTGAAGGCTGAATGAATGGACAGTTTTCTTTGAATTGACGTTCATTTCTGTTTTAAAACTAGTCTTTGATATAAAAACTGCTTATTTGTTGCGTCCGAAGCACGTGCCAGTTTTATCGAGGCGCTACTCGTAAATTGAAATTGCTCGGACATTCCGCACACTATCCGGGGACAATGTTGTTCTTATAATTTTCTAATAAAGGATTACAAAGGAATTTACAAGGGACGTCCTATCTTTTTTCTGGAAATTCCTATTCTATCATCTATTGTATTTTATTTTCCATCCGAATTGTAACAATTCACTATATCTAGCAAAACCCTCAAATGAAATAAAAGAAATGGCGATGGATTTTGTGTTATACTATATTTTAACCATATTGTAACCCACACCCACTTTCCCAATAGCCACGGGCTCCTGGAGAACCTTAGGGTACCTAGGCTCCCCAATAAGTTACACCACCTATTCGATAAAATGGGTCACACAAAATGGATGGCCCAGTGTTTTTCAATCTGCATTGCAATCAAAGAGGTCCAGACATAATGGGAATAATTACAATCAAGGTCAGAAAAGTAGATATTTATCTTATTCAAGACCTTCAGAGAGCAGATACCCTCAGTTTAAGAAACTTTAATTAGCCATCTTAGATATTGGCAACTGGTTACTGAGAATGTGACGTCATCATCGCGTCCAGTAAAATCTAATTTGTAAAACTATTAAGTTCAGAAGCCTGAAGGCTTTGGCAATTAAGAAAAATCAAGAACACTCTAAAAAAGCCTGACGAAATATCACATCGAGCACTTGTCAAATGATGCCCATTATGATCGAATCGTCGAGCGACATTGATAAACTGTGGGGGTTAGAAAAAAGCCTTATTTTTCTCCGACGAAACTTCCGAATACCGACATCAGTGTATAAATTTTGCCACGACCGGCACTCCCGAAAGCTGTTAGTTCCTAAATAGGATATTATTGCCGTTCAATAATAGATGTACTCGCAAATTGATTCATATTATAGGCGACAAACGTAAGTACTTTTAGGGATCCGTATATTTCCGATGAAAAAACGGAAACCCTTATATAGGATCACTCTTGTGGCTGTCTGTGAGTCCGCCTGTCACAGCTTATTTTCTTTGTATAAGAACGAAAAAAGTTAAAACTTGGTACATATATAGAGTTTGATGACCCAATCACGGACGTATAGTATTTGATTTTCGGGTTTTTTTTCAAGTGCATCATGTCAAATGAAAGGGCTCGTTGTAAGGAATTCATATTTTTTTTAATTTTAAATGCATAGTTTAAATTATATTTAAGGAAATACACGAAATTTTACCGTCCCCTATCCCCATATCTCCGAAACTTTATAACTCCGAGTCTAAAATTTTATAAAGAAAATAGGGAATATTCCTATAGTTTACAGGAACATCTAAACTTAAAGTTTTCTATGTCAGTTTTTATAACGTTAATTTTTACTCCAGCGGAAATAATCTGTGGCTAAAAATATTTGACTGGTTATTGCGAAAGCTTTTAATTGAAAACAAAAATTTATCAAACTTCTACAATACCACACCACTCTCCTTTCAGCCCATCATGATATCCAGCGAAAGAATTCTATCAAATATAACTTTCCGCCCTGCCTTTGCCTGTGTGGGCCCATCTTAACTTTTATACTCTATTATGGTCTTGAGTTCATACAAAAATCCCATAGAAAAAAGCACTTTCAGCTTTTCCCGAATTTTCCGGGAACTGTTCCAGTTTTTGTTTCCCTGAAAACCAATTTGGTCTTTTGGCCAGCTTATTTCCACTCTTGAGTAACAAAACATCCAGACATCCAAACTAAGATAGTCACGGAAGATCCCTAAATCGTTGTATTATTTGAATTGTGAAGCAAGACCATAAACTTATCAACCCTTAGAGAGGCCTTACCTATAAATAACGTTTAGATAGAACTGGGGACTTAACGGTGAATTAAACTACAATTTGAAGACTTCTGGGGTGAATAAATTTGTCACAATATGGCGTGTAGGTAACGCGAAAATAATAGTAAAATAATTTTGACTCTGTTTTGATACCTACTATATTTTTATGCATGCCTGTAGCCTGTAGGTATGCATAGGAAGTTCAATTCCCTTGAGATTACCCTTAGATATAAAGCTCAAGTCAGGAATAAGAAAAAAGTTTATAATAAATAACGAATCACCGCTGATGCTAGTAAATTTCTCTGCCCAAAAGGAGAAGAAGAAGACGTCAATACACCCGATGGAATGACTCTGATTCCCTGGGAGCGAGGTCGGGCCTTTGTATGTGATGATACGTGCGTGGACACATTAACCCCGTCTTATCTCAAGTTTCAGGGAAACAGTAATCAAAGCGGGAGCTGCAGCGGAAATCGCAAAGTCTAACCAACGGCTTAAATATATTTTAATTATAGAAAACTACTTTGTGCAGTTTGGTGTAGAAACTCTAGGTCCGTGGGGTTCTAATGCCAAAAAGTTTATTAACTGATCATCTCCTCTGGTGACAAGTCCAAGTCCTTCCTCGCTCAACTATTCTACTCGGACCTGGTTTATTTACCTATAGTTAATTTTAATAAGCACACAAGCTTTATAAACATCTTGCTTCTAAAAAAATAAAAGTTTTGGGAGACCGAAGGGCTGGTACGTACCTTGGACAACGTATCAGCTTGGCGATACAGAGAGGGAATGCAGCTAGTGTTTTGGGGACCCTGCCGCAGGACAGCGATCTCGAGAGGGTGTTTTATTTATAAGCAGTTTTTAAATGTATATTTATATTTTAATTGTTATACTGTTTGTTCCTTAAATAAAATAATTTCTATTTTAAAATTTAAATTTTATTTTAAGGTTTTTTATATTGTTGTGAGTAAAAATTGTTGATATATTACTAACAATGGTTGGAACCAGGACCTCTGTTTCAAAATAGTATATAAGTAAACGTGATCTTCTCCGCTTCCATATTCGTACATAACCGAGAGAAATAATAAAGTGAACAGAAATCCGTTCAATTTCCGCGAACGATGTGAATTTACATAAATCTTGCTTGTGACGTTTCCATTTTTGACCGGAAATGCAAAGTTGTTGGTCAACCCTGGACATTTCACCGCAATTGTGAATATTATGGCAGATTTCATTTTAAAAATACTGCAGGTTATACGAGTACAACCATTTTAAGGATGTAGTAAAAATATGAATTTAGATATGTGTTCCAAGAAAGAAAATTGTATATACCAGTATCTTTCCAGATATATGCCACCGCGGACTTTTCCTATATCATTTTGTTAAAACTCTGTCGGATTAGACGGCATACGCCATAAAAACCAACTTTATCCATAACTCCCAAACATCTATACTAATAATATAAAGAGGAAAGATTTGTATTTTTGTGTGTGTTTGTAATGAATAAACTCAAAAACTACTGTGCCGATTTCAAAAATTCTTTCACCATTGGAAAGCTCCATTCACCCTGAGTGACATAGGCTATATTCTATTTTTAAAAAAAATTAGCGATCCTTACTAAAACTCTAATAATTTAACCCAAGGTGTAAAAAATGACCTAAGAAATTCCTTACATCGCGTGCGCTGCGAAAACTATTGATGATATAGAGGTAGTGGTAGTGGGTAGGGGGTAGGAGTAGAAGTAGGGGTAGGGGTGGGGTTAGGGTAGGGTAGGGATAAGGGTAGGGGTAGGGGTAGGTAGGGGTAGGTATAGGGTATATTTTATTTTGTTCGTAAATATCCACGGGCGAAGCCGGGGGCGGAATGCTAGTCTAATATTAAAAACCGCAACAATTTTGTAGGTTTTGTTTGAAAAGGTCACAGACAGACAGACGTGTTGGGGACTTTGTTTTATAATTATCTATCTATCTATCATCACGCCTTTTATCCCAAGAGGGGTAGGCAGAGACAATCGAATGTAATTTGCTACGATCCTGACATACTTCTTTCGCTTCTTTTATATTCATCATACTTTTCATACATGCTCGGCGATTGTGTGTACTTTTTTTTTTATATGTTCAATAAAAGTTCACCTAAGTCGTCTTCTACCAGCATTTCCTTTCACTTCAGCCATGATCGTGATAGTGATGTATCTGCATGTGGTACATGTACTGATAATACAAAAACTACCTGTTCCCATAGGTCGATATGATCTTGTACCTACAATTTTCATAATTAAGTTACTAGGGACTCCATTGTTGTCCCAAACTTATTATCAAGATTTCCCAAAGATACTCAGAAAATATGCCGAGCGACACAATATTTTCGGTTATCTCAATAATTTATACGAGAACTTGTAGAAACTTGGTCACTTAAAGGCAGCCGATGTGCGTTACAACTGTCGATTCGTGATAAAAACTTTTTACGTAATCTTTGGTACTTTCACATATTTTTCTGTGACAATATACCTAATAATAAACATAGTAAATTAAGGCTTTCCTTTTATGAGTTTTGTTATTTTATTTATAGGATAAGTATAAGAACTCTATGAAAAAATCACCCCTTTAATTTCGAATTGTAGTGATTTCTGATTCCGTACAAACTAGGTTAGTCAATCAATAGGGAACACATATTTTATTAAGTTACTTTATATATTATAATATAATAAAAATCTAAAATTTATAAGAACTATGTGACCCGTGCGAAAACTTGTGTGTGATCTCCAACAGATGGCGTGTTTTACAAAATACATACATTTTGTCTAATTTTAAAAGAAACATTTAATTTTTATTTGTTTGATTATTTTTCGTCATTAGAGGGTTACGACAAAAAACAGCCTTGAGAAATAATATATAGAAATGAGTTATAAAATAAATATAATATGAAAAGTACCACCGGACCTCCAACTATAGGTATGTGTATAAAACCAAGTCGATCTGTTAGTGAAAGAAGAACAAAAAAATATATCGAAATATAATATTAGTATACCTATGTCATAATTTTCTGTAATACAAACAATCAACCAAATAGGCAGTAACAGAGCGCCAGTTACTCGCGCCTATAATTCATATAATTACTCCACCCCCCTATCCACGTGGCAGACCACTCGTCTTAACAGCGGTAATGCAACACACGCTACCTCATATTTCAGTGCGACACTAACCAGGGCCTACAATAAAATGGGCAATAATAAGATTCCAACAGACACCCGTTTCAGGAGGGAACTCAAAGAATAAGTTGGCTAAGAATTATTTATAGATGCGACACATCTATACTTATATTATAAAGAAATTTGTTTGATTATAAAATGTACTTGGAAAAAACTCAAAATCAATCAACCTCTTTTTCTTTCTACGGCCTTATCCCATGTTTAATTGGGGTCGGCTCTCCTAATTGCTTTTTGCCAGCTCCATTTATTCCGGGTCGTCAGTGGGTCCAGTTCTAGGGCTTTGAGGTCATTATTGATTGCTGGAAGCCATGAGAGTCGGGTTCTGAGAGTGTCTCGGTCCTCAATATCCAACACTTTCCGGATCATGTGGTCTTCGGGCCTTCTCATTAGTGTCCACTGTCCATACCAACGCAGCCGTTTTCGGTGAGCTTATCTGTATTAAAAAAAAATCTCGTACAATATTTTGGAATTTATTAACAAGAAAGTTAAGGTACCTAAAATATATATACTATACTTAGCAATATTTTAATCTAAACAGGGTAATATTCAAGGCAATGGCACGTCAAGCCGATGTTGGACAGGCAACCGGATGGCGAGTGGTAATCTGAGCCTTTGAGTGGTACAGAGAGTACAAATAATGGTGTGTATCAATACCATCCGATTTCGATTAAATTAACCCCTATTTAGCCACCCCCCAAACCTCATGAAAATACCAATAATTCCATACGCTGCAAAAAATTAGGACAATGTGGGCAACAAGGGTTGGTGGGGGGGTTGTTGGGGCGGGAGGGGGGATTGTAATAGATAATGAGCATACACAGACCTTTTAAAAGTCCAAGCAGTCGTTAAATATTAATTGATAAGGATTTTCAACAATTTTTTGCAGCGTATGGAATTATTGGTATTTTCATGACGTTTGGGGGGTGGCTAAATAGGGGTTAATTTAATCGAAATCGGATGGCATTGATACACACCATTATTTGTACTTAGGACAGTATAAATTTCGAATGCCATCCGATTTGAACAATTTTTATTATTTTTTTTTAATTATAATAATTGTTGAAACAATCGAAAAAAAGTGTTTTTCGGCGACTTTGAGGGGTTGTTTCTCCGAAACTGCCCATCAGGATCGGATGGCAATTTTTTCCCAACGTTTGGTGGTGTCAATAAGTATGCTCACTAATTTTGAAGCGGTTGCCTTTTCACTTTTTTTTTTGTACTCGCTAGTGCAAGAACGGCCCGCGTGTTTCGGCTGGCAAAAAAAAATTATTATATAATTAGGGTATTTCCTTTAATGCTACCGCATTTTTATCCGTTGCCTTTTCAAAAAATGTTCGATTTTGCCCCTCCCCCATATCGCCGAACCTGTCCATTTGGGGTCACTTTGGCCGCTACCAGGGGACTCTGTACCACTCAAAGGCCCAGATTACCACTCGCCATCCGGTTGCCTGTCCAACATCGGCTTGACGTGCCATTGCCTTGAATATAAGTGGTTACGCATTTCAAAATATTCCATTTTATTTATAAAATGATTTGTCCTTATCTTGTGAGTCAGTGCAGTGAAAATTTAACACTCAGCTTTCGTAACATTTACTTCTTAATAAAATACTAAATACTAAAAAAAATATCAGAAATAAAGCATACAACATTACCAAAATTTACAAAACAATCCTTTCTGAGGCCCACCTCAAATAGGTAAAAAACTCAACTATTTTGTCTCATCTGTTTACAAATAATCTACATAGAACACAGGGCGGCTTGAGAGTATATGATAGATGGTGCAGGACTGCGGTTGAGGCGCATGACAAATGTGACCAAGACCAAATGGAATTATGTGACGTCCACCATGTTTCGACCACACGCGCCTTTGTAGGTATATGTCAACTATTAATCAATCCATGTCCATGTGTCCTGGGCATTACTTTAACGGTATAATTATTAGTAACTAGCTTTTCGCCCTGGCTTAGCCCGTGGAGTCCATGATAACATTATGGTTTTGAGTTCATACAAAAATCCGATGGAAAAAAGCTTTTTCCAGAATTTTCAAATTTTCTTTCCTTATAAACCTTATTCAGACGAAATAAATTTTGTTTTTTTTTTAAATTTTACATTTAATTATAAGTAAATACTATTACGAAGATCAGTAAGGAGGAACTACTCTTATTGCCTAATATTCCATACATAACAATTTAGGTATTTTTAATGTTTAGGTATTATTTTTATTAGAAAATCATTCGCTTCGCCTCCTGGGAGCTCCGATTCTAGAAGATTCACGCGGCTTATGTTAACGAACAGAGTTCAAAATTTGAAGAATCTTCAATCCGTCTTAACTTACTAAAATTCATTCTCATGTAGCATTTCATATCATCCGTTTTTATCTTTTTGTTCCAAAATTTTCTTACTTGTACTTCGCTGTTGCCCTCTTTGGAATAACATTAATTTGATTTTAAAATTAGATGAACCTATCAAAAATATTTTAACCCAGATTCTAAATTGTTCTTTTTCTGAAAATTCTTGGAGTCAAGCCTCCCTTCCTATACGGTTTGGTGGAATAGGCATTCGTAAAATTTCTAGCGTTTCATTACCAGCGTTTCTGTCTTGCGTTCACAGCATCGCCGGACGCTTGGTCTATAGCATGTTCGGGTGAGGAATTCCCTAAAAATCCCCGTTCTCAAAGACAATGGGACGAGCCACTTTGTAAAATTGTACAAAAATCAATTTTTGACAATAGTGCAGAGAGTGGTGTTCGGGCTCGTCACCTTGCCACAAGTGAACGCGAGGCAGGCTACTGGTTGCAAGCTCTTCCCTCCGTCAATATAGGAACTTCATTAGATGACACCAGTTTTGCTATTGCAATTGGCTTGCGTCTGGGCATCTCCAGGACCGAACCCCACCAATGTCACTGCTGTGGCGATGTAGATCATATGGGTCACCATGATCTATCTTGCCGCTGTAGCGCGGGACGACTCTCACGCCATGCCGCCTTGAATGACATCATCCGTCGGGCGCTTGTCACCGTCAACGTGCCGGCAATACTTGAGCCGAAGGGTATTTCACGTGACAATGGCAAGAGGCCTGATGGAATGTCATTGATTCCGTGGAGCCGTGGGAGGTCGTTATCGCCCTCTTATCTAAATATAGTTTCCTGAACAGCAGGTGCGGCAGCGGAAGCAGCGGAGACCCTCAAACGGAAGAAATATAATTGCATTGGAGATAATTATATTTTTATTCCGTTTGGGGTCGAAACTATGGGTCCCTGGGGTTCAAATGCCCGAAATTTTATAAAAGAGCTATCCAGACGCATTAAAGATACCACAGGTGACCAAAGCTTACCTCGGCCAACGAATTAGACTAGCTATTCAACGAGGTAATGTTGCCAGTTTTTTGGGCAACTTACCTGCAGATGGCGACCTAAATGCAGTTTTCTATTTATATTTTTTTAAATATTCTTAGTGTTATGTTTAGTTTTTAATTTACTAAAATTTTTGTTTTTGTATGTTTGTTAAGATGTGTTACTACCTACTTTATTTCAATAATACCTATTGTTTATAAAAAAATGATTAGGTTCAATTTTAAGATTTTATATTTTACCTTACACATGTAAATTAAAAAGAAAAAATACACTGTACCGACTTCAAAAATTGTACACTTGAAAAGTAAGAAATAATTAATATTTCGTCGTAGATTTTGAAGACGGTTACTGCCAAATTATTATACAAAATTAAGTAAACATCTAAGAAGATAAAGATCTGTTCAATATTATCTATGTTTGAGTACCTACTGATGATCGTAGGTTCCTAATTAATTGTCTACTTTCGTGAACTAAGTTGTTTTTAATTTGGCACCAACCGTCTTCAAATTCTACGACCAAATATTAATTATTTCTTACTTATCAGTGCACAATTTTTAAAGTCGGTGGTGACACTTTTTTTTAAAGGTTTGTTTTTCCATTTTAAGTGATTTTGCTGCCTTGTATCATTTTCAGCCGTAAACAAATACCTCTGTTTGAATTTCTGAAAAACCACTGAACCGATTTTCGTCATATGTCTGTGAGATAATGTCGAGAAATTATTATATGCTTTAAAATCGTCAAAATCGGTATTTATTTCATTGAGATATTAAGAAAAATTCACTTATATGAAGTCGGTTAAAAATACCTAATTCATAAGATGTAAATTTAAATAGGTACAAAAAGGACATATTCCTTGCTAAGTTTCATTAGGGAGTTCACAATTCGAATGTGGCATCCCATCAAAATGAATGGATTTATGAATAAATTGTAAAATATACTTAGCAAAGTGTATTGTAAAGTGGTTCGGAAGACATAAACCATAAACGGGAAATAACTTGGGTGTAGCAACTGAACATTAAGGCGCATTCACACTCAGCATTTGCATGTGTAATTCCGCATATGGCCCCCTGATGGAGTCGAGTAGTTAAATACATTTCACACTCACATACTCGCTTTTAGTTCCACGGCCATTATGAAGAGAATGTTAACTGCAATTTCTGAATAAATGAGATTTTCTAACTTTGAATGCGTTTTAGTTTAGAATCTTCGCAATACAGGTACCTACTTCTTATGTTATAATTGAAAATGTTATAAAATGTTTATTATCCTGCAAACTCGGCTTCATTTGAGACATTTTTTTTATTTCATAGGTTGTTTAAAAAAGCGAGGCGCTGCGCCGTGTTAATCATTAAAAATATTTGAGTGGATAGAATAGTATTAATACATAACAGTTGACAGAGCCGACTAAGCTGTTTGATGAGGTATGTGTGTCTAAAGTGTCTAAATTATTTCGGCATAAAGTTACGGACCATACTAAAATATTTTTTTCTAAACTCTTCAAAAATAACTGGATTATTAAAATACCTATGCCAGGTATTTGCAGGTAAGTAATTGTTTCTGGACACAGCACACCTACCTCCTCAAGTCGTAAAAGTCAGCTACGACCTATTTCTAGTTGAGTGACTCTTCCCTCCATGTGACAAGATCATAAGTGCGCGAGTTAACGACGTCATTAAAGCAGATGATTGTGTTACCTATCCATGTTAGGTTTGCTCGAATTATATATTAAAGTAAGTGTTTATACAGTATTTGCTCCTGCATTCACATTTTAATTAACAGCAGGTATATCGCAATATAAGTATAAAAGTAATTTATTTTTTTCCAATTGCAAACATATATTTTTGTAGTTCTCACAAAATAAAAAGGAAAATATCCTTTACCGATAAGGTCTGATTTCAATATGAGTTATTTAATGCCAGCAACAATATCTTATATTCAAAATCCAGGCAATGTGGGTGCAAAAATCCATGTTGTTTATTATTCTGTACATGGGAGCGTTTCGATTAATGCCTATGTCAATAAATTGAAAATACTTTGCTATTTTAATCCCGACCCCATTCTAGGGCTTAACACTGAGTTGTCTATGAATAGTGTTTGCAATTCAGATTCAAGTGACGAGTGAATATGCAAATCTAGACTTGTTAACAATGGTCCGCGGTGCCTGAACACTGAAAGCTCCAGGTAGGCGCATGAAAATAGACCAAAACGACACTCGCTTAATTCAGTTAAAGAATTTTTGGTATTGTTTACGTATTGGTTTCCTATTCGTTGTGTTGAAAAAGAAAAAGCGGTGTGCGATGGACAGGCTCGATTTAGGTTTCGTTTGAAAAATATATTAGTTTTAGATTTTCAAAAAATATAATTTGTTTTGCCTGGGAATACTTATGGATATAACTAGCTATTAAGGGGAAGTGGTCGATGGGGAAATGAGTGATGAAAGAGCAGAATGCATTTATCTAGAATCGCGCGCACGCATTCAATATTTTTTGTTTAAAACGCAATTAAAAAAAACTTAGGTATACAACATTGAAATAATTTTACAATGAAACGATAGATAATTACCAAAAAAATATTAATGTTAATTTTTGTAATGGTGGTCTATTAGATATTATAGCCATAAAATTTGATAAATAAAGTGTATTTATGATTTTTTTCTATCGAGTAAAATGTTTCTAATCATATTTTCAAAACAATAACAATATTTGTCATATTTAAAGGATCAATTATATTTTTTTCAGTTTCTGAAAAATTTGATTAAAAATTGTATTTTGATGACTGACTTTTTTAAATTTAAATAATTGTTATGACATAATTATTTTTTGACACGTTTAAAGAATGAAGGATACCTATAAGATAGATTAAAAAGGTTTATATGGCAGAAGTGAAAGGAAATGCTGGCAGAGGACGACCTAAGTGTACTTTTATTGAACACTAGTTTCAAAATAAAATATAGCCTATGCCACTTAGAAATATCGAACAATTTTCAGTTTAGTAGTTTGAGAGATTACCCCCTACATCCAAACTTACAAACTTTACCTCTTTATAATATTAGTATAAGTAGGTATAAAAAAATAGATTGAAATCAATGTTAAAAGTACACACAATCGCCGAACATGTATGAAAGCTAGGTATGATAAATATAATGAATGAAGCGAAAGAGGTATGTCAGGATCGTAGCAAATGTCGTTCGATTGTCTCTGCCTACCCGTATGGCGATATAAGGCGTGATGATAGAAAAATAAATAGACTTAAATTCTACTTCGATGTTGTCCTACTATCTATAACTTAGGATATCAATCCTTCATGTCTTTACCACATATTGGTATAACATCTGTCACAATATTAAAAATAAAAAATATAATAATTAAAAAAACGAGCGCACCCGACAGTAATCGCATATGATGTGTAACATCTGACGTCTCACCTTGGTAATAAGCAACATAACACTTTATACACAACACTGTAGGTTAAGCGCACAGCTGATGTGTTCTCCTTCTCTATTTCTCTTTCTCGTCACACTCACGCACACACTGTTAGCTGACAGTACCAACCTCTCGGAAAATGCGTTGGTACCATCTGACGGCCAACCACCACCGCGCGCGCTCATTGGTCAAATAAAATAGCGCGCGCTTCCCCGTTTTCCTGTTACACACTTCCGTCCCTTTTCACGAAATCACTCCCACAGATTGCAGGAAAGCGAAAGATGTTACACATCAAAAATTACAACCCAAAGGAAAATAATTAGGAATAATTTTAAACCCGAATTTAACGTCTGTGTCACGGAAACACGCCTGTTTGCCAGCCAATCTACAATGCAAACAGATTTGTGTAATCATGTTATTTGGCATACATTTACCTATAATATGGATTTGGTAATGTAACATTTTACTATGGAAGGCAAATATGCTCGCGACTTCGTTCACATGAATCAGTTTGACAGACAATGTTGTAGAAAAACTAGTTTTCCGCCCCCGGCTTCGGTATATTAGGTACTCAGGGATATCGTAGTTTTCTATTTGTGAAAGAATTTTTACAATCAATTTAAAATTTACTGTACATCTCTGCCTACCCCTTTAGGAAAGTGGCGTGAAAGTACCTACCTTTATATGAACTGTCAAATATATATGAGTCCATTTTATCAGAGCTCAATTTATATTTAATTTGTGTGTACCAAATATTGCATTTATGAACCTCTGTCTTACGAAGCAACTACCTACAAGAGAAAAAAATTTAATTAACTATTATTCTTAATACAACGCGTACGAAGTCGCTGGCAACTGCTATGATCTACAAAAGAGTCTGATAGATAAGAAGTTTAAGCGTTTTAAAATATTCAAATTGTTGTACAGCAAAGCAGAGGCGAGGTCGCTAGATAGAATTATAAATGCAAATGTGTGTTTATGTGACGTATTTTGATGTGAAACATCTATATGTGCGTTAGACTAGGGTAAAACCAAGACGTCTCAAAATTCAGGAGACGCTTGGTTTTGGCTGTGCGCACGTAGAGGGGATAACGCGTTGTCATGAGGCAAGACCAAGCTTCTCACACTTCGAAGACGCTAGACGCTCGTCTAACAAAATATATACCTACTAATTTTGTGTTTGACGCACTTTTCTTTTCTTTTTAATGCAGAGCCGGGAAGTGACATGAGCTACTTTTGTTTCAGGGAAATGTTTTTTTGACAACGTTTAAAGGCGGGACGCGTGCCGCTATTTTACAAACTAATTCAAATTCGTATATATATATATAACATTTGTCAAAGTGTACATATTAATGCGACCGCTGTAACTAATGCACGAGCCACACATCCCGTATTAACTAAACAATGTTTGCACGTGGACGCGTCAAAGCCAATATACATCGCATTACATCGGCCAGTTTGCAATGCAGATTGCAGTGTTCAGTGAAAATGCAAATACGACGTTATGCGTCGCGTCCGTTATGTCCTGCCCGATGCCTCGCTGGCTATATTTGCATAGATTTATTGTAGGTCGGATTGAAATGTGTGTTTTACTGGGATATTGTGACGCTGAAATCAAACAACCAGAATATATTATATTATATTAATATAGCTATAACTAACTTTCACTTTTAAAACAAGAAACATAGATGTGGGAAAACTAAGTAGACGGCATTCAGTATGGTCTAAGACAGAAATGGGCAGGATATAATATAGCAAGGTACAATGACAGAGTATGGACTTATCTAGCAACAAAATGGCCCAGCCAACAGGCGAAGGGCGCGTGGGGATACAGAGGAAAAGATGTGCTGATGACATTATGGACATAGCAGAAAAAAATGGGATGGAAAAATATGGAGGTGGCTTTTACCCAAGGGGAGCCTACATTAAAAAAACAACAAGCTAACAAATATAAACTCTGTAAATGTGTGGACTAATAAAGCTATATTATTATATTAAAATTAAAAATTTAAAAAAAATATTTAAATTAAGTAAAAAGTGAGTTAAGTTTCAAATAAATCTGAAATTTTTATTCCAGTCCTTTTCGTGCTTAGTTATTTTTGCTTGAGTGAGAATTGAACCCGGGTCGTCAGCTACACAAGACTAGTTGGTTGACAAAAACATCGTTGGAGGACACGTAAGCCAACGGCGTCTACACTTTTAAAAATAGCACATAGGAAGATGCTCTATGGCAGCCTATTCTAGATATTATATATTTTTTTTAATTTTGTATTTAAAGATAAGTAAAGAAAAATATGCCAAATTTTGTTTTAGTCAAAGAAAACTATATCTTCTAGAAAAGTAAGGCTGCCATAGAGTCGTCAGTTCAATAAAATACTCTGCAAAAAATGTACACTGTACTTAAATCTGGCCACACGGCAAAGTATAAAGGCCATTTTGACAAATCAGTTGAATATTGCCAGCCAATCAATGTTTCACTGATTGCTCCATTTGCAAAGACCGCGTGCCCAGTTGATTCCATTTACCAGTTTGTCCTGGATCTGATTCACTTCGTTATGTATTCTGTTAACGCAAATTGGATGCGGTAGTCTACTTTGTTGTCGATATCATATACCATACTTTTTATATATTAGCCACCTGCCCCCGGTTTTACACGGGTACAATATGGATTTAGAACAATTTTAATACCTACCTACATAAATACGCTTATAAATACTTATCTATTAGATTTTTTTGTAGATAATTTTACACAATTCTTTCCTTCATCCTAAATATTTAAAATTGTCGTATCGCTGACTGACTGACACTTAAATAAACTTACAACCTAAACCACTGAACATAATAATTTGAAGATAATTATATTCCTTAGAGGGGCACTAAGAAAGGATTTTTCAAAAATCAACCCCTAAGGGGGTGAAATGGGGAGTAAATACATATAATGCGGCACTACTCCTAAAGTAGGCCACACATTGGACCGGTATCGCACCGAAAATTTCCCATTCCGGCCGCCGTACGATCTAGGCGGACCATTTGTTACAAGAATGTTACACGAGTCTGTGGTCAGTTTCGGTGATTGGACGAATGGGTAGTTTTCTTATATCTCTGAAGGATTAGACAGCATACGCCATGAAAACTCGCTGGGGCTAACTTTTTTACCGACTTGATTCATTTATAGGTACTGTTAATGCTCGCATGTTTAATACTCTTAAACCTTTCTGGTGAATGGTCTATCTAATAGTGAAAATCGCAAGAAAATCCGTTCAGTAGTTTTTGCGTGGTAAGGGCACATACAGAAATAGTTTTAAAATATGTGGTGATGGTTGGACAGCATCTTGTAACATCTTAGATTAAAAAGCTATATCGAGTGGTGTACATTTTAGTGATTTGTGAATGAAACGGTTGAAAAGCGAATGAAAAGCCGTTTCATTCTTTTAAAACTTTTTTTTTTGGTTCTAACAGGTGGGGCAAAAGTAATCACCCTATTGGAAAACTCTATAACTTTTGCAAATGGCGCCAAATGTCAATTCGGTTTTGACAACGCAGAATACAAATCGACAAGCCATGAATCGGTTTACTCCGCAAGAACGCGGAATAATTCTGAAGGAAGCATTTCCGGGTCGCTTAATCTCTAGTTTTGGTGATTTGCATTGGCCGGCCAGATCACCCGATTTAACCGTTCTAGAATTCTTTTTATAGGGTTTTTTGAAGTCGCGGGATTACGCCAACAAGGATAATATTCGCTAGGAATTCGAGAACAGTAATGGAAAATGCCATAAAACGAGCCCGTATGGTCATTAACTCTGGCGGCGACCACTTGGCCGATATCATTTTCTCAACTTGATGGAATAAATTCTAATGGATTAAATAAACAAATTTCACAAGCAAAACCAAAGTTTTTCATTAAAAATAAAATTACAGCAAAAGAACATGATTACTTTTGCCCCAACCGTTATATAACTAGCACTTCGGCTCAATTTTTACATTTATGTTTTTGATAGGATTCCATTTACCAGTTTGTATTGAATCTAATTCACTTCGTTATGTATTCTGTTAGCTCCAAATGGATGCAATGGTCTACTTTGTTATCAATTTCATGTCAAAGTGCTACATTCTATTCAGTTTTGTACGGTGAGCGATTTTCGTTTAAATTATCCTAGTCACTGTCTGTCTGTGACCTTTCACGCTAAAACTACTAAACGGATTTTGTTGTGGTTTTCACTATTAGATAGGTTGAATCACCGGGAAGCTTTACAAGTATTAAATATAGACCTATCATGTTTAGGAGCTGAGTATTAATAGTGTAAGTGAATCAAGTCGGGAAAAAAGTTAGCCCCAGCGAGTTTTCATGGCGTATGCTGTCTAATCCGTCAGAGATATAACAAAATTATCTAGGAAAGAATTGTGTAGAATGAAATCGTTTTTTGGCAACGACACTACCAGCCACACTACTAGTAGTGTTGTTTACAATAAACGACACTACCAAGCCTATTTTGTATAAAATTGTACAGACGACACAGCAAAGTACAGAAATATAACTCTTTATTTTTTTTTGTAAACTAAATCAATTCCTACATAATAGGGTGGAGCGAAAAATTTTTTTTTTAATTTCGCTTAAGGCGGGGTGCGGAAAAGTTGCTAATTAGTGTCAGTATTAAAACTTATTACGGGTGTAATTAAATTAAGTTTATGGAAGTACTGCCCCCAGAGCATCAAAGTTATGAATTTTAGGGAAAATAATTAGGTTCTTAAAAATGAAAAATCAAATATAATAATACTTTTTTTTATTTAAATAAAACAATTTTCCGGTTAGCTACAAGTGAGAAAACTAAAAGAAATAAAAAGAAACACCCAAGTAAGTACCATTTCTTATCCAAAAAATATGTAAGTAAACTAATATTTTTCAATTTTGTAATTTTTTTTTATTGAATAAGGGCATAGTACGACACGATTCTATCTTGTTTCTGATCCAGCCTTCTCGTCTCAATGGCCCACAAACTGCTGAACAAGATTCAGGCACTAATTTGATGCATTTTTCGGTACCTTGAGTGTGACAAGGGAAATCATGAAACCTATTAACATTTCGGAAGTCACTTTTTCGGTATCTGCCAAGGCCGCTATCCAAAATCACCTCGGTCGGAATAACTTTGGTGAGAGGTGGTTCCGAAGGGTTTTCTCAGTCTATGAGCTCTGTAAAATCTCGTACATCAAAATTGAATTGCGGCAATTTAAAAACTCTCGAAGAAGTAAAGCCGGTAGAACGATCACGTATAAAATCCTTCGAAGGTCCAGTTCCCTGATCTGTGCTTCCGATTGTCCGCTAACATCGCAATCAACACATTTTCACTGTGGCCAAAATACCCATTTTTCTGTATAACAGGATCTATTACTTGTTTGAGTCTATCTGGCAGGTATCGTGACAATTGTATTGTATGAAATATATTTTTGGTTCCATAGAGGCAGTTCGGCTGAGTTTTAATGCGAAACCAAACTTTTATCACGAACTCTGACAAAATTTTCAGATTTTCAGATGGGGTTTCGGTCGCAACGTAGACCAGGTTTACGTTTCGCCAATCTTTCGTCACACTCGCCCTTGCTGATTGCTAGACACATTTCTAAAAGACACAATTGGTCTGTACTCAAATCATCACGGCTCTTCGTTATATCTGGCAAACAACACCTTATAGCAGTGAATGATTTGACTGGAAGACATTCGCAATTATTAAATGCCTTCTCTATCGGACCGCTAAAGCTTTTCGGCCCTGTAGTAGTACCGTCTAAGTATTCAAAAAGATGTCTTAAGCTTAACTCATTTGCGTGCAGTTCACATATTAGCCATTGAAGAAGACGGTGTAGCTTGTATTCAAGCAGTTTGATAATCCCGGCTCTATTACCCGTGTTAACAGCAGTTCCATCACAACCGATAGTTTTTGATAAATCAATAGACTTTTGTACAAAGAAAGAAAACAACTTACTTGCTATAGTTTTAGCATTCCCGGACTTTAGAGAGATATATGGCCTAGGTATTTTGAACCTGGATGTGCTCTTTAACTACAACTCTCCTTCTACCGTCTTCAAGCGTCTTGTTCTTTCTTCCATCGAACGAAATAGCAATATATTCTTGACAATCAGCCAAACTGTTTTCAATAACTGCAGTTGATCTTGTTTTTGACCGCGCCCTACGAATTTTAGACCGATCAACAACGTTCTCAATGTTTTCAGTCGTTATTAAACCAAGGTCTTGGAGCGTGGCAGACACTATGGCAGCACCGACCGGCTCTGTCAAAAATTCCAAAATGGTCCAATGATCTTGCAACAGCCTTAAACGATTTTCCTGGTTGCATGGATATACTTTGCGTTGATATACCAGCAGATTTTTCACAGGGTTTTTCAACAATTTCCTCCGAAGAAAAACTGTATCGTTCTGTGCGAGGTGACTTCGTTTTTCGTCGCAGGTATTGGCACACGCCTCCCGGCCCTCACCCCATCCACTTATGCGCAGGTGAAGTGCATCGTGCGTCTAGTCAAGACGAAATTTTACAAAAGTCAAAGATTATTTTGAAAACATTTTGTAAGGAAAATGTTACTTTTGTTGACTTATATTGGCTTTTGCGTATATTTACTTATTAATATTATTAAATATAGAAGAAAAAGTGCTATATTTGGCTTACAATGACGTTATGAAAAAAAATTTTTTTTTGATATTTTTCGAAAACATCAGCTACTGGGGGCAGTACTTCTAGTACTTTGTTTCTAATTATATTTTGCATACGTAATACTTAAGTGTATTGGCAACTTTTAATAACCCCGCGGAAAAGAAATTTCACAAAAAAAATTTTTTCATACATTGAGTGCTCCACCCTACTACATAACGGTACATTTTGGTCTCCATGATCAACCTCTTTCACATTTAATCCAGTTTATCCAGTATATAACACTATGCAAAGTTACAATCACGCAATGATCTACAAAAAAGTCCGTAGTTGCATGTATGTGTCTTTAATAGGTAAGTAGTTATAAGTGTATTTATTGATTGATCGACGTCATTTTTTGCATAGAGATTGTTTGAAGGCATAAAAATCTGATTTCTTTCCAGCACCATCACGGCTTTTTTGCGGTGTCACAGTCACTCACAGACAGATAAATAAAATAAAATAAAAATAAAAATAAAAAAGCCTTTTATTTCTTGCAAGAAAGTACACACTTTTACACACGTTTACACTTCTATTTAAATACTTACTACTATTTTTAAAATATATTTAAATGCTAATTTTACACATTCTTAGTTTAAAGTAGGATTTATTTAATATGTTTGTTTTTAGTGTTAACTAATTTGAAAAAATATTACTACTAAATTAGACTATTCTGTCTGCAAGAACCCCTCCTCAGGTGAAGGCCTCCTCCAAAGAAGCCATTTATCTGTATATTGTTGTTTGTTTTTTTTTTTTTTCTAGATATATATAGTTCGGTATTTTTATAGTTTTTTTTTTCTTTGGAGGGTTTTGGTCATAATCTTCCACGGTGACCAACCGGGTTGGAAGATAATTATTGTTGCTTGTTTGAGTTTGTTTGTTTATATAATTCGCGCTGGAGAGGGGTCTTAACTGCTATATATTGTCTCTGTTTTTACTGTCTTGCTTAGGTGTTGTGTTGTTGGAATTTTTGTTAACTAAAAAGTTTAACATGCTCGGCTTCAAAACTCCTTCTGAAATACTGTTCGATCTCTGTAAATAAGAGTGTACTTTTAGTGTTTTTTTATTTTTTTTATTGGCTTGTGTGCTTGTCTCGTCTTGTGGATAGAAGTTATTTGTCGGTGAAGTGGGAAGTGAATTTTTATTATTGGATTTAAGTACGACCAATTTATCATATTTTATTTTTACTTTATTACCCTTCTCATTTTCTATTTTCACTTGCTCTTGCAATTCTCTTCTCTTCTCCAATACTTGTTGTGGGTAATCTTCCTTCAAATAGTATTGAGTGTCCCTTAAAACTCCTTTTTTTTAAGATATTGATTTTTATGCCGAGAGTTGAGAAAGTTACAATTAGTGGACGAGGTCTATCTCCTTGTTTCCCTATCCTTTTAACCTCCTGTATATCCCTGTATTCTATTTTAATAGTGAAATGGTCTTTTATAAAGTTGGTTATGTTGTTTTGTAAGTTATCGTATGACATTTCCTTCTCCTCGATTCCGAAGAAAACTATATTTCTCTGTCTGGCCTGTTTTTCCAAAAAGTAAATTCTTTTTTCTTGGTTTACAATTTTCTCTTGCAATTTATCGTATTTATCTTCCCACTTAACGAATTTTTCTTCCAATATTTTGTTGATATTCTGTGTAACCTGATCTGCTACATTTTCTCCACTTTTCCGAATTTCTATTTTTTGATCATCTAGTTCCTTTTGTATGTTTCTAAGAGCGTTCATAATTTCCTCCATGATAAACATAAAAGTTGTGTTGCTTTGTTTTGGTAAATCGCTCTTGTAATTCGCTTTCGAACTGTCTGTATATATCGATGCACACACGTCTGGGATCGTGATAAAGTTGGCATGGAACCAACAGATGGCGCTGTTATTGATTTTTTATACGCTGACAAGATATACGAAGTTGCAAATCATCAAAAAATTGTGGTTATATTTGATATTTAATTTACACCAAGCTGCTTATTTAATTTGAATTTATATTCACTAAATTCAGTATAATTACTGTATTGTTTGTTTACACTGTATCACTGCATTCAATAGGTATCAATTGCTAAAATAGTTTTCAAAATAGAAAAACACTAGTGATGACACAGATTTCAGTTTTTGTTTATTATTGTAATTTCCTGATCACTTTTGACTTTGACTCCAATATATGTTATTTTTCACATTATATTTTTGTTAATTTTGCACTTTAACACTCTTAAATTGTATTATTTTCAGTTTTAGAACTTGATTTATTACGGAGCCAATGTTTACAGTGACACAGTGTCGCCCCCTCTCTCCACAGACAGATACACTCTTATTAATAAACTCGAAGTAGCGACGTAGTAACTAAACTGTGTTTCGTCTCCGTCTATCATAATGAATTGCAGATTTGTTAGACGGGGACGTAATATAGTTTAGTTACTATGTCGCTACTTCTAGTTTATTAATAAGAGTGATAGAGTTTATCGGAACATAAATATATTTTGAACTAAAACTATTCTTATGTGGCCTGTCGCTATCGACTTTTTGTGCTTCGGTGGACATGTAAAGGCGGCGTCCGAATTTATTCTTAAAATAATAAATACCTACATCTATTAAAATATAAGTGATAAGTAGGTGTGATTGATGTGTGTATTTATTTACGATCTAGGGATTTTAAGTTATTCGAAGTGCTTGACGGTTGTCTTAAGTAAATTATACTATAGTTTGTTCAACACATTTCTCTTCCATTGGTGTAGTTTACCTAGTCACTATTTAATTCATCCGCAGCTACACAAATTCGTTCCCATATAACTTGGCTTAACATTTGAAAATTAAAACATGTCGGACAAAATATGGATAAGACTAATATAGATAAGATAAGATTTTTGGTGTCTATAACCAATCTGTTAATTCTATTTGTTCTTTTAAATTAATTATGACATAATTATGAAATCCTAATAAGACCTTCTTACACGTCAAAACAGAGGAACGGATCTACGTGTTTTTTTTTGCGCAGAGATTGTTGGAAGACCGGACTCAGGCTACTTTTTATCCCGGAAATTCTTGGGGATAAATTTATACAAACGAAGCCGGGGTCGGAAAGCAAGCTTTATAATATAAAAAATTGGGTATTTTAAATGTTTCATATTTCTACAAAATAGTAAGTACACTACTAGTGTGCGAAGTTGGAAATTACAGTCGAGGCAGAACGTATAAGCCCGAGCCGAGGTCAACCCGAAGGCGAGTGTTTTACAGAGCCGAGACTGTAATTACCATTGCTCAAATATTTCCGAGAAAAAATTTATAAAATGAATTTTCCAATAGGCTAAGGCTTTTTTTCACTAAAGGCACAGATTATATAAAGGCCTATAGATTTTTTAAATGTGATTTTTATATAGTATTTTGATGAAATAAATGTTTGTTCATTATAAAATTTCTGCTCGAAATGAAAACTCTTTGCCTTTAAAGTACAAGGGCTGTAATGTGCTACTTTGCCAGGCAAAGATTTTTGATAATATATGATAAGAGCCACTTTACGAGCAAGTGTAATAAAATTTATCTTATGTATATTTTGTTTATTTTGGGGTATAGAACCTTCTATTAGAATATTTTTAAGTAATATCCATATATAGATCATCGTTTTAACATATTTCGCGCTACATTGTTAGCGCAACGTTATTGCATAAACTCGTCTACCTACGCCTCTTTTAGCCTGCACTTAACTTTATTAAAATTCACAAAATATAAAGTTATGAGATATGCCTTCTAAGGAATTTTTCATTTACTGAATAAAGCCAGCATTTCATTATGTATATAAGTATATAAACACTTTATTATATGTAATATAAATTTGAAATTGTGTTTATTTGTCCGTCTCATGTCAAAACGGATCGACGTGAGTTTTTTGCACACAAACTTATGGAAGCGAGATTTGGGTTTAGAATGTGTGATATAAAGCATATTGACTGCATCCGCAACTATGTCATTAGACAAGAATGCGGAGTGAAAGATGATGTTGTGACTACAATGAAGAAAAGTAGTTTACGCTGGTTCGGACTCGTTGAAAGAATGAAGAATGAAAGATTGACTAAAAAGGTTTATATGGCTAGGTGTACTTTAATTGAACATACCTACATATAAAAAATATACTAATCGATGGCAATATTAAAAGTAGGTACACACGGTATGTCAGGAGCGTAGCAAATGGTATTCGATTGTCTCTGGCTACCCCTTTAGAATAAAACGCCTGATGATACCTAGATAGATAGTAGGTATACTTATTTAAATCTTTGATAAATCAAATTGCCCGTTCTTGCGAATTTAATTCAGGGCAGCTCTGGGACACCTTTCTTCACCTTGACAGCCTTTTTACCTAGCGGAATACCAGAGACATTAGTGACAGTCTGCTATTCTGTAATAATTCCAATCGATTGACGTTTGGAATTATTGCAATCAACATGGCGTCAGTTTTAATTTTTGACAGATTGTTATTCTCAGTAAGACTCTATTGGAACTTTGAGTTACTCAAAGTATTGGAATTATCAATTGGAATTTTATTTCAATTATTGGAATTTTTGAAAAAAGCGTTTTGTGCATTGTATTCATTGCAATTTTGTATAAACTTTAAGATTTTATATTTAATATGGCCCAATAATATGCAGCTTAGTTTTAATATAAATACTTTAGAAAAGAATTAAGCTAAATACACATATTCAAATATTTAAAATTAATTATAAGAAGAATAATATATAAAATACTAACATTTTTTCACACAAAAATATATAAATACATATTCGCATAAAAATTAATACTTATAGAAAATAACTAGCTTTCACTCACAGCATAATAAACTAAAGAGTTGGCTAAAAAAGACTAGCATCCAAGCCATTAATATAATTATAAACAAAATAATGCAATGGCGTGAAGTTGGCGCTTGAGATTTTGCGACAACAAGGCAATAGCTCTTTCAGAATAACAACTCAAACTTTATTTTATTGGATAAGGATTGCATTGCTTAAAAACAGCTATTATTGTAATTGAAATTATTGCAATAGTGTTGGAATTTTTCAGAATAGCAGCCATTGTCCACTTTTTGATAGTTGTCTATATTGAACAGAACAGCAAGCCTGTTCCTGCACATAATGAAGCTAGATGTGTCACTTCTTTAACAACACGGGACGCCCTGTTTAATTGTGAACTTTTTTTTCAGGATAGCTATCATAAAAGTTTTTCAAGTTTAACTATCCCATTGAGTTGGTGTCAAATGATATATCGCACAACCTGATTTCCAAGTTTACAATCCCTAAAGTGCAAAGTTGCGGCAACTTTAAGCTCATGATATGATAAATAGTTAGTTCAGAGTTCGTAGTGACGTCACCTTGTCAGGGTCACTTAGAAACTTTTACTGGGTAACTTCAGCTACCCTGGTCTGTCTGTTTCATCAGATAAATGTAAAGTTAAACAAAAGTGATTGTACCACGGTTTGATCCCGGCCATGTACCAATAGATTTTCATAATTAAAAACTTATGACAAAACACATTTAGAGCTTAGAGCTTAGAGTCTATCCATCTAAATATACCTCAACAGAACTGGCCACTGATGAGGTATAGCCTCACAAATACCATCGGCTCAAAGAGGGAGACTGGGTCCCTGGCACCGTTAACTGTAGAAGAAAAAGGAATCGATAGGTTCAAATAAAATCCCACTCCTGCCAAAAAGCATTATTTTTCACCAATTTTCTTTAGGAATACAATACTTTTCTCTAGTAGACTTACCACTTGTTGATTATAATATTATTATCTCAAAGGAATGAGATATTTTCCCGGGATAAAAAATTTGCCTTTCAATGTCAACTACTTACTTCGCCCGTGGAGCTCATATTAATTCAGTTCATACAAAAATCCCATAGAAAAAAAATCACTTACAGTTATTATTTAATCTATGCTTACAGTTTATCCCGAATTTTTAAATTTTTCGGGCATATTTTTCAATTATTCTTTCCCACAAACCTGATTTCAACTATTAGGAGCAAATTGGCCAAATCGGTACAGCCGTTCTTAAGTAATGCGCTATCCAAGAATATCATTATTTCATTTTTATTTCTAAGATTAGCTTTCAGCACCGGCTTCGCCCATCCCATATAAAGGTCATTGAGGTCATACAAAAATCCCATAGTATAAATCAATCTTTAAACGACAGATAATTCTTCCGGATTGGTCCCATTTTAATGTCATTAAAAAATGGTTCATTAGTTTTTCAAAAATTTTTAAAAAACTGACTTTATAAGTACATTTTTCTTGATATCTCGATAAAATATGTACCGATTTTGACGACTTATTTTTTTAAGACATAATTAATTTCTCGACATAATCTCACAGACATATGATGAAAATCGGTTCAGTAGTTTTTCAGAAATTCAGTAATTAATTTCTGTTTACGGCTGAAAATTATGTATCAGAAAAAGCCTTAGCAACGGTTGCTATTGACACGAAGTTGTCAATTTTCGTGACGATAGTCTAGCGGTTAAATGTAATGGGGAGTCATAGGATGCACAAGCACATGGTTCAAATCACATTCACAGCGTTTTTTTTTTAATTTTTCATCAATATTTTTTTACTTGCGTTATTATTTGTCTCTCAAGGCAGCAAAATCACTTAAAAGGGTAAAATAAACCTTTTAAAAAAAAGTGCACCGACTTCAAAAATTTGCACTGAAAAGTAAGAAATAATAAATATTTCGTCGTAGAATTTGAAGACGGTTGGTGCCAAATTAGGATACAAAACTAAGTAAATACCTAAGAATATAAAGATCTGTTCAATATTATCTATGTTTGTATGTACTGATGATCGTAGGTTCCTAATGAATTGTCCAGATTAGTGAATTTGGGAACTAAGTTGTTTCTAATTTGGCACCAACCGTCTTCAAATTCTACGCCGAAATATTTATTATTTCTTACTTTTCAGTGCAAATTTTTGAAGTCGGTGCACTTTTTTTTAAAAGGTTTATTATTTTTATACTAGATGATTGCCCACTACTTCGTACGCGTTGTATTAGGATACAATTTACCCCCTTGGGTAGGTACATAGCGTCATGTTAAGAATTGAGCTATCATATGCAAACATATTTTTTTCAAATCGGTCCACAAATTTTTTAGTCTATGGAACATGACTAAATATATTTTTTTTAATTGGAAGATATATATATGTACCTAGAATCAGATTAATGTACATTTATGCATCAAAAATAACAGCTCTTCAACATATTTCCATTCAAAACTGTGCGCTTTAAATTCTTTTAGGCTTAGCGGGAAGTTTTAATGGACTTGCCATTAACCGAGCTCCTGACGCCAATGCACACATCTACGTATTTAGGTCACTGTGAAAACCTTTTAGATGCGCCATATGAGTAGGCATTTTTGAAAATAATAATATTTCATATTTTTTAGGGTTCCGAATATCTCCGATGAAAAAACGGAAACACTTATAGGATAATATATTGCGTCTGTCTGTCCGTCTGTCATAGCTAATCTTCTCCGAATCTACTGGGCGAAAAATGTTGAAACTTTGTACATATTTGGAGTTTCATGACCCAATCACGGTCGTCTAGCGTAAATAATCGAATTTTGATTTTGGAGGAATATTACTTTTAAAAAAAGTTTTTAATGTGCACCATGTGATATATCAAACGAAAAGGTTCGTTATAAGGAACACAAATAATTATTAAATTATATTTAAGAAAATAAACGAGAGTTGATCGTCCCCCCCCCCCCTTATCTCCCAAACTACTGAGACTAAAATTTTGAAAAAAAAAATAGGGAGTATAGGGCCTTTTTTATATTTTACAGGAAAACCTAATCGAAAATCCTGTCTTAAACGGAACCCTCAGCGCGCTAGTCATACTCGCAACTTGTTTTACACGGCTTGACAGTACCTACCTGTAGTGAAAATTGAACGAAGTTGAGAAGTAAAAAAATTTTGAATAACTGGGATAGATCTGACTGACGTACGGACTGAACGATCTTATAAGGGTTCCTTTTGTTTTACCACGGAACCCTAAAAACTGGTACGTGTCTGTTTTTAAGTTCCTAGCAAGTAGTGATATTATCATTACATACATATTATAAAACAAATTCTCCCGTCTGTCCTCGATTTATCATTAACTACTAAACTTTTTCCGTATGAAAAATTGGATTTTTTTGTCGATGCAATGTTACTGAATAGTAACCCAGGCCGTGTGAATTCACAACCACAATGTATGGTTACCGCTAACCACATATCCGCAACATTCGCCACAAAGTTTGCTAAAACACAAAAGAATTGTATTTTATTTCTTTTTAATTTTTACTAGCCAACTTCATATTAGAGTAGTGAAAGATTTGAGGAGGTCCTTGATAAAACTTGAAAGTAAGCAAGCAGTACTTATCTATGTAACATTAAATATAAATAAATAAACCAGGCCCGCGTGGAATAGTGGCATTACATTTCTCCGCTGAATCGAAATAATGATTCGATGCTTATGATCAGTCGCGGGGACATTGGCATTTGACTATATACCTAAAGTTCTACAACATTTTTTCTGATTATTTGGTTTTAGGTTCACGAGTTATAATATAAAAATAGGGGATATATATAATTTATATACGAAATTCGTTAAACAAATTAGTGTCATTTAAAAAAAAGGGGGAAATTGAAAAGTACTTGAAATCAAAGAGCATTAATGAAAAAAACTATGAACTTGAATGAGGCGAATGAGGTAAGAAGATTAAAAGGGATTCTTGATAATTGCTTGAATTTATAAACTTAAGTTTATGAAAATTAATATATTTACGTTTTAAACAAAATTCACAGATGACTCCGCCAATAGTAGATGGCAGGCTTTAAAAAATCATACTGCCTACTCATAATCCACCACCAAAAAAATGGTATTCTATAGTGAGGGAAGGTAAATCTACTAGATTACAACTTTCAGCTTATATCAAGTAACTCCTCCCAATATTCCACTGTCTCTTAGACTAGGTATATTTTTACTTCTTAATCTTATATGTTTTACAAACACAAAACTATTTTATAATTATTTAATACTAGCCTATATTAGAGTTCATACAAAAAATCCATAGAAAAAAGGATTTTCAGTATTTCCCGAATTTTCAGAGAAATTATTCAATTTTCTTTCAAAAAAAATTAAAATATAGTGCAAATTCCAAATATCCTAATAAAAGCACTCGATGGCACTTCAAACCGTTTTTACAAAGGCCACCCCATTTAATGTACCGAATCGTACTTATTTAACAGGCAAAAGATATATAGCTTAGGTTAAACTCGGTCTAACAAATGTTTGTGAGCCCTCCAATGTCCACTTGGTCATTCAAATTTATGGACTCTTGTCTCGTTCTTCTGTATATCTGCATTTTTTTCTCTCAGAGGTCAGACCCGTAGTTTCCATTTATTTACCTGTGGGTCAAGGGACATATATCCATATACATACCTGCAATCCTGTGTGTTTAAAGGCTAGGCAGAGAGGATGAAGTTCCAATTCGTTCGATAAAAATTTTAAAAAATATCAAATTAACAAAATGATATCATACTAAAATGTGTTTGTTTTATATTTTGTTACTAACTTTCACTTAGCTTATGTCCTGGGTGAAAATGTGAAAACCTGGACTTTTTATCCCGCAAAAGCTTTTTTTAAATAGCACTCAGGGAGAATGTAGCTTCCAATTAGCGAAATATTTTTCAGAAATGGATGAGTAGTTTCAGAGATTACCCCCTACATTCAAACTTACAAACTCTTTATAATATTAGTATAGATAAATAAAAAAAATGTAACAACATTAACTAACCTATATGGCGTTTTCTCTGAAAATATTGCTTACAACTTTTTAAATTCAAGACCTCTTATATCTATCTAACTATTACGTCAAAAGGGGTAGGCAGATATATCGAATGACATTTGCTACGATCCTGGCATAACTCTCTCGCTTCCTTTATATTCATCATACTTTTCCTACATGCTTGGTGATTATTTGTACTTTTAACATTGCCTTCGATCAAATTTTTTTTTACATATTCAATAAAAAAGGACACTTCGTCTCCCAACATTTCCTTTCGTTTCTTCCATATAAACTTTCTTAGTCAAGGTATTTGCAAAGATATTTAATTGTCATAAAACAGTCATCCTCCTCCACATGATATACATTTTTTCTTTCTTCAATGGTACCCAGCTGAAGATCAAGTCTCCCACGTTTAGCCGACGTGATGGTATTTGTTAGGCTATACATAACGAGTGACCAGTTCTGTTGAGGTATATTTAGATAGAAAAGCCTCTAAGTGTGGTTTGTCGGATTATGTATTTTTAATTAAAAAAATCCATTGGTACATGGGCCGAGATCCGGGATCGAACCTGTGGTCTGCCTAGTTAATACCAGACGTCTTAACCACCTAGGTACATTAAGTGCAGCAACAGGCTTGCCATATGTATGTTTTGTTCAATATATTGTTCGTGGATATTTTCGAACAATATAAAATATAGCCTATATTTCACTATCGTTACTTCCTATTAGTGAAAGAATTTTTAGAATCGGTTCAGTTGTTTGAGAGATTACATACAAACCTCACCTCTTTTTAATATTAGTATAGATAATAATAAATTAACTATGAACAATTTACAGAGTCAACGGTCGAAGAAGTCTTGCCCTATAAGTGGTATGGTGTCAAAAACGCTGGCTGCATTTCCTGTTTGCATTTGCTATGCTATTTCCTGTGCTAAGAAAGAGCCAGCCCTCTTGTCACCAGTGTTCCAGCCCTATGTCAGATATTATATTACCGAATTCCTGAAAAATGTTTGCACTGATTTTCTTGAAATATGATTGAAAGACATACAAAAGATCAACAAAAAAATTAATGTTCAAAATCGGTGTCATAGAAATATTTCAGTAAATATTTTTCAGACTTTTATGCAGTTAAAAGTTTGATGCAGGATTTTTGTTCCTCATAATTTATAACAGTTTATTAGACTCGTGAATCTATCGACTCTTGACGGACGGACGGACGAAAAATCAATTCCTGAAAAACTTGGTATTACAATAAAATAATAGTTTTGCCTGTGTTGTTGGTTTCCTTGCCTGCTGGGTTGGCAGGCTTTTGAGGATTATCAGAAGGTTGCAGAAATAACAGAAGGAATCTGCTTTGCAGATGTAATTGCGTATTCCATGTTTGTTCAGGAAGTATGCAGATACGAACTACGATGCTCGGATCGCAACGGGGTAATTTCGATAATTTGAGATCTACTTTTTCCGTAGATCCGTAGGGCCGTCTGTGTGTAGTCGTCTACCGACTATGGTTTTGGCCAACTAGCCGACTAACAACTAATGACCGACTATATATTTGCCAACTTAGTCGCCGACTCAAAATCAAAAACTGAAGATATAGAGATGTGGCTTTTTTAATTTCATTGTGATAGTCCATCAGATCACTTGAGCATCAGCTAGTAAAAAAAGAAAAATATAAAAATCGGTTCACAACTGGCGCTGCGGAACTTACACAAAAAACGGCTTAGAGCGAGTCGGGCTTGCGCGCATATCTCTGGTATATTTCAGACCATTGGGGTTGAATTTTGAAAACAACATTTTTTCAGGAAATGTTTATATAGATTGAGGTCTATGACAGAACAAAGTAAAAGCAATAGCACTCAGCCCATCAAACCAAAAGCGTCGAGTCAAATTGCAACACCACCGCATCAACTCCACAAAGCGACAGAACATCCATTTTAAAATCGTTCTCAAACCGCAAATGTATCTGTCGCATGATTTATGGAGACTCGGAAATGGGTTACGGCCGATGAGATTATGGTGTTTGAATTTGAAATTACTTGCGCCGTTTTGATATTTCTGTAGTGATAAAAAATAAACTACGTACCGTGGCCTGAGCCACTAGGAACAATGACCACATTAAGATTTATAATTCTGTATGAAATGTAAAGTAAAAAACCGGCCAAGTGTGAGTCGGACTCGCGCACAAAGGGCTCCGTACCATAATCCATAAAAACGGCAAAAAAATCACGTTTGTGGTATGGGAACCCCCCTTAAATATTAATATTATTTTAATTTAATTATTTATTTTCAAAGTGAATATATAACTAAATATTCTGTAAATATTTTAAGTGTCCACCTGTTGCCGTTATCAATATCGAGTAAAAACGAACAAAAAAATCACGTTTGTTGTATGGGAGCCCCCCTTAAATATTAATATTATTTTAATTTAATTATTTATTTTCAAAGTGAATATATAACTAAATATTCTGTAAATATTTTAAGCGTCCACCTGTTGCCGTTATCAATATCGAGTAAAAACGAACAAAAAAATCACGTTTGTTGTATGAGAGCCCCCCTTAAATATTTATTTTATTCTGTTGTTTAGTATTTGTTGTTATAGCGGCAACAGAAATACATTATCTGTGAAAATTTCAACTGTCTAACTATCACGGCTCATGAGATACAGCCTTGTGATAGACGGACGGACGGACAGCGGAGCCTTAGTAATAGGGTTTCCGTTTTTACCCTTTGGGTACGGAACCCTAAAAATGAGGGTAGTGTAAAGAAAAGAAAATTTATTTCAAAGATTAAAATATTTAATAATATGTTTGTTTTCTATGTAGTAGTCAGTCGTGCCAAAAATGCCAATCTTTAATGGAATTAACAGTTTTTTTCTAAAATTAACATATCCTACAGTTAAAGAAGTGAAACATCTAAATCCATTAAATGTAGTCACCTGGACAGCTGGACATAAGGTGGACACTGCTACTGGTGTATCTGGCCACCCTGCTAGGTATAAAGGCCGTGAAGATGTGCCATGCCAAAACAGAGCAACGGATCGACGTAATTTTTTGCACGCCGTAAATACTGGTTATCCCACAAAAGTCAATCATACATACTACATCGCGCATACATACTAGTAATTCAGTCAGTAGATATGAGATAATGCATTATTGGATAATGAGCTCATTGGTACGATTGAATGACAATTTGTACTCTAACCGAACAATCTACATAAATAACATAATTACTTGATTAGGAACTGAAGTGCGTTAAACAATAATTCAGTTACTGAAATTATTTACGACTAGCATTCCGCCCCCGGCTTCGCCCGTGGATATTTACGAACAAAATAAAATATACCCTATACCTACCCCTACCCCTACCCCTACCCCTACCCCTACCCCTACCCCTACCCCTACCCCTACCTCTACATCTACCCCTATCCTACCCTACCCTAACCGTAGGGCTACCCCTACCCTTACTTCTACTCCTACCCTCTACCCCTACGCTCTACCACTACCTCTATATCATCAATAGTTTTCGCAGCGCACGCGATGTAAGGAATTTCTTAGGTAATTTTTTTACACCTTGGGTTACATTATTGGAGTTTTAGTTTTATTTTTTGAAAATTAAATATAGCCTATGTCACTCAGGGTGAATGTAGCTTTCCAATGGTAATTTCCAAACTGCTGAACCGAATTAGTAACGTACTTTGTACCAACCTCTAAATAGAAAACTGAGACACCAACATAATAACGCAAACGTCAAACATGGAGGACTAATATGGCTTGCCACATCTATTATTGGTTTATCAATATCGATAATACGCCCTAGGTGCAAAATATCACGTCGATCCGTTGCACTGTTTTGACGCGAAAAGGCTCCATAATTTGTATAGGATAAACTATTCCCAATTTCTCTGTAAATAATTCATGTGTGTGTCACTGTAATTTAGCATATAGTTTTACTTATTCAATATATCTATAACGTGAAATAGCTGTTATTTTTTAATGGGTTTTATTGAATAGAAAATATGTGTGGTTAAACTTTGTCCCCGTTTTCTCTTTCATAATCTATCACAAAGCCCTTAAATGTGTCTAAAAAATAAGCAAAATAATTATTATATCGAATATTCAAAAAGCTACAAAAAAATCTGATGTATATAATAATAATTGAAGGTTAATGGTATAACAGCGCTTTAAAAAAAATTAGGAGCTTTGTGATAGATTATGAAAGAGAAAACAGGGTCAAAATAATTCTTTATTTTACCACCCATATTTCCTATTCAATAAAAAACCAATTGAAAAAATAAGGGCTGTTTCACTTAGATAATATTGAATAAGTAACTATATGCTAAATTACAGTGATACATGTATCTACATGTATATTCATATTTACAGAGAAATTGGGAATAGTTTATCCCCATACAAATTATGGATATTAAAATGCATTCATTTACGTTTAAATTCAATTTATTAGACTTTAAATGATATAAATAAAAGGATAAAGCTATAAAAATGACAATACAATTAAGCGGAATACAAAGTAAATTGTTTAAATCTGCATTTGAGATCGTACTTGGAGTAAGAAAATTTTAATCATATCTATCTGACGCTGGCTAAGTTATATATGTTTTATAATCTCTTATTCACCAAGAAAATTAGACTTGTCTTTAGTAGGCAAAAAGGTTTACTTACTCTGGTTTATTGAAGTCGACTTAGATATCCAGCATGTCGTTTAAAATAAAATTAAATGAAATTTAAATATTGTTAACTATTGACACTATTTGAACACTTAAACAAATACACTTATAATTACTTATCTATATATTAGAGATAGATGTAGGTGCGTCGGTGGCCGAGTGGTTAACGTCTTGTATTAACTAGGTAGATCAAGGGTTCGATCCCGGATCCCGGCCATGTACCAATGGGTTTTTTAATTAAAAACTTATGTATATAATCCGAAAAACCACACTTAGAGGCTTTTCCATCTAAATATACTTCAACAGAAATGGCCACTCGTTAGGTATAGCTTCATAAATACCATCATCTAACAAAGGCGACTTGGTCTTCCGCTGGGTACCCTGGAACCGTAACATGATTTTGGGAGCTGTAAGGCAACCCGTGAAAACGAAAAAAAATGATACCACGTACTTATTTGTAGATATAAACATTTTAGTAGATGTATATTTAATTCTACACAAGTCTTTCCTACATCTCGGGTTAGACAGCATACGCCACGAAAATGCGCAGTAGCTTACTTTATTCCAGACTGTTACTGCTCAGCTCCTAAACATGATAGCTCCACGTTTAATACTCATAAACCTTTCTGGTGAATCAACCTATCTATTAGTGAAAACCGCATCAAAATCCGTTCAGTAGTTTTTGCGTGAAAATGCATACACTGTATAGTTTTCATTGAATTCTACCCCAATGAGGACATAATGGTTTAAATAACATAATTATTTCATCAGACAGAAGAGCTAGAAAGTTCAACATCAGAATAGTAGAATTGGTGAAATAAAGTAATTCAAGTGGCCACACTAAGGGTTCCTGGTAATGAAAAAAGTTCATTCATCCAAAGAGGTCGAGAGGGAGGGAAATGAGATCGTGATACTTGTTTGTAAAGCACTTGTGGTTACGAATAAAAATGAGTTTTGGGCCAAGGTTTTTTTTTTTAAATTAAGACTCTATTTACTCTTTACGCCGCGTTAATGTAATTAGGAAATGTATTTTTTTTCTGAAAATTTGACGTTTTTAGCTTAGTTTGGGATTTTTATTTATGTAATAATTTGGCTTTTTAAAAAAGTGTACCGACTTCAAAAATTATGCACTGAAAAGTGTGCTTTCCGGAAGCAAATGCACAAGTCACTATTTTTGAAGAGTTCTCGATTTCTCCAGGAACAAAAAAAAAATTTCCAAATCGGTCCAGGCGTCTTCAAGTAATCGGGGAACATACATAAAAAAAAGATTCCGACAAATTGAGAACCTCCTCCTTCGTTTGAAGTTCGGTTAAAAATGGATCAGCATCGTCACACAATTCTCTAGCCCTGTCCCTACCCCTACCCCTACCCCTACCCCTGTTTCCCACGACTTCGTACGTGTCTATTTCAGAATGTTGGCAAACATACACTTCGTACATAGCTTTTGTCATGTTCACCTCTGCCCACCCCGTTCCCGTCGTCATGCCTATGTCACTCACGAAGAATGTAGCTTTCTAATGGTGAAAGAATTTTTTAAATCGGCCCAGTAGTTTCTGAGCCTATTCATTACAAACAAACTTACAAATTTTTCCTTTTTATAATATTAGTATATATTTAATTTTAATAATTTAAAATTAAGTACGGGTTCGATCCCGGATTCGGTCCATATACCAATGAGGTTTTTATACTAAATTAAAAACTTAATAATCCGACAAACCAAACTTAGAGGCTTTTCCATCTAAGTTAGGTATAGCCTGACAAAATTAAATACTATCGGCTAAAAGAGGGAGACTTTGTCTTCCGCTGGGTACCTTAGGACCGTAACACCCGTGAGCTGGAAGGCAACCCTTGAAGAAAAAAAAGAAAAAAAATCACTGTGTGTATACAAGCGGCAAACGCGCAAGGCATGACGGCAGACCGTTTTCCATCACAATGTCATCAAAAACCTTATCACTCTTATTAATAAACTCGAATTATGTTTTACATCACCCTCTAACAAATCTGCAATTCACTATGATAGACGGAGACGAAATACAGTTTAGTTAATACGTCGCTAATTCGAGTTTATTAATAAGAGTGAATGGGTCTGTGTTGGAAGTTTAAAACTAATAGCTGTTTATCACTAAAGAAAAAGTTGTTAGAACCTAAGATAAAAGCACAGACGATATCCTGACGTGCAAAATATAGCTTCAGAGAACACGTTTTGCAACTACACTACTCACTTCTGTTCTATACCATAGACTTTTAAATGTTTAGAAATCACTGCAGCGGTAGGTTTTTTTAAGTCTATCTATGATCACGCCTTTTATCCCATCCCTTTTTTGCCATTTGTTACGATCCTGACATACCTCTTTCGCTTCTTTTATATTCTTCATACCTTTCATACATAATTGTGTTTACTATTTCCATCAATCAATACATTTTTATACGTTCAATAAAAGTACACTTAGGTTGTCCTCTGTTAGCATTACCATTCACTTGATCCATATATACCTTTTTAGTCAATCCTTTCATCTTTCTACTTTTCTTCATTTTAGTCACAACTCCACAATTTCTCTAATTCTGTTCCGGATGCGGTCAATATGCTTTATATCACACATTCTACGTAAAGGCCGCATTTCGACTGCATTTATCTTACTTTCATGCTTCTTATTCCATAATCAAGTCACACTTCCATAAGAATGTATATTAATTTTAGTTTTAAATGTAAGTTGTGTATTTCTGCATACATTGTTTAGTCCACCTAATACCTTGCTTCCAGCTTTCACTATCCATTCAATTTCTTTGTCTATCTTTCCACTTTATGTAAAGATACTACCTAAATATTCTATATTCAAACTAATATATATTCTTTATAGTCCCTAGTAAAAGAATTTTCGAAATAAGGGTAGTAGTCCCAGAGACGAGATTACCCCAAATATAAATAGTCGTAATAAGTAATGTAGGCGTGTTTGTTAAGACTATAATAGGGTATAAGATGGGCTAGCCACATCTGTAGGCTGTGAAGATGCTCTGCGCTATTAATATTATGAATTTCAACAAAATTGCCATTTCTAAGCGTTTCTAAAGCCAAAGTGTACGGTATAAATGAGCCCAGGCGCCAGCATGCAACTGTTGGAACTTCTCTATTCCAACACAAGAACACATCTCGTACAAAAGTTTTTCACAAAAATCCGTGCTCTCAAACAACGTGTTCCAGGAAACTAAAGCTTCTTGACAATCCCGGGGGAATAATGACCTAAATTTCCCGGATTTTATATATTCTTCGCACGAATACACGTCCGACTACAGTTTTATAAATTAACGCATGCGGTGGAAGATGCAGACTTGAATTGCAGAAAACTTCGTATTTATTTAAAGCAACTTATACTTGAATTGCAAACAAAGTTCTCTTTTTAACCGACTTCCAAAAAAAGAAGGAGAAGGTTCTCAATTCGGACCGTATTTTTTTTTTTTTTATTTTTTTATGTATGTATGTACATCGATAACTCCGCCAATTGTAAACCGATTTTGATGGTTTCTTTTTTAATCGACAGATAATTCTTCCGGATTCGTCCCATTTTTATCTCATAAAAATTGGTTCATTAGTTTTTCAGAAATTTTGAAAAAACTGACTTTATAAGTACATTTTTCTTGATATCTCGATAAAATATGTACCGTTTTTGACAACTTATGTTTCTCAAGACATAATAATTTCTTGACATTATCTCACAGACATATGACGAAAATCAGTTCAGTAGTTTTTCAGAAATTCAGTAATTTATTTCTGTTTACGGCTGAAATTATGTATCAGAAAAAGCCTTAGCAACGGTTGCTATTGACACGAAGTTGTCAATTTTCGTGACGATGGTCTAGCGGTTAAATGTAATGGGGTGCATCGGCGAACTTGGGTGCATAGGATGCACAAGCACATTACATGGTTCAAATCACATCCACAGGGGTATTTTTTTTAAATTTTCCATCAATATTTTTTTAGTTGCGTTATTATTTGTCTCTCAAGGCAGCAAAATTACTTAAAAGGGTAAAATAAACCTTTTAAAAAAAAGTGCACCGACTTCAAAAATTTGCACTGAAAATTAAGAAATAATAAATATTTCGTCGTAGAATTTGAAGAAGGTTGGTGCCAAATTAGAAACAACTTACTTCCCAAATTCACTAATCTGGACAATTCATTAGGAACCTACGATCATCAGTAGGTACATACAAACATAGATAATATTGAACAGATCTTTATCTTCTTAGATATTTACTTAGTTTTGTATCCTAATTTGGCACCAACCGTCTTCAAATTCTACGACGAAATATTTATTATTTCTTACTTTTCAGTGCAAATTTTTGAAGTCGGTGCACTTTTTTTAAAAGGTTTATGTATCATTTGATTAGTGTCTCTAATCCCATTTGTCCTGTTGAGTTAAACTTCCCGTAACGGGTCATTTGGGAATTTTTTACCAAATTATACTGTGATCATCAAGTTATTGGCCATACCAATCGAGAACCAAGCTCCTAAAATATAATCCTACAATATTTGTAATTGCAAAAGGTTTGGATGTTTGAAGGCTGAATGGCAGATTTACATGAAACTTGGAGGGTAAATATCCAGGGTCAAAATATAGGCTTCTGTGGACAAAGGATGGGCCTGAAAATAAAAAAAATGCCTATTTTTACAGCTATGCATTCGTATGCAGTATTTCCTTTATTTTACGCTTTTCATAATAACATTTTGCTTCTTTAACTGAATTTAGAATTTCACCTGTTCTGTTTCAGATGCAGGAAACTCGCTTCGTCGGCCCTGACACGTGGTGTGCATGTGTGAGACGGTGTTTAAACTTGAAGCCGGATCTCAAAACAAAATTGTGCTGGAAAAATTGGGTGAGAATATATTCCCTTATATATCATCACGTCTTTTATCCCAAGAGGGGTAGGCAGAGACAATCGAATTACATTTGCTACGATCTTGACATACCTCTATCACTTCTTTTATATTCATTCATTTTTATATCATATACCGATTGTGTGTAGGTACTTTTAACATCGTCTTCGATCAATATTTTTTTTATATATTCAATAAAAGTACACCTAGGTTGTCCTCTGCTAACATTTCCTTTCACTTCTGCCATATAAACGTTTTTAACCTAACTTTAAAGGAGGAGGTTCTCAATTCATCGGAATCTTTTTTTTATGTATGTTCCCCGATTACTTGAAGACGTCTGGACCGATTTGGATTTTTTTTTGTTTGAAAGGGTATACTTTCCAGGTTGTCTTCATCAGAAGTGGTAATCTATCAAGTCATGATGAGTAGCCAGAAGAATCATAAAATTCAAAAACAAACCCATTCATATTAAGGAACTCTTTGTTATTCGTAATAGATCCCCGTACTGCGCCACTGAGTTGGTTTAATGTTCTGTGAAATACGTTTCTAGGTTTTAGAGGGCACTTCAAATTGGTTTTAGCAAGTAGAAAGTCTTTAGATTGACGCTGTAGGATAAGTGAGAACTGACTGACTGACTGATTGGCTCATCACCCAGCCCAGCTAAGGATAGGAATTTCAAATTTGGAGAGGAGTTCATTTCATATAAGGGCTTTCAAATACAGGCCCTAAGGGGGTATTAAAGTTTTTTTAATCAGATTTACTTGAAACTTAGCATAAATATTCTACAATAAAAAGATTAAAAAGTTTTCAAAAAGTATTGTTTTATGTAAAGTGCTTTGTTTCGAATTAAAATAGACAGTATAATAAGAGAAAAAGGAACACATAATAGATTTATCTGCAAATAATGCGCCCGGACACTAGTTTTAAACAAAATTTTGAGTCTAAATAAATCTATTATGTCGAACAACCAAGAGGCTGTGACGTTCAGCCTTTATGTTAAACGTTTCTTTCAACAATTTGGCTAAGCATCCTTTAGCCATCCAATTAAGTGGCTCATTTAACCATATGGCGACGACAGATATATTAAAAGTACCTACACAGAATCGCCGAGTATGTATGAAAGGTATGATGAATATAAGAAGCGAAAGAGGTATTTCTTGATGTGGTCTTGATCGTAACAAATGGCATTCGATTGTCTCTACATACCCCTCTTGGGATAAAAAGCGTGATGATAGATAGTTATCTGTTATTTATTTATTATTTACAAGTTTTAGTTAAATTTCTAGAACTAGGAGTTAATGTCAAAGTCAAATACCTTATTAAAACTAAATTTCACTACACAAAATATTACTTTTCCAACAGTTTATATAACTTGTTTACAAGAAATTTAATTTCAACTTAACCAATTCGTTCGTTATGAGATGAAAAGTTGTTTCAGTAAATTGCAATAACAAGTCCTGATAACTTTGTTAGGTGGCTAGTTCATTCATTCGTCCATGTTTCACTACATATAATTTACTAGCTTTCTGCCCCTTTCGCTCGTGAAACTTTTCCGTAACTTCACGGTCTTATACACCAGTAACAGTGTCCACTTTTTGCCAGTGTTCATATTGAACAGTTGGCAAGTTTGTTGCTCCTTAAAGGACACGCAGATGTGTCACTTTTTTAGACGTAAATATCTGTTATTTTTAGAAGAAATACGGACGCTTTGAGTGAAAAGTCGTCAGAATGTAGTCTTTTGCAAAGAAATGTAAGGCTCCTATATCCATAATTTTTCTGAGATAAACTAATCCCAATTTTTCTGTAAATAAAATCCACCTGTGTCACTGAATTTAGCATATAGTTACTTATTCAATATAATATATCTAAGTATAATGCTGTTTTTTTTTTGAGCGCCATTTACTTATACCATTACTCTTCAATTATATATATCGCGTTTTTTGTAGCTTATTGAAAATTCAAAATAATAATATTTTTATTATTTTTGACCAATTAAAAAATCATAATTTTTTTTTTTAATTTTATTAAAAACAAGACGTTTAATTAAAGGGTAATGGTTAAACAACGATTTATAAAATTTAAGAGCTTTGTAGGGGTATGCGAATAATTCGAACTTACGAATTATTCGTTCCGAATTGAATATTAATTCGAAAATTCGAATTATTCGAAAGTTCCCGAATAATTAAAAAAAATCGAATAATTCGAAAAATTTCGAATAATTCGATTTTTTTTCGGATATCGAATTTCTTTCTAAATTATTCGCGAATTGTCATATTATTTGCGAATTTTTGATAATTTTAAATTTAGGGTTTGTTATGTTCGATATTCAAATATGAAATTAACAATTAATATACATTTTTAACCGACTTCCAAAAAAAGAAGAAGAAGGTTCTCAATTCGGACCGTATTTTTTTTTTTTTTTTTTTATGTATGTACATCGATAACTCCGCCAATTGTAAACCGATTTTGATGGTTTCTTTTTTAATCGACAGATAATTCTTCCGGATTGGTCCCATTTTTGTCTCATAAAAATTGGTTCATTTGTTTTTCAGTAATTTTGAAAAATCTGACTTTATAAGTACATTTTTCTTGATATCTCGATAAAATATGTACCGTTTTTGACAACTTATTTTTTTCAAGACATAATAATTTCTCGACATTATCTCACAGACATATGACGAAAATCGGTTCAGTAGTTTTTCAGAAATTCAGTAATTAATTTCTGTTTACGGCTGAAATTATGTATCAGAAAAAGCCTTAGCAACGGTTGCTATTGACACGAAGTTGTCAATTTTCGTGACGATGGTCTAGCGGTTAAATGTAATGGGGTGCATAGGATGCACAAGCACATTACATGGTTCAAATCACATCCACAGGGGTATTTTTTTTTAATTTTCCATCAATATTTTTTTAGTTGCGTTATTATTTGTCTCTCAAGGCAGCAAAATCACTTAAAAGGGTAAAATAAACCTTTTAAAAAAAAGTGCACCGACTTCAAAAATTTGCACTGAAAAGTAAGAAATAATAAATATTTCGTCGTAGAATTTGAAGACGGTTGGTGCCAAAAGGTTTATATTTAAACGAAAATATGATTACACAAATTTAAATCAAAAAGTATACTATTCGTTAGTAAAATATTTTGATACATGTTGTGATGGAATTTAAATTGAAAACAATAGAAAATCCAGTGATATTTCGATACTTCGCGAATTATTCGAATTACTCGCGAATTATTCGAACATTTTCGAATTTTTCGAATTATTAGTTTTTTTCGAATTTCGATTCGAACGCTATTCGCACACCCCTAGAGCTTTGTGATAGATTATGAAAGATAAACAGCCCCTGTTTACATCCTTTATTTTACCATCCATATTTCCTTAGAATTAGGATTTATTTATTACTAGCTTTTCTTTCGCCCCGACTTTGCCCGTGGAAATTTTCCAATCGATTGTATTTTCCTGTTTTAGTTACATTACAAATATTGATACCTAAATCTTACGAAAAACTAACTTTACAGTGAAATAAGTTTTCAAACGGTCCAGTAATTTCGAGTTTATTTTCGAAACAAACTGCCGACAGTAGTAAAAACTTAAAACTATGAATTAAGATTTAAATTTAAAATAAATCTCGATTAGGCCCGAAAATTGCCGGCTAGAAAAAACGCAGCCAAAAATACACGATCCAGGCATACGTACACGAATTCCTGCCCGGAGATTCTCGAGTGGAGCATTTATGCAGGGAGCATGTCGCAAATTCATAAGATCCCCTACTAAAAATCTAAAGTAGTTTTCACTTCGAAAATTACTACTTTCATTATCTACTAATAGTTTTTACCAAGGATTATGTGACTTTTCACTTCCTGAAAAAATAACTTGATCTTATTTACCATCTTAATAAATAAATAAATTAATTTAATCCATATAAAAGTTTTTTCTAAAGACTTACACTTCCAATTTCCCAATAAATGGATCGGTAAACGCCAAATCTCCATTGAAGGTATTCAATCGCATACAATCCTGGATCAGGATGGGATTCCCACGGCTGCTTCATAGTAATTTTAAATGAAACACACCGTAATCTCCATCAAAATTCAACGACTCCGTTCAGAAATGATTCCTGGTACCGTCTTACCCCACTAAAGTCGGCTAAGGCCAGCTTACCTCGGACTGTTCTGTTGCTGCTTTCCTGCCCGTTAAGATTTAATGTAAAGCCTCTAGCAAGACTACCATGAGAGTATTAAGATATAAGGAGGCGCCATAGTCGGACGACCCCCCTCTGCCAATTTCTGGCCATTGGCTATACATACTAATAAGTTACTTTAGGTTTCGTTGGTAGCGATTTGTGTCGCGAGACAGAGCAGGCATGATGACTAAAAAATTCTAATTAGTCCGTCAGTTAGATTATCAGAAAATAATAGACACGTATTTTTTCTTTTGTCAATTAAACAAAAACTGATGAAGATATAGCCCGCTAAAAATCAGCGTGACGTCACATTTGAGTACACTTTTGACCTAGAAGTGACGTCACCGCCCCCACTCCCAAACTTTGACGGGCTTTATGTCTGTAATTTTTTGTTTGATTGACAAAAGAAAAAATACGTATATTTATTGATGATCTAAATGTCGGACTAAATAGAATAATATTTTGGTTACCCTGTCATCTTCCCTATATTAAAAAAATCTAGGACGTCGAATATGATAATGTATAAATTCTTTCTCTAATATCATGAAACTAAATTATCATACAATACATATCATTATATATACAATCATTTGACACCTTAATCTAGATGACATACATCTTCAGGAGATATGGGGCCTTCAAAAGGGGCCCCTACAGAAGGGATCGAAAAAATATATACAAACACACATTCACGGCCTTCATACCTTGAATTAACAGTGTCCATTTTTTGCCAGTTGTCCATATTGAACATACAGACCTAGATGTGTCACTTCTTTAACAGACGTAAAAATCCGGATTTACGTGCATTTTATTTAATATTTCTAATATTATTGTCTTGGTTACATGCTAGGCCCGCTGTTCTGAACGTCTCAAAGATTATGAGAGGAGATTACACTGTGCAGAGGCCAGGATTATTCTGTATTGACTTTCGAGGGCAACACAAGGGCACTCACTCTAGGGGTCAGCTGGGACTTAATTAAAAGGAGCCATTTGATTAATTCAATTAATTTAAAGAAGCTGAGTCACCAGTTTTATACTACTGAACCCTAAAATTGTTTTCAACTAGCATGTATAAGGTTCCGTAACGTATTTAAACGCGTTATGGAGTTGACAGTATATAAAATATGTTTGTATTTATTGTCAAAAATCTGTAATCAATAAGTATGTAGGTACAGTAGTTTGGGAAACAAGTAGTTTTGGAAATTTAGATTTTGAAAACAAAACAAAACAAACACATCTTCGCGGCCTTGCGGTGTGGCCATTGACACAGTAACAGTGTCCACTTTTTGTCAGTTGTCCATATAGAACAGAACAGGTGGCAAGCTGGACCTTTATATCTATTATTTTAGAAGGAGAAGAAACACGTATATATATTCTTAAAGAAAATTGGTGCTTTGCATTTTTGGCAAGAGTGGGAATTGAACGGGTTTCTAGTCAACGCTCTACCAATTAGGCTATCGATGCCTTTATTAAGTGACATTTGAAGACTAAAACACTTAGAGGCTTTGTCATCAAAATCCTCAACAGACCTGGCCACTCGTTAGGTATAGCCTCACAAATACCATCGGCTAAACGAGGGAGACTTGGTCTTCCACTGTGTACCATGGAACCGTAAAACGGTTTCAGGACCTGTAAGGCAACCCGTGTAGAAAAAAAAATTAAAAAAAATACTTTATGGCACTTTATGACCGATGAAAAAATAAACATGTGTAAATTTTTTCTAGCATATTTATACGTTATTTGTAAATAATACAACACAGGAACAATAAAACATTGTTTGTCTCAGCGAAGTGCATTATTTTATCAGGAAGGGTAATCCATAGTAAGACACTTAAGTCTACAGCTTACCGCACTTATTGCTACTTTTTGCTAGCTATTTTATATGCCTGTGGATTTACCTGCTTGGAAATGCGGTATCTCCATCTATCTACCCATAAATAAATAAATAATAACTAGAGAACTCGCCCCCGGCTTCGTACGGGTACAATATTCCATAACCACTTCTGATGAAGAAAAAAAACCGCCTTCAAAGCCAAAATGCACAAGTCACTAGAAAAAAACCCAAATCGCTTCAAGTGTGCCTATAAAATTTGAAGAGTTCTCGATTTCTCCAGGATCACATCATCATTCATCAGATCCTGACCTGATGACCATGGGACCACCTGGAAAGTATACCCTTTCAAACAAAAAATTCGGTCAAGTAATCGAGGAACAAAGATTCCGAAGAATTGAGAACCTACTCTTTCTTTTTAATAGAAGTTCAAGTTGCCACTATGTGCCAAGAACACTTCTGTGCAGATTGTCAAATAAAAGCAAACAATAATATTTTTCTTATGTAATTTTTAATCCAAATAAATCTTATTAAATAAATAGACATTTTCACTAAACTCAAAGTTATTTTCCGACTAGATTCACATAAATTGTTAAGGCTCAGCTCCTAAACATGATTGGTCCATGTTTAATACTCGTAAACCTTCCTTGTGAATCAACCTATCACAGGCGAAGCCGGGGTGGAAAGCTGGTATTGAATAAAAAATAAAAAATATCATAAAGTAATATCAATTTAAATGTTTGAGAACAAACAGCTGCGGTGCAATCAAGTCGTCGGCATGATAATGTTATGACAGAAAACTCGAGCAAACCTCCATGCAATTTTAGTGTTAATAATTGAATTTTCGTTGGAATAATATTCTTAAAATAACTTGAAGCAAGTTTTTATTACAGCTCATAGTTTTTGGTCATATATTTTAAAGTTAATTAAAATTTATAATACTTGCTGCTTTTTAGCTGCATATTGAAAACAACTTAGGTACGTATATTTTTGATAGTTTATAAAAAAAAACTCGATGCAGTTACGTCGTTTCGTTACAGAGTTCCTGTAGTCCTTTCCGGCTCCATCATCAGGACAAATTTGCAAAAGCTCAAAATCGATGGGGTTACGTTGTTTCGTTACAGAGTTCCGGCTTCATCATCAGATCAGATCAATGGCACCGGCACCAAATTATTGTATTGTCATCCAAACATACACTTGCAAAACGCCACATTGATACGACAATGAGAAGTTGTATTCGACTTCCAAAATTTGTTTAAAAGGTGAAACTAATACAAGTGTGTAAAATATCTTCAGAAGATAAAACTAATATATTTTTTCCATTTAATGGGTCTAAATGTATTTGGATTGGATTTATCTACTTATTTTTAAAATCTACATAACCAGATACCTTGGATCTACAAAAGCCACAAACCCAACTTTTCCAGAATCAGAAATCAAAATTGTCTGTTTCAGAATTATACCCATAGAATGGAATACGTATCAATTTAGATTTTTGCCCGTCTGACCATATTATTTATGAATCTTTCAGCGATGATAGTGAAAATATAGAAATACAAGCTTTACGCCTAGGCTTCACTCGTGGAATTTTTTAAAATGTGACCCAATGAGTTATCCCAAAGGATTTCCTGAGTAGAAAGCTACGATATCCCTAACTAATATATGCTATATGTTATTTTCTTCGAAAACATGTGTGCTAGTGACAAATAAATTATTTAAGGTATATATTAATATTGCTATTGCAGAAGAAGTCGTGAGCAGCTACTAGTTTGTGAAATCCTTAATTTCTATTGTAAAACATGGTAACCCCAATCAATGTATGCAAATTGTCCATCAGATATTCAATGTTTGGACATTCGTTATGCAAGGCTGACGTTTGTTTCGAAAGCCGCTGCAATGATATACTGCTGGCTAGCATCAACAAAAATAAACCAGCAATATTGTATTTTGATTTTTTTCAGTAGAACGCTGAAAACATCAAAATTCCTTCAGTCGTTGGTTGAGACAGGCTGTAGCCGAGGATTTTACTCCTCGAGTACAAGAAGAAGAAAGTCAGAGAATTTGAGAGAAGAGACAGGTGGAGAAAGAAGATTGCCGGTTAGGAACCTATTTCGGAGCAAATTTTGAATGATACCTGCTATTAACTAGGCGGAAGACCAATGGTTCGATCCCGGATCCCGGCCATGTACCAATGGGTTTTTATAATTAAAAACTTATGTACTAATCCGACAAACCACACTTAGAGGCTTTTCCATCTAAATATACCTCAACAGAACTAGCCACTCATTAGGTATAGCCTCACAAATAACATCGGCTAAAAGAGGGAGACTTGAGCTTCCGCTGGATATACCCTGGGACAGTAACACGGTTTCGGAAGCTGTAATTAAGGCTACCCGTGAAAAAATAATAAAATTTTTTTTTACTCCAAAATTTGCCCCAACTTTGCTCTATACTTATATTGCTACCGATTTTCTCTAAACATTTTTAACGTATTGAAATTAGCACAGTTGTTTTATTATAAATTATTTTTATAGGATATATATATTTAGGAAACTCTTTTGAATATTTTGTTTTCTATGCAGTACTTTTATATAATACCTACATTTTCAATTAATTTTTTTTTACATACCGATTTTGAAACTGATTTATATCGGCATTTTGTAACAGGTAGTCCTATAGGTATCTACTGTACCTACCTGTATACCTATGTGCGACCGAAAGGGTAGAATTTCATCAAAATACCTTTGATTCTCTTACTAAAACATTAAAACTTTCACAATTATAATCAAGTAGTTCATGAAATGATAGTTTTCAGAAGGAAGGTAGTATAATTAGTCACAAGGGTGCAGGTTTGATGCTCGTTTTGAAGGGAACATGAAATAGGCGTGACTACGGTCAACCCTTAGTCTTAAGACAAACTTTACATCCCTCTCCGGAGACTAAACTTCAGCCACTTGATTTACTGAAGAAATATTAGTTACTAGTTTTCCGCCCCAGCTTCGCCCGTGGTGTTCATATTTACTTTCATCCCCTATTATGGTACTGGGTTCACGCAAAAATTCAAAAGAAAAAATCACTTTAAATTTTATATCTATTTCCCTAAATACCCTATTTAGACTATTACGAATATTAAAAAACCCAAATCGGTCCAGCCATTCTAAAGATGATAGATGTAGTCCTATGAAGTAATACGTTGTTGTGGATAGCGTAATTGGTAGGACGTTGGACTTGAAACACTTTAAAAGAAGGAGTTTCTCAAATCGGCTGTATTTTTTTAACGACTTCAAAAAAAAAGACGTTACTCAATTCGACCGTATATATATATTTTTTTATGTGTGTTCGCGGATAACTTTGTCGTTTATGAACCGATTTTGATGATTTCTTTTTTAATCGACAGTCATAAAAATTAGTTCATTAGTTTTTCAGTAATTTTGAAAAAAAACTGACTTTATAAGTAAATTATTAGTATCTCAATGAAATATGTACCGATTTTGACGACTTATTTTTTTAAGGATGTACGCGATAGGGCCTGTTCCGCAGCAGTAGGGAACGAGAGACCGCAGGGTACGGGTAGGTGGCTCGAACTCCGAAGACTCGAAGAAAATGAAAACGCTTCTTGTTTGGTTTCACATGGAACACACGGTGGCCACTTGACGGCGGGGCTCTTCTCGGTGTTCGCTGGAGGTCCTCTTGCCACGAGATCTTGACGCCGACTGTGTCTAAGCACCCGGCCGACCTCTATTATATGCACGATCTATTGTCGGACCGGGGCCGCGGCAAGAGTACCTCCCACGCGCGCGCGTCGACCAATCAGAGCCCACCGCCCAGTGAAACACCGCATGTTTTATCGTTTATTTATCATTTAAAGCACACAATTTATATATACAAAGGATATTCACACAAGTTATAGGTTACAATAAAACAACATACAATAATATACAACAACTTTCAGAAAATACAAATGTTCAACAAAATATCGCGTGATATTGGGCCAATCGCTGTGGACTCTTTTGTCCGACCAATGAACACGGATGGCGTGATATTGTTCCCTATTGGGGATTGGTATCTCGTGCGGTTTCTTTCCACGAATGGAAGTTCGACTATCTCTCAGGTCGAATCCAGTATTCTGGCTTTATGAAATACCTAAATCTCTTTATTTAGGCACTAAATGACAAGTTTCAAATATACAATACAAGCAAACATAATACAAGCAAATACTATACAAGTACACAATATTATAATGAACAGCAACAATTATTTACATATACAACAAGTTCAACTGACGGCTTTGATGGAAGACAAGAGTGCCGTGTTCGTGTAGTGATACATCTGGGATGAGTTTATGATGCGCTTGCTTCTATGTTAGGCTTATACCTCTAAATGAATCCTAGTTACGTTCAATTAGCGCAACATATCCTCACCCCTCCATACAGACATATTATTTCGGCCTACATTGTAGATCTAACCTTTCGACCTAAAGGCCTTATGCCACAGCAGCGTGGGTACCGCATTCCAGGCACTGGGCTAAGGGCAGACTAGTAAATCGTACAATCCGCGCGCCGCTGGTCCTATCGCTCCGTCACAGACAGACGACGTGCGATTGGCCGGCGGGCGCGCGCTAGAGGCTCTCGCAAACCTACTCCGAGGTGTGAGCTTGCCTCGGGGTGCCTACCCCGCTCCAGTGCAACGCAGTGCACTCGTACACCTCGGCCTACGTCTACGCATACCGTTTAATGTCTATATTTCACTTTGGCGTTTTCCGCCTTTAACACAATTCACTATGATTTTTAGCACTTTCACTACACTCTGTCGCGAACAAAGGATATAATAATTTCTCGACATTATCTCACAGACATATAACGAAAATCGGTTCAGTAGTTTTTCAGAAATTCAGTAATTTGTCTCTGTTTACGGCTGAAAATTATGTATCAGAGAAAAGCCTTAGCAACGGTTGCTATTGACACGAAGTTGTCAATATATGTATCGACGGTGGTCTAACGGCTAAAGGTATGGTATGGTGCAGTTTAGGATGCAAATGGTTCAAATCCCATCCACAGCAGCATATTTTTTTATTTTTCCATTTTTTTTTACTTGCGTTATTATTTGTCTCTCAAGGCAGCAAAATCACTTAAAAGGGAAAAATAAATTAACTTTTGCACTGAAAAGTAAGAAATAATAAATATTTCGTCGTAGAATTTGAAGACGGTTGGTGCCAAATTAAAAACAACTTAATTCCCAAATTCACTAATCTAGACAATTCATTAGGAACCTACGATCATCAGTACAAACATAAATATATAATATTGAACAGATATTTATCTTCTTAGATGTTTACTTCATTTTGTATCCTAATTTGGCACCAACCGTCTTCAAATTCTACGACGAAATATTTATTATTTCTTACTTTTCAGTGCAAATTTTTGAAGGCGGGTACACTTTTTTTATAAAGTTAATTTATTGTGTGTATGTTACGCGATTTCCCCGCCTATTGTGAACCGATTTATATAGATTAAAAAAGCGATGAATTTTTTCAGAAATTTTGAAAACTGACAACAGGCAATTTTGATATGATTTATTTTTGTTTTTATTATTATATTAGTTAAATGACAACTACACCGTTACGTTTACTAATCATGTTTATGGACGATTTTGACAGTTGTTAATAAACTAATAATATCTTATTAACTTTCATAGACTTTCAGAAATTGTGCGTTGGTCCAACAAAAGTTTTTTTTAACAAATCAGAGATCGGTTTCATAACTCAGTATGCCTCCCGGGACAGTGTTATCGACCCCAGAGTACCCAATAGTAAACGAAGAAGATGGTACTTTTTAATTTTGTCATAGTAGGTACTACATAACAACAGAAACCACTTTTCTTGTTCGCACAAGGCTCAAAGCAAGTAGATACGCGCGAACATAACCAACGAGTGAATTCATAACAATACACTCCAGACGCAATATTTCATCAGCGTCTCGAGTGTTTTTGTAAAAGAAAAGGAGTGTTGTTCCTTCACTTGCTTCACAAAGCGCCAAAGATGTCCCCCCCCCCCAGCCCCTGCCAGTGTTCCCGTAAAAAATGTGAACCAATCTTTTTCACCCGCCTTGGCAAGCGCCATGAATATTAACCACTTTGCGGCCTGAATATAGAGTTTTGATTTAATCAGATGGGCAGTTAATGTTGGAGTTTAATGCCTATTCTTTGATGTCTCAGAGATATGAATTGACGAGGGATTAATTTTTTATTGCTATACTTTTTCAGGTTTCCTTTGAAGGGCTTAAGATTGTTACATGTCCATTGTGACAGTTTTCCTCATTATCACAACTCATGAAAAATTCTTACGAAAATATGATATACGTAAATCACCCGAATCCTGCTGCTAAAAAGTTCGCAAATATTCATACAAATATTATAAATCACGGCTAAACCACTGAACCGATTTTGATGAAATTTGATGCGAAGGAAGCTTGAACCTTACGGAAGGGCATACCCTAGTTTATATTAATCCACCCCCTAAGGGGGTATAATAGGGGGTAATAGTTAGTACGGGTCCACGGGCAAAACTCGCGGAGCGGAAGGCTAGTTTTTATATAAGTACGTAGATTTATATATTAATTTATTATATATTTCACTTTTTCCTCTTTGAAGTCAACTTCATTGGCCATTCTGTAAGTAACATACTCTATGGCGTTGAGGAACAAAACATAGAAAGTAACGGCGTCGATTGCCGCGCTTACGATACTTCAGGGTCGTATTTCAGCTGAAAGTGGGAGGTTACAGATTTAGTACAATCTTCTCATCTGGTACAAACCTGAAATTGGTGTTTGGGAATTAAGATACGACTTTTCTGAATAGGAAAAGTCAAATAAGAATTTTCCCGGAAGTATGAGATTTATACCAAGATAAAAAAATTACAAAAATGCATTGACTGCTGCAAAAACTACTGGAACATATTTTGTTGTGGTTGTGGTTTTCACTATTACATAAATTGATTCACCGGAAAGGTTTACAAATATTAAACACTAGCTGTTTCCCACGACTATTTCAGAATGTTGGCAAACATACACTTCATACATAGCTTTTGTCATGTTCACCTCTGCCCACCCCGTTCCCGTTATCATGCCGTGATGATAGCCTATGTTACTAAGGGATAATTTAGCATTCCAATGGTGAAAGAATGATCAAAATCCGTCCAGTAGTTTTTGAGTTTATTCGTAACAAACATACAAACATACAAAAATACAAATCTTTCCTCTTTATAATGGACCTAATGTTCAGGAGCTGAGAATTAACAGTATAAGTGAATCAAGTCGGGAAAAAGTTAGCCTCAGCGAGTTTTCATGGCGTATGCTGTCTAATCCAGAGATATAACAAAACAATGTAGGAAAGAATTATGTAGAACAAAATTATCTACAAAAAAAGTCTATTATGTAGGTATTCAAATATTTTTCTTTTTAAAATCTGGTGACTTTACCTTAGAGTCAGCAAACAAAAAGATCTCTGAGAGGAGAACTAAAATGTTTATCTATAAATATAATTAATTTAAGTAAAGTTTACATTGAATTTGATTAACTAAATCGATACCTAGCTACTAGTTAAACAAAACTTTCAAAATGGACTCTCAAAACAAATAGAATTTAATTTGATGGCGATTTGATTTAAGTTAATCAATAATCTCTGAATGATTGATAACTTTGCAATTCGTAGTGTAGAAACCAAACCAAATCTATAGCTTTTGTATTCTGTGCCTACTACCAATATTGAAAGAAAATAATAATAACTAAAAACCTACCTTGGAAGCGAGACTTGGGTATGGAATAAGAAGCATGAAAGTGAGATAAACACAGTGGAAATGCGGTCTTTACGTAGAATATGTGATGTAAAGTGTATTGACCGCTTCCCAAACGATGTCATTAGACAAGAATACGGAATGAAAGATGATGTTGTGACTAAAATTAAGAAAAGTAGTTTACGCTGATTTGGACACGTTAAAATATTGAAGGATGAAAGCTTGACTAAAAAGGTTTATATGAAAGAAGTGAAAGGAAATGCTGGCAGAGGACGACCTAGGTTTACTTTTTGAAAGCAATGTTAAAACTACACACAATCGCCGAGCATGTATGAATATAAAAGAAGCAAAAGAGATATGTCAGGATCGTAACAAATGTCATTCGATTGTCTCCTACCCCTCTTTTGATAAAAGGCGTGATGATAGATGGATAGATTTCTAATACAAATCGCACGATTTCGTGGGCAACTGCTAGTTCATAATACCTATTAATAATTCCGTCGAGAGGAACAAGTACAAGAGGGTAAAAATACAATATAATTTTATACACAAACTTATATTTAATTTTAATTTATTATTTGCAAATAAAAAATTGCCTCAAACAATATCGGGGGTCAAAGGTAGTAAGAAAATTGGGGGCTACAGTAGGTTTTTCTTGCTTAAATCTAGAAAAAAAAATTCACTCCATTTTTATCAACTTTTTACAATTTATATGTAAACAGCTCAAGGGATAAAACATCGTTTTAGACTAAATTCCATCAACATTTTGTTTCGTAACCTATTTATTGATAAGAATCTGTATTAGACTGTTGCCCGGAGCTATGTTCAGAAACCAGAAATAAAAGTTAAATAACTTTGATCTTATTTTAACAAGAGAGTTGACTTCAGCACTAATTTTATACAAGCTAACAGGCCCCGGCTTTGCACGGATTCAGATAAACTGGGTCTGTTTTGTGGCAAAAGATACCTAATGAAATATCTAAACTATCGAATTGAAACAATAGTATTCCTGAAAGGCTATCTATCTAACTATCATCATGCCTTTTATTACAAGAAGGGTAGGCATTCGAATGACATTTGCTACGATCCTGACATACCTCTTTCGCTTCTTTTATATTCATCATACCTTTCATACATGCTCGGCGATTGTGTGTACTTTTATTGCTTTCGATTAACATATTTTTATATGTACAATTAAAGTACACCTAGGTCATCCTCTGCCAGTATTACAATTTGCTTTCACTTCTGCCATATAAACATTTTTAGTCAAAATTCATTCGGCGGTTTTGGAGCCATTTCTGACATCCAGACCCGACTCATTATTTTCAAAATGTTATTGTATTTATGCAAGCCTCATCATGCTCCTAAACTTCTTCCAATTTGAATATTGGCATAAAAACGAAAACAATGCGGATTAAAAGATGATGTTGTGAAACAAACCACACTTAGAGGCTTTTCCATCTAAATATACCATCAACAGAACTAGCCACTCGTAACGAACCTCACAAAATGCCATCAGCTATAAGAGGAAGACTTGGTTTCGGAAGTTGTCAGCATATAAAAAAGCATAAATATATGTATGTATGTCATTTGATTGTCTCTGCCTACCCATTTTACTGCCTACCCATACTACATTTTAGAAGCACAGTGGATACTCCTAAAATGATGATGGACATCAGTAGATTATACACGTAGATGCAGGTCAAGCCTTTACAAGTGTAATATCCGCCCTGTGAGCGAACGGAAATGTAGTGATCTGTGCTTGACCCGGTCTATCACTGATTGAAGTTGCATACTATTTTAATAGAAAATCTAGGAACATCTGTGCTATTTCACAGAATCACTATTAATTGTATGGATGTATAGTTGTTACTAAATCACGCCAGAACGGCTGAACTTATCTGGTTTTCACTATTAGATAAGTTGATTCATCGGTAAGGTGTACGAGTATAAAACATTGACCTATAATGTTTAGGAGCTGAGCATTAACAGTATAGGTAAATCGAGTCGGGAAAAGTTAGTTCCACCGAGTTTTCATGGAGTCTGTCTAATTCATCAGAGATATAACACAATGATGAAGGAAATAATTGAGTATGTATCTCTAATTGGTAAGTAGTTTTATGTGGGTATCCAAATTGTTGTAAAATTGTGTAGAGAGATGGAGACAGAAAGTGGTTGTAAGCAGTTGCCGGCAGAAAACCTCTTTTTCGTGAAGTCTGAGCCCCTTTCTACTAATTATTGTAGACGAGTAGGGGTCCAACGCTTGCCGCTGAGCCGATTTTGAAGAAAAAAAATTAAAAAAAACAGCATTTCTCCTACAATGTTCACTCATTTTCTGCCAGCTGGTAGGAGAGGTTTTTTTTTTAAACGAAAAAGAGGTTTTCTGCCGGCAAGTGCTTACAACCACTTTCTGTCTCCATCTCTTTAACTATATATTGTACCCGTGAGAAGCCGGGGGCGAGGTTGTTAGTAATTTAACAAATAATGTTATTCTATTAAAATAAAAACCCCAAAATAAAAATGTACTGCAGTATGTTTCATTGTGATATTTACAATTTATTTCATGAAATTAAAACCGATCGCATACTCTTTCAACTGAAAAAAATACATACAATAAAAAACATACAAAGTTATTACAAACCAATACCTTTACGGCCTTTATACGTTGCCAGAGTTACCAGTAACAGTGTCCACTTTTTGCCAGTTGTCCATATTAAACAGAGCAGGTGGCAAGCCTGTTGCTGCACTTAATGGACCTAATAAGATGAACCGAAACGTGCCACGTGGTAATACGGTTTTTACCTTACATAGCACGAATCTTTTTAAATAAATACTTGAGCCAAAGCAAAATTAATTAGTCGTGAACGTGAAACGAACAGGTAACTTAATAAGAGCAACCTTCACTTTATTTTAACACCTACCCTCATTTGTTGGGATCACGATACTTATGTGCGGCGTTGTAGATTGGTTTTACTGTATACTCGTCTATCTATCATCACGCCTTTTATCCCAAGAGGGGTAGGCAGAAACGAATCGAACGCCATTTGCTACGGTTCTCTTTCGCTACTTTTATATTTATTATACCCTTCATACATGCTCGGCGATTGTGTGTGCTTTTAATATTGCCATCGATTAATATATTTTTTATATGTTCAAGTAAAGTACATCTAGGTTGTCCTCTGACAGCATTTCCTTTTACTTCAGCCATAAATAAACCTTTTTAGTCAATCTTTCATCCTTCATTATTTAGTCCAAACTAGTGTAAACGACTTTTTTCATTTTAGTGACAACACCATCTTTCAATCCACATTCTTCTCTAGTGACATCTTTCCGGATGCGGTCAATGACACATTCTATGTAAATTTAATAATTAGGTTTCCGCATGGCTTGGCCTGTGGAAATTTTCGAAATGTCATATAAAAATGTATTGCTCTATTTTCAGTAAACAAATAGTACGCTTTTGCATATATAATATTTTATTACCTAGATAGATAGGCTACCTAAACATTTCAAGAAGTAATTCCAAAATATCAAAAATAATAAAAATCGTGCATAGAATCAAGAATGAAATCTCTCATATCCAATAACCAAACTTCAGCCTTTTTTCTATTTGAATAGCTAAAGGAACCAACTTGTTACTGAACTACGTAATTTTGCCACAAATTTTGCGGTCGTGGAGCAAAGCGCAAACTTATCGAACCAAAAAACATATAGGAGTATCCTCTTCTACGATTCCAAGCACGTATCCTAAGGTATACCGACCAAAAAGTTCAGTCGTGCAAGTTCGTATCAACCCTTATATAAGGTCTGACAAGCAATCCTTTGAGAAATCATGGTTTTTCCACATATATTCTTTGTTTCAAGCCCAGAGACGTGCCAGGAAATGTTTTGTAAAGCATGAGAGGTGAATTAAAAATTATCTGTAACTCCCCGAGCTCTGAGATCTGTTACAAAAGAGTTGTTTCGTGATCTGAAAAAAGATGGCTTCAAACATGGACGTAAAAAAGTAGAGGATGGATCGCCGCTAAGACAAAAGTGAAGCACCAAGCGTGCATGTGTGCTACCGATTTTATTTATCACTAATATATCTTTAAATTGTAGAATAAGTGGTAAATTACTAACTTACCTATGAAATGTGATTCCTTGAGATTTTTTATGAGTAATGGAGTTGTTTTTGCATAATTTTACTACACAAGACGGCATTGTTTTTTATTTTCTTAATGGCGGCTGATCAGCATAACCGAATGAGAATGTGTGCGTGAGGCTCGTATTTACAAATTGGACAAATTGCAAAAAGTGGACACTGTTACTAGTGTCTCTGGCCACACCGCAAGGTAGACAGGTCGTGAAGTGTCACTGTAATTTAGCATATACTTACTTATTCAATATATCTAAGTGAAATAGCTGTTATTATTTAAATTGGTTTCATTGAATAGGAAATATGCAATGGGTAGTAAAACTTTGCCCCCGTTTTCTCTTTCATAATCTATCAAAAAGCTCAAAAAAACCATTTTCAATAGCTAAGCTACAAAAAAAAGCGATGTATGTAATTGAAGGAAGGTATATGGTAAAATTTAAGAGCTTTTTGATATATGTATTATGAAAGAGAAAACGGGAGGGGGGGGGTTTACTACCCATAATTCCTATTCAATAAAACCAATTGAAATAATAACAGCTATTTCACTTGAAAGAAAAGCTTGTAATATTTAGAGTAGAGAAATTTCCACATATTAAGGTGTAATGTCTGAAAATTACAGGAGCAATTTACATTTTAATGTTTTCAACAACACTTTGAATGTCTTTGTTGAGCGTGGCTTTGGAAAAATGTTGCAAATGTACGAGAAACTTCTCTAAACGCTAAACATAAGATTACCTGTGTTTTATGTAGGTTGCTTTTAAATTCTATTTAATACTATTCTGTATGAAATCAGATGTCGCTAATTGTCAATCCTATTGTAGGTATATAAAAATATTTAACATTATATAAATAATATAACAACCTTCTTAGATAATACTTCTTTATATTAGTGAAAACCGTATGGCAATAAGTACAGTAGTTTTTGAGATTAACACAAAGTCAGCGCGGCGGAGGGACTTTAATTTATAATATGACGTCATCTTATAACTGTCAAAAATATGGCAAATCTCAGTTAATCCTGGAAAGGTGAGTTTATTTATACAACATTTCCTCACCACAAAATTATAGTTATTATTTGAAATTGGATTGAGCCATATTTTTATTATTTAGGGTTCTAAAGAGCCGTAGTTTTCAATACGAGCATTGCCTTTGCATTTTGGAAATTATGGCTATTTAGAACTTTTAATAATATGGCTCAATCCAATTTAAAATAATAACTATCAACTGTGTGGTGAGGAAATGTTGTATAAATAAACTTACCTTTCCAAGATTAACTGAGTTAAGACAGTTATAAAATGACCTTGACCAACGGTCCTTAGATTAATGATGTAGCATACAATGTAGAATACAAAAAAAGAATAGAATCGCGTCAAGTTTGCTTTAAGTGAAGAAAGACTATGAAAGATGAGTAACTGATGCAAAAATAGTTACTTTTGGTTGGAGAAGTGCACGAGGGGAAGCTATAACTGAATAATTGGCCAAGTTGCGAGTTCTAATCAGGCGCTGATGGTTCTTAACCATTTTTGACGTGACAACGTCTTATAATTCGATGAAGCCGGCTGCACGCACGAAAAAACATGACTCATGCGGCGTTACCTCGCGGCGTTACCTCGCTCTGAGGCGTTCCATTTAAGGCTTGAGGTGCAAGCGAGAGCGCGGAACGAGCGACAAAGAGGCACAATCGGCCTCCGCGTTCGGCAGCGTTCGACATCTGTCTCTCTCTTACTTGAGTGAGCGATGCGTCCGCGTGGACAGTTATAACGTTGTCACGTTCAACTATCGTCAGTAAACCGACTTTACAGACAACCGATTTTTTTGGTCAGAACTTTAAGACATGATTTTCGTTTAGGTCTTCCTGTAAACTATAAGAACGGCCCTATATTTCCTATTTTTTTCAAAATTTTCAAGTCCGTTGTTTCAGAGATAAGGGGGGGAGGGGGGAACAGTCGATTTTCGTACCACCTACATTTTCTTTAATATAATTTAAACTATGCATTTTAAAATCATAAAAATTATATATGTGTGTTCTTTATAACGAGTCCTTTTATTGAAAATATATTTTTTTTAAGTTTTAATTTTTCCACCAAAATTAACCCCCAATATAAAAATTCGATTATTTACGCTACAAACTCTATTTAAGAGGATCGTGTAGCTCAGCGTACGCAGCGAAATAGGTATTTAGAAAATCATATTCTGTCTCAAGCGCGCTCTTCCCCCGGGCATCAGTGCGACAGAGAGCACTGCAGCTCGTGAGTGTTTGTAGGTATGTTCTTAGTTGAAAATTGCGTTTTGGGCGAAAACGATTTACACCTGCTAAACTATAACGAAACCTTATAATTTTGGTGTCAAACGTTTAAGCAGATTATAATCTACGTACGTACGTTTTGCTTTTTTTGAAATTTTGCTTGGTTTTTCAAATACAGACGGTTTATTACCAGCAAGTTATGAACCAAAAAAACCGAAATTTGAGGGGCTTATAACTTTTGACCTATCACGAATTTTGATAAAAGGAAAAAATACGTACGTAGTTTTTCATTATGTCAGTAACATATTACAAAATCGTTAAAATTAAATAATATTTAGGGGTAGTAAAACGTTTTCTCCGTTTGTATGGACATGGACGCGGTACACTACACTCTTAAGTACCAAGTTTCAACTTTTTTCGTCCAGTACATTCCGAGAAAATAAGCTGTGACAGACGGACATATAAACAAATGAAATGGGGTGTGTATCAACTTGAAACTTGCTATAAATACTCTACAAAACAAATAACAAAACACGTGTTTTAGGATTTTTCAAAACAACCCTTAAGGAAGGGTGCAACGGGGTGTCAAAGTTTGTATTGCAAAAATGTTGTTTTGGTCGTATCTACTTGAAACATAGCTAACATAGGAGCTAGGTGACCTAAAGAAGGATTTTTTTTAAAAACAAACGGGCTGTTTAAATTATGGGAAATATTTTCGCATTTCAAAAATTTTAACATGGTCTGGGAACACGAGGCCACATGAGTTATAAATAACAAAATTAAGAAAAAACTCTTTACATAAATTACATCACTATTGCTAATACAACGCGTAGATATTGTTCATTTTATTTAATCGTTAAAATGCATAACTTATTCTACATAGGGAGGGAGGTAGACCATAAAATAATAATGACAGCTCGTTATCATGATGACAGAACCTCGCATTCATACTCCAACCCACAGGAGAGTGATGCCACAATACGGTAACACTTAGAACTTTACATACGGTTACATACATAGAACATACGGTTCACCGAAATCGACCACAGACTCGTCCAATTCATGTAGGCGCGGTCCGCCATCCGTTTTCAAATCGTTGTATTTGTGGTTGATTTCGATGGCCGGAACGATCTGTCACACACACTCATCCACCGCTGATAGTTGTTTAATCGAATCTTGTCTGTGTGGGTGAGTGAATTGCATGTGATGTAGATCGTATGATTTACAATGATAATGTGTGGCCTGTCTTCAATCTCGATCATACGGCGGCCGGACCGATGAGCAGGGTGGAGGGAAAGAGACCTTGAGGACCAAGCCCAAAACCATGGACCGATTAAGTGTCCGAAAACCTGGACACCTCTATTATCACAGCCCTTCATCAGGCAGAGGACCGCAAATTTTTCGTTCAGTAGATTCGAAGAAAATAAGCTGTGACAGACAGACAGACACAAGAGTGATCCTATAAAGGTTTTCGTGATTCTATGTCATGTCATTATTCGGCATATACACTATAAAATAAAGGCTATACTTGACATTGGCAAACCACCGATTAACATTGTTGGAGCCATATTAAAAGAAGAATATCTAAGTTTTTCGTTTTTTCACATAAATGCAGTACCTACTAGAAATTTACGTAGACTGTGTGATTATTAATTGTATTGACTGCATCCGGAACGATGTCATTACAGAAGAATGCAGAGTGAAAGATGGTGTTGTGACTAAGACGAAGAAAAGTAGTTTACGCTGGTTTGGACACGTTGAAAGAATAGAAAAAAGAAACATTGACTAAAAAGGCTTATTAAAAAATCGCCGAGCATGTACGAATGGTATGATGAATATAAAAGAAGCGAAAGAGGTATGTCAGGATCGTAGCAAATGGGATTAGATAACCTACTATATAAAAGCAAATACATATAGAAGACAGGCGTGATTAGAATGCACGGAAATAAATCAACTGCTCACAGATCGTTCGTATATCGTTTCTTCCTCGGAGATAGAACTGCTCTATTAGCATAAATAATTGAACTGGCGATAAGGACATTTTGTGATTGTACACACTACACTTTCTCCCACAGGGGCGGATACAGGGGGGAGACAACGGGGGTACCTAATTATCCCTTACCCCCCTCTGACTCACGACTGAAGCACTTTGACCTATTTGATAAAAAAAGAAAATGACCGCCCCCTCACTTTTAAAAAAATATTTGTTTACATACATGATACGTGAAACTAAAAAGCGTTTTAAAAAACTACTTCATATAGGTAAAGAACAAAATACTCAAATAAGTTTCTTAAGGCAGTTCCCTTAGCAAAACCGTAAGAATTGTAGATACTTTTTAGAGGATCTCTTCTCGTTAATTATAAGGACTAAAAATAAATAAGAATATAAAAAAAATCTTTAATAACTCAACTACTTAGTCTTTCCAATTTTTATTTTATTTTATTTTTGTTTTAAATAATTATAAAGTGGGTATACAAACAGGGTCATACTTTGAAGTCCTTTTTATTTGCGGTTTACACCATTGAACGGACAATTTTATGCTCTAAACATTACTCTTTTAATTTTTTTATACAACCTATTATTACATAATTTTATAATAAAAATACTAATTTATAATAATAAATAATAAATAATACTAAATCACATAGAAATTCTAGAAAGAGAGGCGGTACCTACACTATCGCTTCTCTACTCACACTTAGCGAATTCGACAGCGGCTGAAGCCCCATGCTATTCATATTTTCAAGGCGGTTTGGTACAGGGAGCCCCTTAAAATAGTTTCTATCTTTGAAATAAAAATACTTTACATACCGAATTCCGCTTCATATTTTACTTTCTCAGTTTTTCATTACGACAATAATTAGGCTTCATATGAAGTGTTTCACCAAAGGGAAAGGCAGAGACTATGGAGCGCCACTTCTCTTGATTCATCCACATCCATACATCGTTCCATACACGCACATACCTAGACATACCTATTTGATCAATGAAAGTTCGCCTTGGTCGTCCTTTCCTTGTTGTTCCTTTCGGTAGGTTTTTTTTTTTTTTTTACTTTATATATTTGTTTAGTCATTCTTTCATAACACATTCGTTCAACATATTCAAACCATTTCAGCATTGTCATTTAAGTATTTATTTTCTTAATTTTTATTATTTATTAGTCAATAATATATCAATAATATATATATAGTCACATTAAATTAGGTACTGTTTCAATTTTATGTAGGCAGTGTGGACACTGAAAGATTTCTGAATAAATAGTTGGGGAAAATGGTTGGTCCACTTTTATTTAGAGTAACTCTGTTCTACTACCACCATTTTTTGTTCCTGAGTAATGGACAGATTGAAGAACAAATGGCTAACTTCGGTAACTCATTATTCGTTCGCCGATATGCTGCATATTTTATTTTCTTTCACATTTTTTAATCGGCTTCTCAATCACGCAGTTTTGGAAGGATTTGGAAGAATATTGCAATGAGGACGAACAGAATATTTCCACGGTCTTTATGCCATACGGTGTGGCCAGAAACACCAGTAACACTTAATAGACCTAGATGTGCGGATTCCCGCTTTAACTGACCTCCGAAGCACAAGAAGTCGATTATCATAACTTGAAAGGCATGAGACTGGGAGGATTATAAATAAGCTACCTATATTACATTTTTTCCAGGAAAATGGGATAGGATTTTAGTTTTATATTGACGCCCAAAATCGGAGAAAGTAATAATTTAGTTACATAGTACGGAACCCTACTCATACAGAAAATTGTGGAAAGTGACATCTAGTGGTGTCCCATTACAACATCATGGGAATAAATAAAATATTGTACAATGTTAGTACATTGTAATACTAGTGTTTGCCCATAGATGGCGCTTCAATTAATTTAATATAAAATTATTAATTTTTGAGTACTGGGAGTACCCAACTGAACAGACTGGCTGCATTACCGCTTTTAAAACTATAAAAAAAAATAAGTATAAAAAAAAATATAAAAAAAACTTTTCGACCGTGACAGGACTCGAACCTGCAATCTTCGGATCCGAAGTCCGACGCCTTATCCATTAGGCCACACGGTCTTGAAGTTGTAATCCATAAATAGAGAAAACATTACACAACAATCGATTTTCCTGTTTGATGACGTCATTAACCATGAAATACTTGTGTCTCTGGCTGTGCTGCACTGCAATACCTAGTGCCCTTGTCACCGCCAGTATAATATAATCTACAATAACTTCTCGTGCTTCGCAGGGCATGTATCACAATACTTACGTCTGTTATACAAAATTGGCCACACCGCAATGTAAATTGTTACACCAGTACTCAGAATAAGGATATTTCTAATAGCCCGCGCTCGATTCCTTATTCTGAAAAAAAAATGAAATTTCTTTAGTCATTAGTCTGAGACATGGTTGACAACCAAATGACCACTCCTGTCATTGTTGCGGTTTATAATGATACAGCATTTTTAAATGAACATAAATATATTTTCTAGTAAGAAAATAACATGAAATTAGCTTTTAAATCTATATTATGAATGACTTTTTATTTCTTTTTACATGTCCGTAGACAGTCCAAAAAAACGTCATTAGTTTTATAATTTCATGTCATGGCGGACAACGCACGTGCCCCGTCGTGACATGATGGCGAATCCGGTTTAATCCCGTCCGCACTGTGATGGTTGTGATACTTGTGATTAGTCATATCACAGTCGGCGGGTATCTTAGCTATCGATTTATTGGCTATTGCTACTGTAACGTCTATAATACTTGACATTGGCAAATCATCGATTAACATTGATGGAGCCATTATAAAAAATATAAGAACTAAGTACATTAGTAGAGATACATAGGTACCTAGTCAAGTAGAAAAAAATTATACTATTTATATTAGGTATATTATTTATACTATACTTTTTATTACCTATTGTAATAAAATTGTTTAATAAATTGCAAGCAATAACAATCCCCGACAATTATTCACATAAATTAATCATGCAACATTGCATACATATGCAACAATTTTAATATAAAAATAGTAGGTAGGGATTACTCATATATTATTTTAAAGCAATGATTGTAAGACATTAATGTAATCTCTATAAGCCGAGTGATTACCCCCATCCCCCCCCCCCCCCCCATGGGCTTCATAACATCCCTCTTTTTCATTGGGGGTAAAAAATGGGAGTGGTTCAACATTGGTAAAATATTGGTCTACGAATCTACGACTAGGTATAGCAACTAAAATAGGCAGGTAGAATACTGTGGTAAAAAGTAAATTGGTTAAATTTTATTCAACTATTTTGTATTTTCGAATATGATATTATGCCATCTAGTATCGAAATCGAAAATCTTTCATTTTCGACTAGTGCTGCCATCTAGAAAACTTATCATTGAATTAAAATATTAGTACAATTTACCACCAATAGATGGCGTTAGACGTTCACAAAATCAGGAAATATTGAATTTTTTATGTTCCTAATGCAGAATGAACTTGTCGATGGAGCTGGTAGGTATTTACCTACTTTTTTTCTATAGACTTATAGCTCTGAAATGGCTGAATGTATTTTGATGAACCTTTCAGGGATCGTATAGTTCATTATAGACTGGAATCTGCTTTTTTAAAAACTTTTTGGTAACTCGACCGATTGTTCCCAAAATCGATATCAGTGGCCACTTGGCCAGAATAAAAAAATTACAACTTTTTTTATTTTCAGCTACTGGACCGATTGTTTTCAAAATCGATATCTGACGGACCCTAAATTGTCCCCAAAACAAATCCGAGGCCAGAATTAAAAAAATACCTGTTTTAACGTGAACGAAGGGCAAACAAACAAACAGACATGGAGTTGCTATTGTCCAGGTTTGTCTACGCCTGCCTACAATGGCAACACTGGGAGACACAGAAGGAGATGACAATTTTGTCATTTTGTCCATAAAAAGCTCAGATGAATGACTACTAGATGTAACCAAGAAATTGTCAGAGTAGGTTTAGGATTTTTTTCTAGGGGAGCTCTCGACTAACTTTCCATGTCTAGGTACTTCAACTAAGAACTACCTAAGTTTATTTAAAATGAAACCTAAATAGGGATGTTATCTGGAAATGTTACAAAATATTTTGTATCTTAAATTTCAGTAGGTAAGTATTCAGGATGGACGTAAAATGAAAATACCTACAATAGCTGAATTTTAATACAAAGAGGCGGTTTTCAGTAAGCGAGAGAATTATTTGGGTACGTATTTATCTACAAATCTTATTATTTAATATTATACCTAAATGGGAAATATTGTCTATGAAAATATAATTTTCAAAGAATTTTATTAACTAGACATTATAATATACATATAAAAGTAAACGTAGGAGGTAATAGGTACCTATAGACAGGGCCGGATTTGCCCTTAGTGCCGCCCTGGGACACCGTAAAAAATGCCGCCTACGATAATTATTAATGTGCAAATTTCACAGATCGTTCCGGCCATCGAAATCAACCACAAATACAACGATTTGAAAACGGATGGTGGGCCAAGTGGTGGTACAAGAATTGGACGAGCCTGTGGTCGATTTCGGTAGACCGTATGGCAACCTTAAGGCAACCCGTGGAGTAGGTAAAAAAGAATGAAAATAAAACAACTTACTTACATTATAGGTTCTCTTTTTGGTCTATTGACATCGAATCAGTCGACTAAAAATAATATTTTGCATTTGCCAGTAGAATTTACCATTTAACAATTTTTTCTTTTCATCTCCTTTCCTGAAAATAATAGGAATATACAGCAGCGATAGACTTGCCACTTGTATTTACTATGTTCAGCTCACTAAATGTACCTAGCCATATCAAAAGGTACACAAGCCGTGATGGTGCTTGGCTAGAAATTAATATTAAACTTTCAAGCCATAAGTATAGACCTATACCTACGCACCAAACTTACCAAAAATTGTCATATCGGCAGGTTGAAGGAGCCACTCCAAACCAAACTTGCCAAATTGAACTACCGAGGGCCAGTGAAAGAGCAAACACATTTGGCTGAGTGTTTCTTGAACTAAATTGGCCCTTAAGCGACCAAGCAACCAAGCGGAAAATGTCGCACGGGGCCTATAGGGTGGCTAATGATTTGGTTTAGGTATTTAACCGAGGTAGAGTCGACTTGGAAAGCTTTTAAAAAGAGGGTTTTTTACTTTAATTTCGAATAGAAATCTGAGTTTTGCAAATGGACTTGTTATCAGAAATATCTATTTAATAGAGTCAATTCTGTTATAAATGTCACAAAAGAATAATATAAGTATGCTAAGACTCAAAAAAGAGGGTTAGAAAAAAAAATTTTATAAGTATACTATACCTAAGCCTAATTATTGTGGTACATATTTATAAATTGAAAAGACCTATAATACCTATACTTATATATTTTTTGGAAGTGAATAAACAACACTAGAGGTATTAATTGATGGGACTATACGAAAAATTAATATAAAATTAAACAAACCTCTAAACAAATATTTTACTGTCTAGAAACAGTACTAAAATGCATGCAATGATTCTGATTTTTTGACAGATTTTTTATCTAGCAATATATCTACTATCGTAATACTGTTCTATTTTTTAATCAAATTTTCAGCAAGTTCCTTTATTCTCATTTTCGAGATTTTATGTAGGTACGCACTGCACGCGTGTGTGCGTAAGCGCTCGTGTACCGACACTACCGGCTGCAGCCTGATGCTATATTAATAGAGTCTGCGGACTGAAACTAGGGCTCAGACTACACGAAAAAGAGGTTTTCTACCGGCAAGTGCTTACAACCACTTTCTGTCTCCATCTCTCTAACCGCTATACCACATTTTTGTATATATTTCGACCCGGCTTCGTCAGTGAAATTTTTGAAACGTGCAAAAAGTAGCCTTTGCCAGTCTTCTCTGTCATGATTTTAAACCGACTTCGAAAAAAAGAAGGAGAAGGTTCTCAATCCAAACTGTATTTTTTTATGTATCTATGTACTATGGGGTTACTCCGCCAATTGTGAACCGATTTTGATGATAAGTATCTTTTTTATTCGACTGATAATTCTTCTGGATTGGTTCCACTTTAATTTAATGTCATGTAAATTGGTTCACTGGTTATTCAGGAATTTTGAAATAACTGACTTTATAAGTAAAATCTCGATGAAATATGCACCGATTTTGACGACTTATGTTTTAGGGACATTTAATAATTTGTCTACCTACATTATCTCACAAACATATCATGAAATTGACAATTTTCGTATCGACGGTGGTCTAGCGGTGGCTCAAATCCCACTCACAGAGGTTTTTTTTTTTTCCATGCATTTTTTTTAATACCGATAGTATTTTGTCTCTCAGGGCAGCAAAGTCACTTTAAAGTGAAAAATAAAACATATAAAGTAGATAACCTAGATACCAACTCCAAAAATTGTGCAATAACCCACCTACCTACCTAATAAAAAATAATATTTCGTCATGGAATTTGAAGACGGTTGGTGCCAAATTAAAACATATTTAGCTCTCAATTTTAATAATCTAGGTGATAATATTGAACAGACATTTATCTTCTTAGATGTTTACTTAATTTTGTATCCTAATTTCGCACCAACCGTCTTCAAATTCTAAGACGAAATATTTTAAAATTATAAGTAAGTAGGTAGGTAGGTACCTATCTTACTTTACAGTGCACAATTTATACTTTTAAAGTATACTTTTTTTAAAACTTTATTTACATTTTCAGAACTAATAATTTGTTTTTTGGGATTCCATGTCATGTCATGGCGACCAACGCACGCGCCCGCCGTGGCGTGATGGGGAATCCAGTTTAATCCTGTGATTAATCAGTGATTATATATCACATAGGACATTATCACGGTCGGCGGGAGCATCCTACCTTCCAATTAATCGGCATATTAAAAAAAATATAGAATAGAATAGAATATTTTTTTATACATACATATTTTCTTCTTTGCATAGTAAAAAAACTACAAGACAATGCACCTATCCCCGCGCGTCCCGCCTCACGTTTACCTCCCACACGCTCTTTGTATAACATAAAAGACCGCGCGCCACGTCCTATTGTGTGGGACAATGGAAGCTCCGCCCATTTCATAGGCGGTATTGTTTCATCCCATTGTATTCGGTTGCGATTGGCCCGCGAAAAGTTCTAGCTACTGTTGAGATAGGTAAACCAAGGATATTAGTATAAAGAAATATTTTTAACAGACTTAAAAAAGGAGGCTCTGAATTTCTTAATTCATTTTTGATGTATAAAAATCTTAGCTAATGTGTAAATTTCGTAAGTGTGTAACCAGAAATACTGGCAGGCTAAATCTATGGGTAAGACCTATATTTATCATTCAACAGAGTAGGTATTCTTGTTGGCTTGGTCCATTTCTTTGTAATGAGAGTGGGTTACCATAATGATGCCTCTTAACGTGTGACGTAGGTACCTAATTTATGGATGACCCCCAATTGGTTCACTAGTTTTTTAGGAATTTTGAAAAATTGATTTAATTTAGGTACATCCATATTATGTGGGTCTACGAGTCGTATTAGTAATGGACAGGTAGGTATCTACTACTTACTAATACAGACTAGCTTAGTAGAATAAGAGGTACCTACCTAGTGAGTTTAGTAATAGTAGTACCTACCTATTAAAGATAGTATCTATCTGCTAGCTGACACGTGCTAAAACTTCGCACCGTTAGTTCTATAGTGATCTACAAACAGATTGCGTCTTTTACAAATTTGTTTGATTATTTCTCGTCATTAGAGGGGAACATTATCTTCAAAATGACATATCAAACATTAAGTAATTTTGATGAAGTATTAAGGGATATAATGGGTATAGAAAATATATCATATATCTACCTATTATATTAGGGTAAATGTGGGATAGTTGCCCAACATTTTTAAATGGGTGAGTAACATACATACGATAAGCATTTAAGGGTCCTATATTGGGAATTTTTCTGGGATAACTATTCCCAATTTCTCTGTAAATAATCCACCTGTGTCACTGTAATTTACCATATAGTTACTTATTGAATATATCTAAGTGAAATAGCTCTTATTTTTTCAATGGGTTTTATTGAATAGGAAATATGGGTAGTTTAACTTTGCCCCTTCTGTCTCTTTCATAATCTATCACAAAACTCTAAATTTTTTTTAAAGCGCTTTTATACCATTACCCTTCAATTATATACCTATGTCGAATTTTTTGGTAGCTTATTGAAAATTTAAAATAATAATTATTTTATTATTTTTGCCAAATTAAAAAATAATAAAATTTTTTTTTTTTGAATTTTCAATAAACTACAAAAAAAAAGCGATTTATATAATTAAAGAATAATGGTATAAGAGCGCTTTAAAAAAAATTTAGAGTTTTGTGATAGATTATGAAAGAGACAGAAGGGGCAGAATAATCCTTTATTCTACCACCCATATTTCCTATTAAATAAAACCAATTGAAAAAATAACGACTATTTCACTTAGATATATTGAATAAGTAACTATATGCTAAATTACAGTGACACAGGTGGAGTATTTACAGAGAAATTGGGAATAGTAATATCTCCATACAAATTCCCAGTATAGGACCCTTAATAATGTAACACTTTTGTGGTGGTTTGTGCAGTTATCTTAGGCGAAAATAATAGAGAAAATTAAAAATTATTTCTTTCATTTGTTTAGTTATAAATGAAAAAAACAAACATTGTAAATGAGGATAGATGCTTACTATGTGGGGTAGACGCCACATTAATATTTTGACTAGTGGGATGGTTGCCCTAAGGAATTAATGAAAGAATTATGCGATTTATATATTAATTAATGAATGACTTTTATTACTTTTATCAACATTAGTTGCCTTTATGGCACAATCATCTTCGATAGGTACTACCTAAACTATTTTTTTTATCAACAAGAACAATCTTTTAATTTCACATAAATAACCTCCTAATTACCTGGGTACCCTGGAACCGTAACACGGTTTCGGGAGCTGTAAGGCGGCAACCCGTGAAGAAAAAAAAAAAAAAAAAAAAAAAAAAAAAAAAAAAAAAAACCTCCTAATTACTTATATTAAGTTATTTTTTAGATTATTTTCATGGCGTAGTTACAATAATCGCCATACATGGTGAAGGTTTCATGCAGCCACTTCTTACACATTATGCATTGAATCCAGTCTACCTTCAATTTTGTCTTTCCAAAATCTTCAAAACATTCCACACATTGATTGCCGCATTTTGAGAAGAGTTTGACTCATTTGAAAGACTATAATCTCTTTCATCGTAAATTTTGCCTATTTGTTTCAATGTCTGAACTTTACGGTCAGAACGCTGAATTGTATTTTGGATGTTGATACTTTTAGTCTGATTTCTTTTTTTTGGTCTCAGTTTCTTGGCTCTCTGGTCATTTTCTTTTAGAAAATCATCAGAGGGACAAGTAGAACTTCCAGTTATCTCGTTAGGTATAGCCTTACAAATACCATCGGCTAAACGAGGGAGAATTTGTCTTCCGCGGGGTTAATTTATATTAGCTACGTACCTATGTATTTATGAGATGTATGGGTAAAACCAGAGGCAAACAGTAGTTTAAAATATTTCGGAGATTGCTCACAGAAACATATAAGATAAGGCGTCCTACCCACTTACTAACAAAATAATAAAAAAAGTCAATGTGTGTGATACATTACATTGTATAGATTCGAAAGCATTCGGCTGCGTCATAATATTAAAACGTTTGATCTAAAAAAGCGATAAAAAATTATATAGAATGAACTTAGGTAGGTTTCGGTGCGGCCTGATACCAGTTCTCCATATTTATACAATATTTACCTATACTTGTGAGTACCAGAATAACTGCAAATATGACAATGACAGTTGGATATAACTGTCAAAAATATAGAAAATCTCAGTTACCTAAGTGAGTTTATTTATACCTACAACATTTTCTTACCACACGTTGATAGTTTTTACTTTAAATAATTGAGCCATATTTTCAATATTAATAGTTCTAATAGTTCTAATAATTCATAGTTTCCAAAAATGCAAAAGAAAGGCTCGTTTTGGAAACTATAGCTATTTAGAACCCTAAATAATAAAAATATGGCTCAATCCAATTTAAAATAATTACTATCAACTGTGTGGTAAGGAAATGTTGTATAAATAAATTCAACTTTCCAGGATTAGGTAACTGAAATTTGTGATAGTTTTGACAGTAACAGTTATAAGATGACTTTGACCAACGGCCCTTAATAGGATAAAACACTTGTTATACCTCAGATACTCCAATTAGTGAACGAACACGACATGGCTATACATTTAGTACAGTTATTGACTACAAGTTAACATACCTTCATGAAAGAAGAAAATTATCTACCTATAAGTACCGGGCCGGTTCTTGAGCGGTGGTCGTTAGATGCGCAGAACACTATTTTTGAGTCTGTTTGACGGTATGAGTTATTAATTTAAATTTTACCAGCAGTAAAACGCAATCGTAAAAACAAACACCAATAAATCAATTATAATAAATATACAAGTTATATTGCACTCGAATTACATATGCGCAAACACTCCCCCACTTTTTCGTCGAGCGCTCAAGAACCGTCCTGCTACACAATATTAAAATAAAAAAATAAAATAAATAAAAATAATTAAAACACACCTCTAATACCACCTAGTAGGTATACCTACTGAAACGTGACTGAAACATGAAACACCTTTATTTAACATATTAAACAGAACAGGCGTGTAGATAACTGTAACGCCGGCTTTACTTGCCCTCCGAAGTACAAATAAAACACATACCTATTCTTATAGAATATCGGTGCATGTTGATACCTACCTACCTATACCTAAAAGCAAGGCCGAATCGTATCCACGAATTTTATGAACTTTAAAAAAAAACAAAAAGAGAGGTAGGCAGAGACAATCGAATGCTATTTGTTACGATCCTGACATACCTACCTTATATTTATTTTATAGGTAGGTAACTAAGATACTTTTAATATCGTGAAAATTGGCAACCGAATCCGTTTAGTAGTTACAAAGAAGTTTTAGGTAAATGCGACTGACAGACTGCAGTTTAGCAACTAAGTAGATAGAATTAATTTAGGCTTTCATAAAAAATAATAGAGTTTTTTAAAGAATCGTAGTCAGACAATAGTATTGATCGACTCGCGGGCCACTGTTGGGACACGACACACGCGAGCTGTGATAGGGTGACTATAATAATTCACTGAAAAAAAAAGGAAAAAATAATTAAATAAGTATTTCGTTGAATTTGAAGTCGGTTGGCAAAGGCTTCAAAATTAAGGGGAGGAACGAATAATTTTTTTTATTTTGTACAAAATGCCATTGACACCACTAATGGTGCGAAGTATTCGCACGGGTCATCTAGTTTTATCTTATTTGTAATTAATTGTCTAGATTAGTGAAATTTAGCATGTATAAAAAGGTATGATGAATATAAAAGAAGTGAACGAGGTATTTGAGGATCGTAGCAAATGGCATTCGATTGTCTCTGCCTATATACCTACTTCTCTTGGGATAAAAGGCGTGATGATAGATTGGACGTCTAGATAAGCACCAAATGTCATCCAAATCCGTAAGTAAATTGCAAATCATACTAAGTTAGGAATTATTATTTATACAAAATCAAAATATATGGACAACACACAACAATGGAGTCACGATCGATGGGCGTCGCGACGTCGCCGTTTTCTTCATGAATTCGTTTACCATACCTCACTTATATTGTTCACCTAGTTCATTGCCGCGTCTGTCTGTCTGTCTGTTGTTTCACTGGGAAGGTTTACGAGTATTAAACATTGACCTATCATGTTTAGGAGCTGAACATTTACAGTATAAGTGAATTAGTGAAAAAGTTATCTCCAGTGAGTTTTCATGGCGTATGCTGTCTAATCCGTTAGAAAATTTACAAAATGATGTAGGAAAGAATTGTGTAGAATAAAATTATCTACAAAAAAGTCCGCGGTAGCATATATGTATCTCTAATAATAAGTAGTTATAAGCATATTTATATAAGTATTTAAAATTATGTAAACCTAAGGTTTTTCTAGATTTCTGATTTCTAGTTATACCTAGGTATGTATGAATGCAAATTTCATGTCGTATAGAATGAAGAAAAGCAAACATAAAACTGTTGGCATAGAACACAATGTATCATCACATTATTTTGTGCACTCCGAAGCAAGAGAAATCAATTTTTGCCTCGCGTGATTGAACCGGGACGGGACCTCCTTCCTATTTAATTTAGTCTAACCCTGGAAAATATATTTTCAAGAAAATTATGTAAGCAGCATTATGTTATGTTTCCTACATAAATTCCATTCAATCTTTTTACCTATAATAATATATACTTATGTGGAAATCAATGAGCAAATATTAAATAGGTACATTGGTACAAAATTAAAAGCAATTATTTTCTATTCAACACCGTTCTACAGTTCCAATAAGTTCTACCACGAACAATGAACATTGCATTACGTCGATTAATAACTAGGAAGACCACGATTTGGGAAAATGGCAGGACTTTTCTTTATGGATTCATCATCATAATTATGATAATTCTGATCAAAAATCAAAGGCAGATAAAATTATGATAATATTTGAAACCTGAAGCAAAATAGAGTCCGCCAATCTTTTTCCTTCGACTTTTCCTAGCTTTTCAAGGTTGTCAGGGGTTACCGAAGTAGTTGAGGATGCCCTAGAAGCAAAGAGATGACAGTCTTGAGATGACGTTCGTCCTGCGAGCGTCTCCAACACCACATTTCGAAAGCGTCAAAGGCTCGTTCATTCTGATAGTCCAGGATTCGACACCTAACTGCCAGTCCCTGATAAATAAAAAATATGGTCTCCCCAATACAAATAATTCCTAAGTCTTCAATCCATAACAACTCAATTAAGGTTCCATAAACGCCGCTTGCCACTGACGGTGGTACAACAACTGAGTACTAAATAATTGGCTTGAGCTCGAAGCTAATAATTAAGTTGTATTCTGAAGGAGCCTCTAAAGGGGTTTCCAATCAAAGTTTTGTACCAGGCCAGTTTGACAATGCGCTCTTGCGTAATTGCTGCCTGGGTAATCTTGATTCTTGAGAGAGTTGATTATAGGAGGCGGTCTTGGTCGTTGTGAAAACCATTTTAAGATATCTAACTATACCAATATGGCACATTACTACATTGAATACATATTCATCGCCAAAAATTTATAAAAAAATCACATGACCAACTTCAGTGACCAACTGGCTCTTATTTTGGTCAAAGAATAAGCATTGCCATCCAACGAGACAATGTAGCCAGTCTGTTGGGTAACTCTCCCAGTAGATAGCGAGTTACATGAAAATTTTTATAAATAAATTAAATGTAAAAAATATATATATAACATACTAGACTTTCAGCCCTCGGCTCCGCCCGTGAATATATTCGAACAATATAAATTATAACCTTTGTCACTCAGGGATATCGTAGCTTTCTATTAGTGAAAGAACTTTTAGAATCGGTTCAGTACTTTTGAGTTTAATCATTACAAACAAACATACAAAAAAATAATTTTACCTCTTTATAAGATGTAGGTAGGTACCAAGTGAATCAATTTGGGGAAAAAGTTACTTAGTCCCCGCTAGTTTTCATGGCGTAGGTATGCTGCCTAACCCAACAACCTTAAAAGATTCGTAGGTCTAGCCCAAATAACAGAAAGATGTAGAAAATAATTGTATTGAACAAAATAATCTACAAAAAAGTGCGCGGTAGTATGTATCTATCTCTAAGAGTCGGTAGTTTTATAACTTAACAATTTAATATCCATTGCCATGGTCACTCTTTATATCAAAGTCATTATTTCCACCTTTAGATTGTATGAAACCTTTAGACGTCGTAAAGGCACGATATAAGCCAAGTTAAGCCTTGTCGATCCAAGTGGACACTCCTCTTCAAAGGCCAGTAAGAGGCTTCTGAGGATCAAATAAAGGCCTCAATAAGACAGCCCGTAATACATTTAGACGGTGCTGTGCATGTATGTATTTTGGAAATAGATCTACATGTTGAAAATTACGAGTATTTTGATGCGACAATGAGTTTGTTTATAGAGCAACGGATACATGTGATTTTTTGCACAGAGATAGTTGGAGAGGTGAGTGACATAGGACTTTTGTCACATTAAAAAAAAACTGCTATTTTAAAATATATGCTTGGTTTAGGCTATTTGCTGTGGAATAGGTTTAAAAATTTCGAAATAGATATTTATGGGATATTTTCAGGAAAATATAAAAACGACATGTCAGGATCGTTAGCAAATTATCCTCGATGATGGGATAATAGGCGTGATGATAGGTTGATGGAAAAATTCTACTTATATCGTTGTTTCCTTTTTTTTTACTTTTCTTATTTGCTATACAAATTTTGCATGTCTTTTTATTGTTTAATTTTTAAATATGTAGGTAATATGTTAATAATTATGTAAAATTATTAATATAACGTCCTTTAAGAATTTTAAATGACGACTTATTTAAAAAATATATGCAAAGTTTGTTTACCAAATTAGACAAAACAAGATATACCTACATATTTCCTATAAGTATATATTTTTTATATTAATATATAAATTAAATTATCAAATAAAAAAAAAAATACGATTCAAAACTTTCGTGGCGAACACTAGAAAAACTGATAAGTCTAAAAACAGGTGTCAATGAAGACAATGGACAACATTTCATTTTTCGTAAGGTACCAAAATTCGAAAACCGTTTGGAGATTACATGCTAGAAAGCTTATTTTTCATTTTTTTTATTTTTTATATCCTTTAATTTTCGAGTTATTTTAAAAATACTGAAATATTGAAAAATGAGGATTAATAGGTGCCCCAATCTGTGCTAACCCTCTAATTTAAAAATACTAATGTCTGTTGGCAGAGTTGTTAGTTATTGACCTCAGGTGTTGGCTTCTATTAATTTTACCCATTTTTATTCCATTTGAAGCTAAATTAATAATTATTCTTTAAATATAATTATAAAAATACTTCTTTTATAAGTATAATATTCTTTGGAAGTTTTGCTAGTTTCGAATGGGCTATCACAGGAAATATATTTACGAGTGAAACCGCGGACAAAAGCTATTATTATTATATACATTATGAATAATGTTGTAGGCGATTTGAATTCCGGCTACGGCAACACCTATTTGGAACACGGTATATTATACTCTTTGCATTTCTATAACGTATACTCTGTGGCTTGACTGACACTATCAGTCACTTTCTTTGGGTGACAGTTTATATTTCTTAATTTTAGTCCTAGCTAAGGTTTTTAGTTTAGAAGTCCTCAGAATTTATAAAAAATCATAATTAAATTAAAAATATAAAAATTCAACCAAAAATAAAATAAAAAAATACGTGTAACTTATTTTTTAATATATTTTTAATTAAAGTCATAAAAATGGGTGATTAAAAAAATGAAATGTTGTCCATTGTCAAAATTAACCAAAAACATCAAGTCATTCCTCATAATGATAAGGTGCAAGGCTGAGGGTGCAAGGTGCAATAAAAAAGCACCTGTGACGTTTACAATCGCAACATTTTTTTTAACAATAACCCTACAATATTTATCACAAGAATTAAAAGAAGAGGAAGTTCACAAAAACTTTATTGTAATCATTTATGGTCGTTTAGGCTAAGCCGCTGACATGAAGTCAATTTTTTATTTACATTCTGTGTAATCATTTATTTGAACGACAACGGGTTCTGTAGGTTGCTTTACGGATCTCGAAACCGTGATATCAGTCTCAGGGTAGCCAGCGGAAGACAAAATCTTCCTCTTTTAGCCGATGGTAATTGTATAATATACAAGTGGCCAGTTCTGTTGTAAGTGTGGTTTGACGAATTATGTAATAAGTCTAAATTCAAAATTTGGTGAGAAATTGGGTATCTGGCTACTTCCAGATGATGCAGTAGCATCAGGTCAAGATTACCAACTTATTGTATTATCATTGAAGTCAGAGGATATTAAATTTCGAATCGACCAGACCTGCTGTAAGTTGCTTAAGTCAATTCAACGACTAGGAAAGAGGTTTGGCTAAACAGATTTTCTTGAATCATAGCAGAGCACTCTCGATGATGTCACCTTTCAAACCAAAAAAGCTAAATCAAAATCGGTTCATCGTCTACTCGATTATATTCTGTCTACTCTGATAGAAATCAGGCGAGATAATATGGGTTTTTAACATTTGGTAAAGGATCTCTAACTGCTCAATAACAATATCATTCTCATCAAGTCGTTTGAGAATAAAGTGGCCTTTTCGGCCCAAAAAGGGGTTTAAAAAAACTGTTCATTCATAAGATTGGAATTTTTTGGTTCCAAACTAGAAGTCGGTATATTTGAACCACTTATCATTTGTGAATGACCATGTAACAACGAATATCTTATAGTTTGAGCTGGTTTTTCCCTGGTTAAAATCCCTAATGCATTAAAAGTGCAGTTCTATGTTCGACTTTGACTTGGACCTATGAAAATAGGTTAGGTTAGTATAATTAGTATAATTAAAAACTTATGTACATAATCCGACAATCCACACTTAGAGGCTTTTCCTCTAAATATACCTCAACAGAACTAGCCACTCGTTATACTATCGGCTAAAAAAGAGGAGAGCTAAAGTCGGTCTTTTAAAAAACCTACCTTTATCATTATTGCTACATATTATAAAACAATGTCCCCCGCCATTATTTGTGCCATTTTCACGCAAAAACTACTGAACGGATTTTGTTGCAATTTTTAATATAAAGGTGCCTTATTCTCATTCTTACAATCGCCATACGGTGCTCCGAAACAGACTCGTCCAATTCTTGTAACGAACGGTCCGTTTTCAAATCGTTATATTTGTGGTTGATTTCGATGGCCGGAACGATCTGTCTGTGTGACACGGATGTTTGACACTTTGTTTAATCGAATCTTGTGTTTCTGTGTGAGTGAGTGAATTGCATGTGATCTAAATAGTAGGTATGATTTACATTGCTAATGTGTGGCCTGTGTGTTCGATCATACGGCTGGCCGGACCGAAAATTTTCGGTGAGATACCGTACCACTGCGTCCGTAATTGGAAAAGTTTACGAGTATCTAGGTACAAGTGAAAGTATAAGAGTTTTCATGGCGTATGCTATCTAATCTGACAAAGATAAAATGATGGAAAGATTTTTTTATTAATTAATTTTTTTTATTTGATTTATATAACAATATAAAAACCTTAAATCTAACATTAATCTTATCTGTTAATCTAAACATTAAAAATAACTATTTATTTAGTTATTGTCCCGGTGTAGAGTTTCTATTACACCAAACGACACAAATTTGTAGTATTCAATAATTGAACAATATTTGCGCCGTTTGTTAGACTCTGCGATTTCCGCCGCAGCTCCCGCTTTGATTGCTGTTTCTCGGGCTAATGTATCCACGCACGTAGCATCCCATACAGGGCTCGTTAGTACTAGTGCTCCCAGGGAATCAGAGTCCGTCTTCCCGGATTATTCCCATTGGCTCTGCATGCACTTTTTATGCAGGAAATCCGTAAGTTCCAAATTGATCAACCTTTGAGGAAATAACTGTGTATAATAAAATTATCTTCTACAAACAATTAAATATATATCTCCAAAAGATAAGTAGGTATTTATTAGCGTATTAGCGTAATAGCATAGGTATTAAAATTGTTGTAAACCCATATTTCCAACTCGGGGGCGGGATGGCTGACCTAGTGTTGTGCTCTTAGGATAAGTCGATGCTACTTTTTTCAGCAGTAAACTTTGAAAAATAATGTTTCAGTTATATGAGCATAATGTTGCTATTATATTTACTGAAAAAGAATATGTCACCATAAATATATTATACCAAATTGTCCAAAAAGGAACAGTCTCCTAAAAGCCGCCATAAAACAATAGTGCCTCGACCACGCCTGTTCGCAATGAAATTTTAAATTTAATTAATACCAAGAGGCGTTCGCTCCGTTTATATTATTACGCAGGGCTTATTGTGTCCCTCTTTACCCCGCTTTCCCTCTTTCCCCTGTCATCCCCTCATTCTGATTCCCCACTTTCCCCCTGAGATGACGCGTTAGGCTTCTTTGTTAAGCAAATCCGCTTGGGTGAGTGTCTCTCCCTTATAAAGAGGGATGCGTTCGGAAATATATGAAGGTTTTAGCTCATTTTTATATAGCAGATTGTCCATTGGTATAACTTTTTATAGACATAATAATTATTTCCAACAGAATATTTTAAATATTTCTGATTCAGCATTCTGAAAGTAATTTTTAATAAGAAAAAATATGTGACTAATTAGATAGTCGTTGGCAGAAGTGTAGGTACATAATTATTTAAGTCGTAGTTAAATGCCGTTAAAAATAATTTGTTTAATTTTTGGGAAGTCACGAAATTCGACTGCTAGGTCCTTAAGTGTTTGGTCTCCCTCTATCATTTCGAGTAAAAAATTTAAATTTTTAATGCAAAAACAATTTAGGTAACTGAAATCTTTATTATTTTCCGACAAAGCACTCTTAGAGGCTTTTCCATCTAAATATATACCTCAACAGAACTGGCCGCTCACAAATACCATCGGCTAAACGAGGGAGACTAGGTCTTCCGCTGGGTACCCTGGAACCGTAACATGGTTTCGGGAGCAGAAAAATAAAAAAAAGGTAAAAATTCTGATTTTTTGGTGATAATTTCCGAACGTGCGTTTTTTCCATTCTATACTTAGCGTGGATGTTTGAAGCGTGCAATATGTCTTTATGCAGATAATAAATAATTGTTGAGTGTATTTGAATTAATTTTATGACTTTTCCATGAGTCTGTGTAATGGCTTATTTATTTCAGATTTATATTTGCCTCTTGCTGCCTTATTTAGGGTGCACGTACATTACAAATTATGTCGTTAATTTTGCTTTATTACGGACAATATTATACATACTTACATTTTGAATAAATTCTCATAATGGAATCCCACAGCGGCCATGTACCAATGGTTTTTATAATGATTATATTCATCCCACAAACTACATACTTCGAGGAGGAGGCAACCTGTAAAGATATAAAAAAATCTCAAATAGGGAACATCCATTTGCTGTTCATGTGTTTTGTTTTTCTGGTTTTTTTTTAAGTAAAATGTTGCAGTGCAGATCAATTGCAGACAAGGCGTCTGAAAGGAAGGATGAGGTATATTTATTGGAGCCATTTAGAGCACTTTGTCATTGAAAATTTAAAACTAATCATATTGGTCATATATTATTCATCTATCTATCTATCTATCATCACGCCTTTCATCCCAAGAGAGGTAGGCAGAGACAATCGAAAGCCATTTGTTACGATCCTGACATATCTCTTTTGCTTCTTTTATATCATCATTATCATCATCATACCTTTCATACATGCTAGGCGAGTGTACTTTTAATATTTCCATCGACCAACATATTTTTTATATGTTCAATAAAAGTACATCTAGGTCGTCCTCTGCTAGCATTTCCTTTCACTTCAGCCATATAAACCTTTTATCTTTCGTCATGTTCTTTCAACTTCTTTTCTTCATTTTTGTCACAACATCATCTTTTACTCCGCATTCTTCTCTAATGACATCGTTCCGGATGTGTGAAAGGATATAAATTGGAGCAAGTGAATGAATTTGTTTAAATTATTCATATCCATATTATCATTAAATAAAACTAAGAACTGTACCTATATTAGTGACCAAAATAGTATGGGAAGAAAAAACCGGCCAAGTGCGAGTCGGACTCTTACACGAAGAGTTCTGTACACTTAATAGTATGCACTAGTGTCCGACCGAAACTGATTTTCAGCCGAAACCGAAACCGAACTTTCGGCCTTGCTCTCTGTTTCTGCCGAAACAGACACCGAAATCGAAACTTATTAAAACATTTAAAATTACGATTATTTACTGAATTTTACTGTTTTTTTAACATTTATTAACACGTAAGAAAAAATCATTTTATACAATAAAAACATAATCATTAACGTACGTAACATATATATTTGTTTATGACATGAATATACAAGACTTACTCTTCGAAGTAAACTTAAAAAAAAAATTTCAGTTAGAATGATTTAGACATAAACTATATACTTACCAAATCACTCAATTGCAAAACATAACCTCAACTCACGATTGACGACGGACGGTGGCGAACTGAGCCGGGGCCCCGCTGGCGAGCAAGCACAAGTTAGCTGCGAAATTTACCGAACGACGCACGAAAATTCACGAACTCTCGAGTTTCGGCGGGGTCAAAAGTTTCGGCTATATTTTGGCCGAAACTAGTTTTTTGGCCGAAACTGGCCAAAACTGAAACCGAAACCGAAATTTCGGTCGGTCACTAGTATGCACTAAGGTCAGACCAAGTTTGACGCCCCTGTAGTCCGACTCACACTTGGCCGGTTTTTATTATTTGTATGCATTATAATTATACTAGTTAGACGTATTGCCATTATTAAGATCGAGCAAAAAACGCCGAAAAAAAACCACACATTTCTTGTATAAGGATGGACCCCCCTTTAATTTTTAATTTTATTTTATTTTTATCTGTTGTTAGCGGCCATAGTAATTACACACTTTGAGAAAATTTCAAGTGTCTACCTATTACGGTTCAAAAGATACAGTTTTTAATTTTAAGTAAAAATAGTATTAGTAAAGTAATAGTAAAGTCGTTTTTGTCCTAATGAAACCCAACTTTAGGAATAGTATAAACATACAAGATTTAACTTTATTGGAAATTGCTAGGTACTTGGGTGACTTGTTTTCATACAGATATGCGATTCTAAAATTACACAATTTTAAAAGCTGTACAAAACTTGTTTCATTATTTATGATTAGTATTCTATATTTGTGCCAATTTAGGTTTGAAATAAATCCGATTAAAACAATATTTTCCCTTACAAACTTAGGGGTAATAAAATAAAAATACTGAAATATAGGTAAGTAGTGTTTGATTATTTGTGCAGTTGTTGAGTAATTAAGTTACAAGGACAATATTTTTCCCATTCAAACGGTCCACCGGAATCGACCACAGACTCGTCCAATTCTTGTAACTAACGGTCCGCCATCCGTTTTCAAATCGTTGTATTTGGGGTTGATTTCGATGGCCGGAACGATCTGGCACACACACACATCCACGGCTGATAGTTTGACACTTTGTTTAATCGAACCTTGTGTGTCTGTTGAGTGAGGGTGAATTTCGAAAAATGCTTTCTCAGGACAGTTCTAGCCGCTTCGCAAATCACAAACGCCGTGATGGTACAAAGAAATTGTATTCAACAATACAACAAATAAATAATACTCCTGTGAAATATAATATATAATATTTAAACCCGCACACATAGAAGCCACAATGAGCGCACATTATGATACAGGCAACACACGACAATACCACGTCACATGTATACTGTACAGCTTTTGTAGAGTGGAATTGTTCGCGAACATAGAGATGTAATACACGGGACACAAAACATATTTCGTCGAGGAAAACTCACCATATTGTGTTGTGTACAAAGCGCTTGTATGATGAAAGCCTTGCCTCCCTTCCGAGCCTCCACATGCGCTCATATTGTATGGAAAAGGATTCTATATACATACTATCTAACAGTGGCCAATCGGTGGTCGATTACTGTTACATTTATTAATAAATTGTGAGTGTCCTCGTCAAAAAACAGACTCTAAAGACCCGTCTACACGCACAGTCATTCCTACGCGCTTACTTGTACAAACCAGTTTGCACAATTAAGCTCGTACGTGTGGACGGGATAACGGTAGCTCGCACAAGCCCAAAAGCGCGGCTTGAGCAATCGTTGACTTGCTAAAGATTGGAGTGCGCAGTTCTGGGTTTGCACGGTTTTACTTAAATAACAATGAGGTTTGCGCGAGCTTACTTGTACCATGTGGACACTCTATGGTGTTCCGTCTTTCCGTCAGTAATACTTGTGCAATTTTAACTGTGCAGTCAAGACGGAGCGTGTAGAAGGACCATAAAGCACTGCAACATTGTATCAAAAGGCGATAAGTTAAGTTAATGTATAATATAGTTAGATTTAGGAAAGTAATTAAATTAATTATGTAAAATGTACCCTCGGTTGTATTCTTTACAGCCCCTGTAATGAGTCCAAACCTCCACTGTCTACCTTCACCCAACATAGGCCGTTATGGCCCCCAGCCTCACACAATGGACAACTATGCACTACAGACACTGTACGACCGTGGGATGTAGTTCCGAGAGTCTCCTGTGAACCGACTAGCCGACCTAGGTTCTTGTGGACGGTTTGATTGCTGGGGGCCGTCTCTTGGCTCCGGCTAGGCCCCCCACAAACATTATTGTTCGACAACTATCCTAACTAATGTTGAACGGGCCGTTTTAATATACATAATACACAAATCTATCGCTACCTACATCTTCTTCTTCAACCCGTATTCACCCACTTTTGACTGTAGGTCTCCTCGTATGTACGCCATTCCAGTATATCCTGAGCTTTCTGTTTCCAGTTTCTTCCCACCTTTTGGTATTACAGATAGTCCGTTGCTTGCATGTTGACTGAAGAAACGGCTGCTCACATACTCTTGGAGTGTGAGGGAGTGGCCGTACATAGAGTGAAACACCTCGGTTCCATCAGAACGCTACCGGAGGCCTGCAACAACATCGGAGGTCTGCTGGGCTTTTTGGAGGAGCTGGGTTGGGAAGAGTGATGTAGTTCCCACCACACGCAAAATAGGCGCATTCAGACGTGGAGTTGCGGTGAACGAGCCGATCACCAATAACCAAGTACCTTCCCACCACTTTGGCTATATAATCTGACCATCTCGCTGGTTGTCGTCCCACATTCCTTCGGTTCTGTCTCGGTCTCCAGTCCACAATCTTTCGGCTCCATCTGCCATCGGTTCTGCGACCCACGTGACCCACTCACCTCCACTTTCTCCGCAGAACAATGCCTGCTACATACATCCTTCTTGATTTTCCTGTAACAGTGGATTTTAAGACGGTTATTTTATTATTGATCCGTCAATAAAGAGCTCAAATTTCTTCATGCACCTTCACTTTCATACAAACCGCCAAACTTAGAAGAGAGAATGCAAGTGTATCGATACCAGTAGAAGAATATAAGCCATCGCCAGCAGTGTAATTTGAAGGCAGATCAGCTTCTAAGAAAATACAGTTCACTAAACGCCAATGAAGGAAAAAAAGAATCCCTAACAAATATTACAAATGCATATGTTTGTTTGGTTTTAAAAAAGAAAATAAGAAAAATTGGGAACCAGGTGGTGGTTGACTCACCAGATCATCTGATAGATAGAAGAAATTCAAGCTATTTTCAAAAGGTAGAAAACAGAAATTTTACTAAAATTAGACAAGAAATAAATATAGCCAACAACAACAGAATAATAGTTGATGCAGTCGATGCAATCACTGAAGTATAACTACGAGTGACTGTGGCTTTACAAAGAAAATAGCAATTTTTTTTAATAAACCTAATTGGTAGAGTGCTAACTTAAAACCGGGAGGTCCCGAGTTCAATTCCCACTAGTGCCAAAAACGCTAAGCACCAAAAAAATAACAGATATTTACGTCTGTTAAAGGAGTAGGTATCTATAGGTCCATTAAGTAAAGCAACAGGCTTGCCACCTGTTTTGTTTATAATGGACAACTGGCAAACAGTGGACACCATTACTGGTGTCTCTGGCCACCCCGCAAGGTCTAGAGACCGTGAAGATATATAATTTAATTAAATAAAAAGCCGTCTCCACAATATGAAGCGCATCTCTATCTGGATGACAAATATGAATAGTAGAAGGTAAGTAGTATCACACTAACATCAACAGAAGGAAATTCATACTAAACAACGATTCCGACAAAACACATACAACTTCTCGTAGTAATATCACAAATGGAGCTTCATTACTTATTGTGCACTGACGTTACCAAATTGTATTCTAGTTATTGCAATTAACTAGTTGTTTGCTCTGGTTTTACATGTTTCAGCAGATGGTGTCAATTTTGTCACTACCCTCTTTGTCTTCTTCTTCTTATTTTATAATGGCTCCATCAATGTTTATCGGTGATTTGTCATGTGAAGTGTTATAGCCTTTATAGTGTTTATAGCCGATTAATCGGTATTTAAGATAATTCCGCCGACCGCGATATGTTTTATTAGTCGTCGACTAATCACAACCATCACAGCACGAACAGGATTAAACTGGATTCCACATCACGCCATGACGAAAACGCATGCGTTCGTCGCCATAACCGGATGCGCTACCCTCTTTATTAAGACCAATTGTCTTCAAGAGTGTGCCTAATCGAATCCTTGTGCATCGAAGGATACAAAATAACAGATATTTAGGTAATTTACGTCTATTGACACATACCGCTTTTATTTAACATGAATAACTGGCAAAAAGTGGACACGTTACCAAATTGTATTCTAGTTATTGCAATTAATTAATTGTTCGCTCTGGTTTTGCATGTAGATGGTGTCAATTGGTCTCTACCTTCTTTGTCACTGATAAAATGTTAAGTACCAATTTTCTTCAAGTGTGAGCGTTAGTTAGCTATTTCCCAGATTTCTTGAGAAAATGTGTGAGAGTCGCCTTAAGAAATGTCAAATGATTTACATTTCAGCGAATATAGTGTTAAATTTGATTTAACAAAACTATATTTGCTGGAAACTAGCTTTCCGCTCGGGCTTCTAAGCCAGCCGACTAAGTTTCACCCCTTAGGGTGTGAATTAAAAAAAAGTTGCCTATGTCCTTTCACAGAGTTCGAGTTTTCTCCGTCCGTGGAAAACGTAACCGACAGACATACATTAATATGGATTATAAATAATCTGCGCTTGTTGTTTTGTGTTGTATGCAGAAGTTAGAAAAACCTCTATTAACTGTTAACTTAAACTGTGTTTAAACCCTAGGTATATCTAAAAATAATGTTAAGTAAATATATAATAAATAAGATACGCAGAGATTTTTAGTTGGTGCAGGCGAAGCCGAGGGCAATTGCAAGTATTCTAACAGGTGACAACTGGTAACTGGAATTATTGACCGGAAATTATATTACAAAACATGAACTTGTTCTCTATACAATTGAACAACCGTACTAGACTGGTTACTGAGAACTAATATGTAATTTTCATAAAAATGTAACTGAACTTTTGTTTGTTTTGAGTAGAAATACTTTTTAAATATTTTAAATATATCTATTTTTCTTTGATGTGTAATAACTTAGCTATCGCTATATGGCATACATTTGTAGGAATTAGAAATCATAGGAGGGAAATGACATAGGAGGGAAATGTGTAATGAGAAATGAAACGAAAATGCGTAAACGGAAGTAAGAAATTCAAATTTTAATTTCGAATTTTAATATAATTTTTGAGGTTCTATACATGTGACACGTCACGTAATTGGCGTTAACAAAGTGTGACAAGACAAGAAAGTGGGGACGAATCGTAAAAATCTAAACTACATATAACACTAAACTTCGACTCTAACGGATAACGACAAAGTATGTGACGTCACTCCAGGCGGAGGGGACGTGTCACAGAAATGTATGGATTAATACATAGATGCTTTGGCTAGATCTATTAAGGATCTAGTGATTATACCATTTTTCTCATTGGACCTATTTGTAAACAAATAATCACACATATTGTTTTTATAAAATTCTTTAAAATAAACACAATTAACACACATTTAGGTAGAAGAATAACAGTTACATTCTACGTCTGCCAGCATATCAAACTTCATCCACCCGGAGCAGCCCATCCCATCCCATCCTAGATAAAATCGCGCGCGTGCGTCTACCATGATTTTTAATTAGGTGTCCTATCTCTCGCCTACTGAATACGCCTACGGAGATATCATTATGAAGCGCCCCATACAATGTTTTGTGGCGAGATATTGAATAAATAAAGGAGCTTTTCAATTGAAATTTGATATTAAATGTATTGTTGATGCTTGGAGTCTTTGTTGGAAATTTCTTTTCAAATTTTGAGCTTTGTTTTCCCCATTTTTTATTTATCGTGACGTGCCATGTGCCTCCCGGGAACCGCGTTACCGAGTCCCAAGGTTCCCAGCGAAAGACAATTTCTTCATTTAGCCGATGATATTGAGGCTAACTACAGAATTAAGATCGGAACTGAATGACGGAATAAGAAGTCGTCCAATGCTATTGCCATACTACTATAATACATATAGACGCATAATAGGTCCGTGCGTTCGCAAAGCGATTGTCAATAGGTGGAGCTTTTTACAATACGTTGTTTATAAGTCGAATTTTAAAAGAAACATTAATTTGTTTCTTTTCCGAATAAGGCCTGCACAAATCGTGATACTTGTCTTAAGATATTTACGTCGTTTCGTTACAGAGTTCCAGTAGACCAGCTATGACATCATTATTTTGAATTGTCATCCAATTTACATAATGTATGCAAAATTTCAGCTCAATCGCAAATTGTACTTGTAAGATTTGATTACACACCCACTGACCTATGTCCATCTGAAATAATTCTATAATTGGAATAACTGGATTTTTCAAAGCGGTTCAGTAGTTTTACAGTTTACAAAGAGACTAACCTTAACGGAATAAATAACGAATCCATTATAAAAGAAATAAACAGAAAATCAATTTATAAACAGTGGTTTTCAAATAAATCTATATTGTCAACACTGTCAAAGTTCGAAGATCGAATTGACAGCGCGGAAAATTAATGTACCTACTTTGTTGGGAGTTTTATGAAAACTTTGAAAAACTGTTTACTTGTTATTTTCTTTCAAAATTTTGTTTCTCATGTTTCATTTACTATCATGTAGTTATGTAGATATATTTATTTTTAACAAGCATTCCGCCCCGGCTTCTACTGCAGAGCCTACATTAAATTTCTTCCCCATTTATGGTCTCATACCCAATTTTTTTCAATTTTCTAACAATTTTTCTAATTGTACAGACTATTACGAACATTAAAAAAATCTCAATTGATGCGCTTAGAAATGAACAGCATTTAATTTTTATTTATTTTGTTGCAATTTATACCAAGACACGGTTTATAAATTTACACGAGACAGAAATAAGGCCTCTGAAAAAATCTGAAAAATAACCATTATTATAAATTTTGCTTTTTGCGTCTTTGTTTGTTTGTTTCTCCTTTTTTCAGGTCAAAACAGAGCAACGGATCGTGGTAACTTATTTACAGATATAGTTTTATTGTGACATTTTATTCCGGAATTCCTTTTTGATATATGTCACACTTCTAAAAATTCTTTCACGAATAGAAAACTACGATATCCCTGAGTAGGTAATATAGGTAGTCGATAGCCTAATTGGTAGGAAGGTGGACTTGAAACCGGAGGTCCCGGGTTCAAATCCTACTCGCTGCCAAAATGCTAAGCACCAATTTTCAAGCGTGGTGACTATGGCAATTTCTCTCAATGAGCACCACTACTAATATGGTGCGCTAGAGGGAGACCATGATCCAGACGGATCTTAAAAAAAAAAGGTTGATGAAGATGATGATGATGATAATCATGATTCACGGGCAAAGCCGGGAGCGAAAAGCTAGATAAAAGCTAAAATCGCTACCTGTCATTCAAATAACTTACTAAATAATTATTGTAATTATTTTTGTTAACTCGGCACAATTGAAACTTAGTTTCAAAACAAAGACACTTTGTGCTTAAAACGGTACTCTACTGTAGACGCTATTTAATTTGATTATTGTTAAACGTATGTGTCATATACATGGTGTTATTTTTTTCAAAACATAAAAAAACCGTGGACTTGAAACGGTCGGGGCGTGTTAAAATTTTCTTTAAGAATATGAAGGCACATAAAGAAAATAACATATAGATACTTCTGTTAAAGAAGTGACACATCTAGGTCCGTAAAGTGCAGCAACATGATTGTCACTTATTTTGTTTATTGGACTGGTAAAAATGTGGAATACGCTTATAACTACTTATTGTTATTGTAAATCATTTTATTCTACACAATTATTTCCTACATCATTTTGTTATATCTCTGACGGATTAGACAGCATACGCCATGAAAACTCGCACTTCATATTTAATACTCGTAAACTTTTCCGGCTAATCAACCTATCTAATGAAAACCTAAAATCAGGCAGACGCGGCGGAGGACTTTGTTTTATAATCTAGTGAATGCTAAAAAAATCTTGGTAAAAACGTAAAAACTAATTATTGAGTAGGCAGTCTGTCGGGTTGACGGGCTTTCATGAATATACGATAATATATGTTGGGACACAAAATGTTGTTTTCCTAATTAACAGTGGCGACGAGGATAAACAATCATCATGGCTAATTATCGGTATGCTCTTTGACCACTTTTAGCCATGAAGTGCGAGGGGAGGAAATGAAAGAGTGTCCAGTTATCATTCAGCCAGAATAGTTAGAGTGTTCGGGTGTCGGGTTGACGGGCTGTCATGAATATACGATAATATATGTTGGTACACAAAATGTTGTTTTCCTAATTAACACTAATACAAAACGTTCCATTGCAGTGGCAGTAATCCTTTGGCTGTTTTTGAATGCAAGCTTCTAATTAAAAGCGAAGGCCTCAAAAAGAGAACACGCTGTATCAAAGAAACGTTAAGACATGAAAGTGTCGATTAAGGTATGGTAAATGGTAATGAAGACTCCATTATCCTGTCATCGCTAACGATGTGACAGACAGACGGACAGACTGGTAGCGGTTTGTGTTTACAAGTTTTGTCTCAAGTGGATTTTAATTGAAGCATCTTTTGTGTCACTGCTTTTGAAAGAAGTGCTTCCAAAAATATTTATATAATGTACTAGTTACTACTCGCGACCTCTTTTGTATTTTTCTTGTAGCCTTACGGTATTGCCCGTACCTTGATTTGTCACTTTTTTAACAGTATCTGCTATTTTTAACCGACTTCAAAAAAAGGAGGAGGTTCTCAATTCGTCGGATTTTTTTATGTATGTTCCCCGATTACTTGAAGACGCCTGGACCGATTTGAAATTTTTTTTTTGTTTGAATTTGGATTTCTAGGTGGTCTCATGGTCATCAGGTCAGGATCTGATGATGGGATACTGGAGAAATCGAAAACTCTAAAAATTTTATAGGCTCAATTGAAGCAATTTGAGTATTTTTTTTTTAGTGACTTGTTCCAAAAGCACACTTGTCAATGCATAATTTTTGAAGTCGGTACACTTTTTTTTAAAAGGCAATTATTATAATAAGTGTGGACGCCGACATTACGTGCAACTGTTATTCGAAAAATATTCCGTTCCAGCACCTTTCCATTCGAGTAATTGTTTCTCGAGCAATTTTCCGCAACCCCTCTTCATAATGGCGTCATTCCACCTCACTGATGGCTGATATAATTATAAAAATTATAACGAGCCTTACAGTAGTCGCATAATATGTTGTATAACATCTGACATATCACCTTTAACATTAACATTATATCCTGAAAATATTAACACTTTATACACAACACTGTAGGTTAAGCGCACAGCTGATGCGTTCTCCTTCTCTATTTCCCTTTCTCTTTCTCGTCACACACACGCACACACTGTTGGCTGACAGCACCAACCTATCGGAAAATGGGTTGGTACCATCTGACGGCTAACTCTACAACCGCGCGCGCTTCCCCGGCTTCCTGTTACACACTTCCGTCCTTTTTGACGAAATCACTCCCACAGATTGCAGGAAAGCGAGAGGAAATATTATGTTACATAAAAAAGTGGTCTGCCAAAACTCAGATATTTTTGATGCTATTTAGTTACACCATATGTTTTTCTAAAACTGTGTGTGTAAATATTCCACTTCCCACTAATATTATAAACGCGTTTGTATGGATGTATGTATGTTTGTTACTCAATCACGCCAGAATCGCTGAACTGATCTGAATGAAATTTGGCACAGAGATAGATTATAGTCTGGAATAGCACATAGGCTACTTTTTATCCCGGAAAAAAGTATGGTTCCCGTGGGATAGATTTGTTTTTGTTTTTCACGGGATCGACATGATTTTTTGCATAGTTTAGGGGTCAGAGAATGACATATTCTACTTTTTATACCGCGAAATCGGGCGGGGGAGGGACAAATTACAGTCACGGTTTATTTCATTTTGGATCTATTTTCAGGCGGTCTGTCCGCTTGTTATTTAGAAATTAATACTTAATTATTTTTATTTTACAATTTTATGAAATTTACCCAAATCACGTTATTATAGTTTATATCTTCACGTGTCTGGCACGTGTCTTATTGACATTTTCAAGGGTTACGAGTTAAAATGGTCACTTTAGCTGTTGCTTTTCATAGAGTAGTGTGGGCTTGTGGGCGTTGGTCATCTTTTATTTAATAAATTAACTTTTGGCCGCAGGTCAGTTGACTATTAAATTGCTTTTGTTAACTTTTGATTGACGAATGACATTCCCTATTTGTCGCTTTCTGACGTAAAAATATGTGCAGTAAGAATTTCATGTCAAAGCTAGGTCGGTTTACAAAAGATGGCGTGAACAAATATGTACCTAAATTTATCAAACAAAATAATATTGAACGTGCTAAACTCTCCACATCACGTGCCAGCTCTTATAATTTCGAATATCGAATGTAGCAAATCGTAAATAGCAACTAATAAACAGCAACTATAGCAAATTAAAAAAAAACGCGGTATTTCCATCTAAATATAGGTACCTCAGGTTTTGTTACAATAAAATTACCATCGGCTAAAAGAGGAAGACTTGGTCTTCCGCTAGACCCTGGGACCGAAAACACGGTTCCGGGAGCTATAGGCAACCCGTAAAGTGAAAAAAAAACGGAACGGGTCCTTTATTTGCTTTATGGAATTGTAACCGTTTTAGACACGTATCAGTTTTTAATCTTAACTAATTACTTATAATTAACGCGAATGTATATTTGATAAATGAAGCAACGGAGCTATGTGGTTAATTGCACAGTGATATCTGGAGGCCGGGGTGTGAGATAGGTAGATCTTCTTATCCGGGAAAAGAATCTCATTTGCCCGGGAAATGGTGATGAACAATTTTTCAACAAGCCGAAGCAATTCGTGGAGCCCGTACTAACTTTCATCCCCTATTATAACCCCTTAGGGAGGGGTGGATTAAAAAAAAGTAGCCTTTATTTCCTTTCCTAACTGTGTAGGTATCCATCAAAATCGGTTTTCAAAAAAAAATTTTTTTTAAGTTAACCACTTGTAAATCCCAAAACGGTATCACATCACCATATTCTCATGGGGTTCAATGTTTACGTTTATTAGTTTTGATTTTATTTACATTAAAAACAATCCAAGTGACAGAGGCACTGCATCCGTTTTAGAAATCATTCCCTGTGTTTATTTTAGTTCGTTTTATGATAATAATATCGTTATGACGTTTTAGAGGGCGGTTTGGTGCGATTGATTGTTCACAGGGTGTTCTTTATTTAATTTATATTAAATTTTTATAAAGATATAACACCAAAAATTGTCGTCGCTACAGGTGACAAGAGGGCTGGCGCTTACTTCACCCAGAGAATTAGAATTAGCGAGGAAATGCAGCCAGTGTTCTTGCCACCATGCCACGCGGACCAAATATTTTTGATTATTATTATTATTTTTAGGTTATATTGTTTAGTAATTAACACCTAGATATATGAACTGTAGTTATAAAATTTTCTCTTGAATAAAAAAAATCGCTCTTATTAAAATATTGTAGGTATTTATAATTGTATCATTTTCTGTTTCCCAATTTAAAGGGGTAGGCAGAGATTCGAGTATGGAGCGCCATTTCTCTCGATCTTTGCATACTTCTCTTGGTTCATCCACATCTATACCTACATCGTTTTATACGTTTTATACATTTTTTAATTTTCTCTTGTTGTTAAGGAAATATGAAATACTGTAAAGCATACTATTAAAAAATAGTTTGTAATGTAACTTACGATGACATGACGGATTAACGACAATAATTTACAGTTTCTGAAAGTCTTGTCAAAATTACCTAATTAATACTATTACCAGGACTGTCTTACTTCGCAAATTTTCACGAACTTTACCTGCCCCAGCTCTACCCACTCAGTGGGCATAATGTATGGCCAGAAACAAAACACTGCCAATTAAGTGATCAAACTGTCAACACAAAGTAAGCTTTACCAGAATGCCTTTAGACTCACATTGACTTGTGCGTGACTATCCCGTCGTTTTGTATTTTCATTCGAATTTCAAATAAATGTAGGTACTAAGAGAAACTTCGTTACGTTCTTAGTACGATTGATTCTTCTGTGCTAATTACTTCGATATTAATTATATATGTAGGTATATTGTATAATGAAAATATTATTAATTATAACAACTCAAAATGCATACCTCAATTTTTACATACCGTTGAGGACGTATATATCTACTGTCTTTATAGTGAGAGTATTTTTGACAAACTTTTCTAAAAGTGTTGTTCATTTTTTTTTATCTTAAAAATATCGTAAATATTTTAAATTAGACGTTATTAATAAAAAAAACAATAATTAAGAATAAGTAAAATTATGTCGACGACAATTCTTTTAATTTGTAAATAATTATTTTATATAAATATGGAGCACCATGTGAATGTAGTTAGTGGGCCAGCCGGTGTGTTTATATTATTCCAGTGTATTTTACTTAACAAAAGGTTGCGTGATTGTTTGTTTTATGCCAAATCATTGCGCCTGCGCGCTATCGATTATAGTGAATTATTCTTTTTATCAAAAAACTGAGGGGGAGTGTAATTTGAAGTGCATTACACTTTTTATTATTTTAGCAAGCTTAAAGAGTTGCTTGTAAGTGATATTTTTATATATCTGGTTCATATCACTTTCAATATGTATAAATTACAGTTAAATTAAAATAAATATGGATCCAAGGATGCTAGCAGTATTGGAAAAAGAATCTGGCCAATGGCTCCATGCTATCCCATCAAACCATCTTGCCACTTTACTCGATGATAATAGTTTCAAAATATCCATAGCCCTTAGAATAGGAATAGCCATTTGCCATCCACACAAATGCCCTTGTGGCAAAGAAGTTGACAAATATGGACTCCATGGGCTTTCATGTCAAAAAAGTTTCGGCAGAATACCTCGTCACAGCTCTCTAAACGATTTAATAAAAAGAGCTCTAAACACTATTAAGATTCCATCAGTGTTAGAGCCTCATGGGGTAGTTCGTGACGACGGTAAGAGGCCAGACGGAATGACACTCATTCCCTGGGAAAGGGGCCGACCTCTCATATGGGATGCAACCTGCGTTGATACACTGGCCCCATCCCATCTGAGAGGATCTGTCTCAAGAGCTGGGACGGCTGCCTTATCTGCCGAAAACACTAAACGGCACAAATATGAAAGCCTCATAAGAGATTACATATTTGCGCCGTTTGCAGTTGAAACCTTTGGCCCATGGAGTCCATCAGCAAAAGACTTTATAAAAACTTTAACACCAAAATTAATTGTCGCTTCTGGTGACAAGAGGGCTGGCTCCTACTTAGCACAGAAAATAAGTATAGCAATCCAAAGAGGAAATGCAGCCAGCGTTCTTGGCACTATGCCATTAGGGCGAGACCTTTTCGACCTTTAATTAGATAAGTTCTTACATATTTTAGTTTGTTATTATTTTAAGTTTTTTTTATAATTTGATTAGATTATGTATTTATTTAAGTAAATTAAATAAATATTGCAGTTATTATTACTAGATTTCAATACTAGATTTTATTCTTTGTACTTTAGAGTGACTTCACTCATATAGATTCACCACTTTTAACTTTTAACATCAGGATATTACCTAGAGTCTTGATATTGGTTTGAATTTGAGATTTTTTTTGTTTGGAAAATTACAAAACACAGCAATTCAAATTCGGAGAAAAAGGGAAAAATTTCTAATGGGCATAAGTCTTGTTGGAAACTTATACAGGAAAATTATTGTTGGAAGTACAGTTTTATACATACCTATATGTAATTTTTTTTGTATCTATCAATGCCACTAGGTATGATAGGTACATTTAAATAATTTCTAATGTTTGATTTTGTTATTCTTATTTGTTGGGTAAATAATGAAAATAAATTTTGTTTTAACATTGTTTATTATGTTACTTTTATTCATTTTTCAAATGTAGGTACGAACAATACAATTAATTTTCTCAATTTGAGAATAACTACTCTTTACATTTCTGATACTAATTAAACTAAAAAAAAATCTACAAAGATTGAAGGGGAAAGGGAATTGTTAAATAAAATAACTATGGTCTGATAAGAATGGGATGTTAATTATAAAAAAATAATTCAAAATTATTAGGTATACCCGCGGGGTGAGCATATATTTGACGTGCCAACTTTCGTGTCGACCGAAAGGCCAAAAACGTTTATGTCGGTACAGGGCCAGCCAAGGAATGCACGGTCCGAGATTGTCCAACACTAGAATGCCGAGCAAATTTGCTGGGCCGGGCAAAGACAAGTACACAGAATTTTCTCTCACATTGTAGGGTTGGACCGTCTCGGCCCGTGCATTCCGTGGCTGGTGCTGTAGCGATCAAAGTTTTTGGCCTTTCGGTCAGCACGAAAGATGTCGCGTCAAATATATGTTCTTCACTTTTGTCCACAAAAGTTGATTGCCGATATTTACAATTGAAAAATTAATTCAGAAGTCAAGTCTTTTTAATTCTATAGGAATATAAATTACCTACACGTACATACATTCACGACAGGTATACAGAAAACATTTATTTACATAGCTTATCTCAGTACATAATCATGTCGTTGTAATTCTCATAATTGGACATTTTTCATAAAGACTATGGCCATTGGGCCTTATTCATAAAATCATATTTAAAAATTCATTTTAATTTTAATCTGAAAGTTAAAATCAATTTTTAAACATTTTTTATAAAGACTTAGATGTATCATAATATTAATAATACATTCTAGTTATTTATTTTTTGTCATTGTAAAGAATTAAAAAAAGTTCTCACATGAATCTATCTACATTATGTATCACAATGATTCGATTAAAATTGAACCTAATTGTTTTTAAGTAAAGTGTACATTAACAATTACCATCTCGTATAGTGGGATGTAATATTCCTTTTTTTTCGTAGTTTTTATTGATGGTCCCATGATTTAATTCGTTGCATGTTTTGGAGACTTAAACGTCTAAAATAATCACTTCAGTTTTATATTTTGAAAATTAAATAAAGCATGAATATTTTTGACCACTTTACAATGACAATACTAAATTTTCTAAATATTTTAAAGCAATTTTCTAAACTTATTAATACACAAATAATTTTAATTAACATTTAACGAAACTTTTTATTTACACGATATTATTAAAGTATAAAAATAATTTCAAAACATAAACTCATTAAAGTAGATATAAGAGGAACTTTGGAAATTCACGATAACGATTGTCACCGCAAAATATAAAATAAATTGAATAACATTTTTACAAAATTAATTTAGGATAAATGTCAGAACACCTAAAGACTTCAATGGAAGTTACTTAATTTTGGACGAAAAAATAAAAAATAAATAAGAGTCAAAATGACTGAAACCACTTGATTGTGTGGAGCTAAGTTCTAGTAGCAAGGGCCAATATTGGTTTCATAAAAAAATGCTCGAGATACAAGAAACTCGTGCTCGGAACTCAAATCTGTATATTCGAAAACATAAAATACCTATTGTCAATGTGTTATCCCGCCACAATTAAAATTATTTCTTTTTTTAGGCGAGTTACCAAGACAAACATCATAAAAAAACAGTGTCACTGTCTAAACTGTCTAAACATATAAATTTAACAATCAGGTCAAAATATAACAGTCAGAGGCCTCCTAAACTCAGCACTCCCTTGAGGAGGCTGAACATATTGACCTGGATATTGTGGCATAGACAATAAACCTGATGGTCCTTGGTAATATGGAAGAACTCCTGGAGAAGCATTGGACCCTGAAGACGTACTGCCAGCTTCAGTCCTATCTTGTGTAGTATTTTTGACATTAATGTCTGGGGAATCTGTGGCAGACCTGGGTGATAAAGACGAAGGTGCCGAACTTAAACCAGCCATCGCAGCTGCTGAGGCTTCGGAATACATTTTACTGATATCCATGGGGTATGATGATCTTTGTTGTTGTTGATCCATGTACATGTAGGCTTTGGATAGTGCTGCGGAGTCGAGATAGCCCCTTGATGGGTCGGAATACATGGAGTATGCCCCACGATATTTTTCAGCTTCTAGGGAGTATTTTGACATCGCGTCCATTGTTGAGCCCACCTGTGGAATTAAAATTAAAGTTAGCACTTCGATATGAGATAAAGATGAAAAATGTTCTATACGATTAGGCAATCAAATTATTTGGTAACTGCAATACTTGGGGTTCATACGAGATTGCACAAACATAGTCATTTATCTGTTTAGCATTCAAACAGTCGTGCAATCAATGAATTCTACTACCAAGATTACTAAACTAGTTCAACTGTCAAATTATATGCTTTTCTGGCATAATTAAGTAATGGTCCAAAGCAGGCCTGCTATTTGACCTATCTTACTTCGCAAGGGTACAAAATGGGTTTACAACAATTTGAAGGAACTACATAAATATCTAGATAATTTTATTCTACACAATTTTGTTATAATCTCTGATGGATTAGACAGCAAACGCCATGAAAACTCGCTGGGGCTAAGTTGTTCCCCGACTTGATTCACTTATTAATGCTTAGATCCTGAACATGATAGTTTTATGACAGACGAACAGACAGACAGAAGTTTAAAACATGTACCTATCTGTAAAAAATTTTGACTTATAGTTTTTAAACAACAATACAACCAAAGAGTTTGAATTACGGTATCAAAATATTGGAAAAAATAAATCATTCATCCCTTTTACCTACACAAAGTAAAGGAACGTAATAAATTTATAATAAATAAATCGAATGTAATCTTTATAATTTACAATTTCTCCATATTATTGGTGTTGCCCTTATATCAGGCTTACTCCGACAGGTTCACAATGGAACATCAACTGTGTACTTTACTGTTGCCTGTTAACGTATGAGATGTGACTCTAAATTGCGGTTTTTGCTCTTTAACCTTGTTGTCTGTGATGCATCGGCCGTATCGTCGACAAAACCTGAAATTCTTTTGTATTCTGTTATTATTATGCAGTCGCTTATATATGAGCTTATTAGTATTGTAACCGCAGTGTAAATTACTTTATTTGTATCTAACACAGTTTTAAATAAAACGTGGTCTATGCATCTAAATTTTGAAAATAATATAATCCAACCAGCTCTGATCTAGCCATGGCTGAAGGGAATTTTAAGTGGAAGATACGGAATAATAAATTGGCCATGCTAACTTTTTGAACAGAAACGAAGATCTCGAAACCGTTTCGAGATATAAGCTTTCAGTACAATTTCTATTTATCAGATTTTAAATTAAGTCTATACTTTTTAAGATATTCAATAACAAACAATAACCTTAATTTGACCGATGTATGACGTCATCTTAAGCAGTATGAAAAAATGATACCTTTGCCTACAAAAAAGGGCAATCGTCAATCTTTGAATGACATCTTTATAAATTATATTTTACGTGTAATTATTTTCTTTGTTATTAGGACATGACGGAATGAAACACTATTTACTTGCCATTGTAAAAAACTATTCAATTTAAATAAATATAAACACGAGTATATAAACAAGAGTAATTTTTAGGTTAGTCGACCTTGACTGACGTTTGCTTGACGTTAATTTGATTGACTGTCACTTTTTATGTGTAGTGGCCAAGATTATAATCCTGTTCTAAATTCTTGTGACGTCACGTTTACTTTTCGTGGGTAAAATTTGTAAAATATATTAAAAATAGACGCAATGGATAAAAAACAAAAATATCGAAATTAGTTTCTTAAAATGGGCTATATTTTCAAAACAAATTATAAAAAAAGTATATTATAAATATGTAGCATGGCCAATTATCTAAGCAGATGTTACTTTAAAATAAGACTTTTCTTGTTGGAGAGATAGAAACACCTCCAAGCACAGAAAAATGCATATTACTTGTGTTTTCCATGTTCTTAGGTATATCAGAAGCATGGACGAACATAGATGCATTTGAGATATGATTTTGGCCCCGTATGTCGTGACTACTTTAGACCAGTCGTAGAAAAATTCAATCTTAAAGTACTTAGCATGAGGTCTATTTGCATAAATTGAATCCTACAATACTTTGACCATATTATTTGGCCAAAGAGAAGGCAATCATTTGGAAATTTTTTTAACGGGTTTCCTTACAGCTCCAGAAACCGTGTTATCGGTCTCAATGTACCCAGCGGAAGACCAAGTCTCCCTCTTTTAGACGATGGTATTTGTGAGGTTATACCTAACGAGTGGGCAGTTCTGTTGAGGTATATTTGGATTCGGATTATACATAATATTTTAATTAAAAAAACACATGGGTAATTTTTACTTTTAGTTACTTCAAGGATGAAGTCCTAAATCCCTCGATCAGGTGTTCATAATCATAGCCAGTAGCTCTTTATCTGACAGAAAAAACAGTAGCCAATATGGAATGTAGGCGAGGAAATGCTGATGTGTTTCATGGTCCTTATTAATCTAGCAAAAAATAACATATACCACATCCATGAAGGAAAGATGGGTACTGTTTGCATAAAAAAACTTTAATAAAATTACGGTTCGGTAACATAAAAAAGTTACCGGAGTTACGCGGTTATTTAATAGTTTATCTTAAAATGAACTATATTAGCGTGACGTAAGTTGCAACGCATCGGCCGCTGATTTCACACCGAATTATCGTCAACAATTTAGCACCTCATGACAGCCGATCCGAGTATCGATTTTAAAAAAATCGGAAGATAAATCGAGTTTACGATAATCGAAAATGGGAACTACAATGGTTCATTATGCCGACATACCTGTCCACAAGTTATGCCCAATCATGATTTTTAATTCTGCCCCCGTAAGGGGACTATTTAGATGTTTTGTGTATTCTTTACGTGTTTCAATAGTAGCTGATTATTTTGTTTCGCCTCCCATATGGCTAGGGACCGTCGTATTCGATTCGTTAATCGAAAAAAATGCTTTTCATTCGATAGTGCGGAGGCTATTAAGGGGCACAATGAATCTGATGGATCGGTTCACGTATTCGGACGCCTTAGGCTACCGAATATTCTGGTGTCGAGTTACGATTGACGACTTTCGCTGAAGCTTTTTAAATATTTGTATTGTATGAGTTTATTATTAAAACTTTATAAAAATATGAAAGTTTTTATACCAATTAAATTATACCACAGAAACAGATTTCAAGCTAACAAGAAAAAAAACATTTCAAGAATTTTCATCTGATTATTTATTATTAAGTATATAGGTTGATTCACCGGGAAGGTTTACGAGTATTAAACATGGATCTATCATGTTCAGGAGCTGAGTAATAACAGTATAAGTGAATCAAGTCATGGAAAAAGTTAACCGCAGCGAGTTTTCATGGCGTATGCTGTTTAATCCGTCGGAGATATAACAAAATGATGTAGGAAATAATTGTGTACAATAAAATTATCAACAAAACAGTTCGCAGCAGCATATATATCTCCAATAGTAGTTATATTGTTGTAAAAATGGTTGAAACGGCTTGACCGATTTGTATTTTTTTTTTGAATATATTCGGTAGGTCTGAGAATAGGTCGTAAAGTATTTTTCACCCTTCTATCCCTACCCTCCATTTTTTAATCGCGATTTTAGTATTTTGTATGAACAATATCCAAAGGGTAGGGGTAGGGTAGTGCAGGCAAGCAGTTGGGCAGGACGACGTCTGCCGGGTCTGCTAGTAACTATATAAAATTTCCTTTGAAAAACTGCCTCCTCAAAACAGGATTTATTATTAAGAAATGAAGTACTAAAGAAAATTGACTTCTCCAAACAAACAAATAGGAAAAAATTAAAAGGATCCCCGTTTAAGATAATCCATCAGGCACACCCTTCCAAAGCAATAACAATAAAAGACTGTTAACACGAACGTCTTAGCTCCATCACACCCCAAGCCCACTTATATCCACTCCAAACCGCATCAGAGTACCTCAGACTGCGTAATACCAATTTAAAACTCCCTAATAATTTTCCCTCTCTTATTTGACGTTTAATCTCGTCGGACTCTGTTCTTGACATATTTTACTTTACTTACTTTGGAGTGATTTCGTTTTTTTTAACTGTGCGTTTTGACCTAATTGTTTTAGTTCTTTGGTAACAATGTTCACATTTGACTATAGCTTATAGCTATATAGCACTTATAATATGGAATTGTGTAGCTTTCTATTGGTGAAAGATTTTTTTAAATCGGATCAGTAATTTCGGAGACCACCTCCTACATTCAAAACTTATAAACTTTACCTGTTTATAATATTATATATCTATCTATCTATCATCACGCTTTTTATACCAAGAGGGGTAGGCAGAGACAATATAATATCGTATGGGTAAAAAAGACGTTCATTGCTAATTATCTATTAAAGATAGATAAATAGTTCCATGAGCGCTTTTGTAATTATTAGATATATTTTACACAATTATTTTCTACATAATTTTGTTGTATCTCAGGCGAAGTAAAAAGCATAAGCTAACTTTTCCTCTCTATCTATTGATCATCGCGCCTTCCATCCCAAGAGTGGTAGGCAAAGACAATCGAATCCTGACATACCTCTTTCGCTTCTTTTATATTCATCATACCTTTCATACATGCTCGGTGATTGTGTGTACTTTTAATATTGTTATAGATCAATACATTTTTTATATGTTCAATAAAATTACACCTAGGTCGTCCTCTGCCAGCAATTCCTTTCACTTCAGCCATATAAACCTTTTTAACCGACTTCCAAAAAAAGAAGGAGAAGGTTCTCAATTCGGACCGTATTTTTATGTATGTATGTACATCGATAACTCCGCCAATTGTGAACCGATTTTGATGGTTTCTTTTTTAATCGACAGATAATTCTTCCGGATTGGTCCCATTTTTATCTCATAAAAATTGGTTCATTACTTTTTCAGAAATTTTGAAAAAACTGACTTTATAAGTACATTTTTCTTGATATCTCGATAAAATATGTACCGTTTTTGACAACTTATTTTTTTCAAGACATAATAATTTCTTGACATTATCTCACAGACATATGACGAAAATCGGTTCAGTAGTTTTTCAGAAATTCAGTAATTAATTTCTGTTTTCGGCTGAAATTATGTATCAGAAAAAGCCTTAGCAACGGTTGCTATTGACACGAAGTTGTCAATTTTCGTGACGATGGTCTAGCGGTTAAATGTAATGGGCTGCATAGGATGCACAAGCACATTACATGGTTCAAATCACATCCACAGGGGTATTTTTTTTTTTAATTTACCATCAATATTTTTTTAGTTGCGTTATTATTTGTCTCTCAAGGCAGCAAAATCACTTAAAAGGGTAAAATAAACCTTTTAAAAAAAAGTGCACCGACTTCAAAAATTTGCACTGAAAAGTAAGAAATAATAAAAATTTCGTCGTAGAATTTGAAGGCGGTTGGTGCCAAATTAGAAATAACTTAGTAGGTACCCAAATTCACTAATCTAGATAATTTATTAGGAACCTACGATCATCAGTACAAACATAATATATAATATTGAACAGATATTTATGTTCTTAGATATTTACTTAATTTTGTATCCTAATTTGGCACCAACCGTCTTCAAATTCTACGACGAAATTTTTATTATTTCTTACTTTTCAGTGCAAATTTTTGAAGTCGGTACACTTTTTTTTAAAAGGTTTATTAGTCAATCTTTCATCCTTCATTCTTTCAACGTGTCCAAGTCAGCGTAAACTACTTTTCGTCATTATAGTCACAACATCATCATTCACTGCGCATTCTTCTCCAATGACATCGTTCTGGATGCGGTCAATACGCTTTATATCACACATACATTTTCCCCTAGAGATTGACATAATTTTCCTATAGTGTCATTCCTTCGGGAAACAATCTTATTTCAGTATTTTAAGTTTGGATACATTACAAGGGGTAATGTCTGAAACTATTAATCCGATTCTAAAAATTATTTAACTAATAAGAAGCTGTATTATATTTTGATCTAATTAATCCACGGGGGCGGAAAGTTAGTTATAACTAAAGTCTAAATACCGGCGCAAAGCCGGGACAGGTTACTAGTTATATACTTATTCAATGTATTCAATTCAATACAATGTTATTAAATTAAAATAGCTAAAAGACGTAACGGACCCATCAGCCTGTCATTAAGGCGAGCCGGCGTGAAAATTTAAGGGTCCACCCTTCTTAAATCGGATCCCGCAAACAAGCGTGTAATAAATCCTACCCGAAATAAATTTTCTTATTCTGTGGTGATCATCTTTCTGGCAAACCTATACTAATATTATAAAGAGGAATAAACTCAAAAACTAACTGGACGGATTTTGATCATTCTTTCACCATTAGAATGCTACATTATCCCTGAGTAACATAGGCTATATACGATCACGGCATGACGACGGGCACGGGGTGGGCAGAGGTGAACATGACAAAAGCTATGTATGAAGTGTATGTTTGCCAACATTCTGAAATAGACACGTACGAAGTGGTGGGAAACAGGGTAAGGGTAGGGGTAGTGATAGGGGTATGGGTAGGGGTAGGAGTAGGGGTAGGCGTAGAGGTAGGGGTAAATATCCACAGGCGAAGCCGGGGGCGGAATGCTAGTTTTATAATATATATAGGTAGATGACAGGTATTTTTTAAAGAAATAAAAATATTTTCGTAAAATTTGTTTTATAATGGCTCCACCAATGTTAATCGTTAAGTTAAATGTTAAGTATTATAGATGTTACACCAATAACCGATTAATCGGTAGCTAAGATGTTCCCGCCGACTATGATATGTCCTATTAATCACAACCATCACAGCTCGGACGGGATTAAACCATATTCGCCAACGATGGGGCGCGTGCGTTGTCCGCCATGACATGACGTAGAATATTTTTTTATAATTTTAGAAAGAAATCCAAAGAAGTGACACATCTAGGTCCGTTAAGTGCTTGTTTAACATAGATAACTGGCAAAAAGTGGACACTGTTATTGGTGTAGATACCTGGTTTGTTAGGTAAAAGTTTGTTCTATTTCCTTTTTTTGAAAATAGAACGAAAAGGCTCTTTCATCCCAAAACTAGTTAAATGAGAAAGACTCCTTGTATCCTAAATTCTGACTAATATTACAAATCCGGTAGGTAGTCGATAACCTAATTGGTAGGACGGTGGACTTGAAATCGGAGGTCCCGGGTTCGAATCCTACCCCCTGCCAAAATGCTAAGCACCAATTTTCTTTAAGAATATGTGCTTAAATCGACTCCTCGTGCTCCGGAGTCCGGTCACCAACCCGCCTGCCAAGCGTGGTGACTATAGCAATTCCTCTCAATGAGCACCACTAAAAATGGTGCACTAGAGGGACACCATGATCCAGCAGTGGATCTTAAAAGGTTGATGATGATGATAATGATTACAAATCCGAAAGTGTGTTTTTGTGTGATGTTTGTTCTTTTTCACGCCAAAACAGAGTAACGGAGAGATAGCTGAAGGACCGTAGAGTGATATATGGAATTTTTGATGTGAAACATCTATACGCGCGTTAGACTAGGGTAAAACTAAGACGTCTCAAATTTCAGGAGACGCTAGGTTTTGGCCTACGCCGTCTGGGCCTAGGGCTGTGCGCAGGTAGAGGGGATAACGCGTTGGCATGAGGCAAGACCAAGCGTCTCACACTTCGGAGACGCTTGGTTTTGGCCTACGCCGTCTGCGCCTACCGCTGTGCGCACGTAGAGAGGATAACGCGTTGTCATGAGGCAATACCAAGCGTCGCACACTTCGGAGACGCTTGGTTTTGGCGTACGCCGTATGCGCCTAGGGCTGTGAGGGGATAACGCGTTGGCATGAGGCAAGACCAAGCGTCTCACACTTCGGAGACGCTTGGTTTTGGCCAACGCTGCGTGCGTCTGGTCGTGTATTTCTTCAATTATAATAATACTGTTGTATACTAATTTTGATGTTTCACATCTACCGGGTGTCCCCTGACGCACTCTTCTTTTTTTCCCGGAAATCCTTCGAGATTAACTATTATGACACATTTAAAAATATTTTCACAGGCGAAGTCGGGCGGAAAGCTAGTATTCCTATTACTAACCTATTTATAACACTTTTTCGTTTCCAAATAAAGCCCTCAAATAGTTATCATAGAAATTAAACGCTATAAGCCGCTGTATGGCAAAAAGCTTTCTAAAATTTTGCGTCAAGTCACCCAACCTTCGATTTTACGCTAATTTATTAATCGATCACTCACTATGTTTCGGTTCCTTAGAAGTAACGCCCGCAACGGAAAGTCGCTTAATAAAGATTTGACCCAATAAGGTATAATTATCGTTGATTTCTAGTAGCATCCCTTTTTTAGGGGATATTAAATTTACCATGGTGATGGGGGTTGAAATTTAATTTTAACCTTTTTTTTACCTGTTAATATTGATGAAGACATGGATTTTTAACTGACGTGGTAAAAAGTAGTATGATGGTAAAGTACGGTGGTAGGTATAGGTGAACCGCTGAGAAAGTAGCCATCCCATGTCTATGAGGGGTGAGGGGTGGGCGTGGTTCTGCTATACACGATGCGAGGTTTCGCGCGATGCGTCTGTTGTCGACGCGATTTACCTCGGGCTTTTGCGGGTAGGTTTTGATTTTGACAACAGATATATCGCGTGAAACTTCGTATCGTGTATGGCAGAATCACGCCCGCCCCTCTCACCCGCGCGGACCATGGGAGTGCTACTTTCTCAGTGGTTTACCTATAATTCCCTATTCTGGGACGAGATAATTATATCAATGGGAAATGTGTTCTTAATTGCTGCCGGGTATTATACTTCATCACTATATTAGAAAAAAGTCTCCCGACGGGTCTGACTGTCTTTGCACTATTTACTCCGGAACTACTGAACGGATATTGTTGCAGTTTTCACAGTTTATAGCTTGTTTCATGAGCAAGGTTTACGAGTATAAAACATATATCAATATATCACGTGAATAATAATCTAATCTAAACCATAAATGTGCTTTTTTTGTCCTTCTTTCCCGTCAAAACAAAGTAACGAAACGACTTGATTTTTCTTGCACAGAGATAGTAGGGTCGGAGAGTATCATAGGCTACCGTTTGTTAAGACAATCCTGGGTAAGTTCTGTTGTCACATTATAAAAAATTACACGGGCGAAAAGCAAAGTTAATTTATAGTATTACCTGAGCGTTTGGCGTTAAAGCAGCAGATATCGCGTTTTGCTGTGCAGCGGCGGCTGCTGCAGCGGCCATACTAGCACCTAGAGGTCCATATGCCGCTCCATAATAACCTCCCATAGCTTGACCCATTCCTCCACCGGCCATACCTGGTAATGAGAATAAAATGTCAATATGAATATGGCAAGAACAAAATGTTTTTTTAAACCTGTAAAATAAAAATATTTAGGTATAGAAATCTTGGTGAGTTTTTTGTTATTAAAAAACACAAATAAATTTATATTAGTAAATAAAATTGAAGTGTATGGCTGTGATTTCAAAATAACATAGGTAAGTAGGAAATTGGACAATCTACATTTTTCACGACCGCATAGAATAAGCGATTTTTTTATTACTTCACGGGTTGCGTTACGGCTCCCGGAACCATGTTACCGGTCCCAAGGTAACCAGCGGAAGACCGTTGTATTAATCCTCTTTTAGCTGATGGAATTTGTGAGGCCTATACCTGATGGAAAATCGTTTAAAAATAGTAGGTATAGCAAGGAACACGCTTTTATGAAACACCTTTTTAAATAGTCTCATTTTAAATGAGCAAAAACGTATCAAATGTCTGGTATACGTATATAATAGATCTAACTATATAGTAGCAAACACAAATACCAAACATTCCTTCCATTCCTCTACAAGTGCCTTAATGGACACATGGACAGCCAGTTCAATTGAGACGGTCAGTGTACAAAAGGGACAATAGGCGAGGTGAGAACCACACGAGGATTAATTACCGTGTTTATGAATAATTCCCCTGGACCCCAGAGGACTGTTAATTCGGTCCACGGTGTCAGTTCCTTGGCCTTTGGTTAGAATTAGTTGGCAGTAGTTTTGTATTGTTCCATTTAGGGACCGAAAGGTTTACATGAAGTTGTTTTAATTAAGAGTGAAATATGAGAGTTCGTTGTTAAATGATTTGATTGTACCCAACAATCTAAGTTTTGAGCACTTTATTAGTTTTGTTTTTAATTGGACTTCGTTAGTTATATAACTAGTAGTTAGTTTTAAAGGCAAATCAATCCTATCCTAATCCTAGTTTCCTAAATTCTGTTTGTCCTGCCAACACAGGTCAACGGATTGACATGATTTTTTACACAGGGCCTGAAAGTGACATAATCCGTGGGGGAAAACAGAACTTTCGGGCGAAGTCGGCGCGGAAAGCTAATAATAATATAATAATAAGCTTTGAAATATGAATAACTTGCATTTTTAAAATGATAGAGAAATGCTATAAAACTCGACTAAAAATAACAACTTTTGCCATCCACAGGTAAACTAAAAGAATTGAATTTAGAGAAATCCTTTCTTTTTATAAAATTTTGGCGTAGACAGACACTATAAGGACAAGATAAATCTCTATAAATATTACATATTATTATGAAAGCATTCTATATGTGTTATTCCTAGAATATATCCTTTGATAATATGTCGCAAGGCTTTCTATGAAAGAAACCTCTTATTCTATATAAACCATTATTTTCCAAATTAGGAGTACGATGCCTACCTGTCACTTCTTCTATATAAAAGTCGCTTCAAAAGCATACACATCATTATAAATAGACAGCATCAATCTTCGACAAGCCGATTTCAATTTCCCCATATAGAAAACGCCCCAAAAATTAATAAATTCGGGAATATCCTGCATTATTATATTTATTGAAAACACTTCACTTTTCAAGTCGGGACTCCTAAGCTATATTTAAATAAAATAAATTAAAAATAAATCTTCAGTAGACAGGCCCTATTGTGCCCATGTCGATCTCGTAGCTTCAATATTAGGTATATTATAAAATTCAGGGTGTCAGAAGAGTTTTTAATTAAAATGTCATATCTTTATTCAGTTTCGTGAAGAGGTGATATACTTTACGAGTGAGTTGAGCGCTGAAAATATTTTGCACTTGCTTTTGTGAAAATTTCTATAGTATTCGTATTTGTTTTATAATAATTGTGTTTCTTTGGTTGTATCTCAGTAACGCCGATAGGGAGAATATGGTTTAGATGAACATTGCTATAGGCAGAGATATTTCAGAATTAGCATGTAATTTGTAAATACCAACTAACTTTTCTTTACGATCTTTACGCATGCGGAAAGATGTCATTAGAGAAGAATGAGGAGTGAAAGATTATATTGTGACTAAAATGAAAAAAATAGTTTTGGACACGTTGAAAGAACGAAGGATGAAAGATCGACTAAAAAGGTTTATATGGCTGAAGTGAAAGGAAATGCTGGCAGAAGACGACTTAGGTGTAGTTTTATTGAACATATTATAAAAATATATTGATCGATGGAAATATTAAAAGTACACACAATCGACGAGCATGTATGGAAAGGTATGATGAATATAAAAGAAGCGAAAGAGATATGTCAGCATCGTAATAAATGGCATTCGATTGTCTCTGCCTACCCCTCTTGGGATAAAAGGCGTGATGATAGATAGATAAAAATTACATAAATAATCACAGAAAAAATGACCTTGGAAGCACCAGAAGTCAACAATATTCTTAAAGAAAATTCTAAATCTAAACGGGCAGAACCACGGATAAACAGGTAGTTATAATAACGGATTGATTCCAAAAAATTTAACACTTTGAAAGGCTACCTTGCTCTAGAAGCCGCATACATCCGAATAATAGAAAATCCCATTTTTCCCCCAGACCGAACCGGACCTTTTCAAATTGCTTTTCATTCAATTTCTATATTAACATATATTTCTTTAGGAAACGACGCATTATAAATGGACATTGGTTCGAAAAGATACTTTGGAGTGAAATATGGGAACACCTTTGTGGGGTTTCTGGGTAAATCGTGGGGAAAATTATTATACTTTTGTAGTTGTTCAATGTATGGCGGGTTAATGTTATTTGATGAAGAATAGCATTATCGTCTACTTAGCATAATATTAGGGAAATATATTTAATTGATTGTTTCTTTGATTGTAATAAGACTTTGGTATGGAATAAGAAGCATGAAAGTAAGATAAATGCAGTGGAAATGAATTATTTACGTAGAGTGTTTGGTATAAAAGGTATTGATCGCATCAGAAACGATGTAATTAGAGAAGAATGCGGAGTGAAAGATGTTATTACTAAAATGAAGGAAATTAGTATACGCTGGTTTGGACGTTGACAAATTGAAGGATGAAAGATTGAAAAAATGCTGACAGAGGACGACCTAGGTGTACTTTTATTGAACATATAAAAATGTATTGATCGAAGGCAATATTAAAAGTATATACAATCGCAGAGCATGTATGAAAGGTATAATGAATATAATAGAAGCGAAAGAAGTAGGTACGTCAGGATCGTAGCAAATTGCATTCTGGGGATAAAAGGCTTGATGATAGATAGATTGTAATGATTCTACCAATATCAAAAAGATACATTCTAAAGAAAGGTTAATGTGTTAGTATAAATAAACCTTTTAAAAAAAAGTGTACCGACTTCAAAAATTTGCACAGAAAAGTAAGAAATAATAAAAATTTCGTCGTAGAATTTGAAGACGGTTGGTGCCAAATTAGGATACAAAATTAAGTAAACATCTAGGGACATAAAGATCTGTTCAATATTATCTGTGTTTGTACTGATGATCGTAGGTTCCTAATGAATTATCTAGATTAGTGAAAAAAACTAAAGAACCAATTTTTATGAGATAAAAATGGGACCAATCCGGAAGAATTATCTGTCGATTAAAAAAGAAACCATCAAAATCGGTTCACAACTGGCGGAGTAATCGATGTACATACATACAAAAAAAAAAAATACGGTCCGAATTGAGAAACCTTCTCCTTCTTTTTTTTCGAAGTCGGTTAAAAATTGCTCTATATGGAGCTGAATTTGTACTGTATTTTAGTGAATCAATCAAGTCAAGGAAAAGGAAGGTAAGCAAAATATAGTCAGCTTCAGCATAATCTAATCATTCTATCTTTAAAATTATTACATATAACAGGGGCACAGAATAATAACAAGTACTACGTGTCGCAAAAGTCAACGTCAATCCTTAAAGGGCCAACTCCTCAAACAACCATTTTACAACATTCTAATTTTTACTACGGAATCCTGAATAGTCCTGCTATTGATAAAGGCCGTGAAGATCAACGTTGTCCTACTGTAAGTATTATCTTTATACTGTTCTTATCTAGGTTGAAGGTAAATGTATGCAGTTCAACATTTTCACATTTTCAAGGGTAATTTAAAAATGGGGTCTGCTTAAGTTAAAACTTAAAACTATGAATAAATTAACAGTCCCAGCAATTAGAAGCCAGTACAAGAATAGGATAGATGACAAAGTAAACAAAATATTATTCTATTTAGTCCGTCATTTAGATTAAAAAAATATTGGACACGTATTTTTTCTTTTGTCAATCAAACAAAAAATTACAGAGATAAAGCGCGTCAAAGTTTGGGAGTGGGGGCTGGTGACGTCACGCCTTGCTAAAAATTGTACTAAGGCGTGACGTCACGCGGAACTTTAGCGGGTTATATCTTCATCATTTTTTGTTTAATTGACAAAAGAAAAAATACGTATCCAATATTTTCTGATAATCTAACTGACGGACTAATTAGAAGTTTTTAGTCATCATGCCTATTCCTGTCTGAACATTCTTAAGCCATGGTCGCAAATTGCGCCGAGAGCATGTCGCGAACACAGAGATTTCCACCTACAAAAATCGCTCAACGCACCTAAAGAAGTTTTTACTCCTTTTTTCCTTTAATGGGTATGCATTTATTGTATTTCCTTTATTAGAAGGGGAACTGATTCACATAATTAACTTGTACACGACGTAAACGTAGGTCAATATGAATGAATATTGTTTGTTTGTATGAAGCCTTACAACTGTCGTATTAATACACTTTGAACAAACTTTACAAGTTAGTGCACGTTTTCATTAAACAATTCATTAGGGAGGAAGTACCTACAAAGTTCATTGAATAAACACATTCAATTAAATTAGGTAGGTAATTGGGTAGGTATTATAATATATTTGTTTTTTCAAAGTCTTTCAATTGTAACGCTTATTCGGTATGTAAAGTAAAAAACCGGCCAAGTGCGAGTCGGTCTTGAGCACGAAGGGCTCCGTACCATCTAATATATAAAATTCTCCTGTCACAATGTTCGTTCCCATACTCCTCCGAAACGGCTTAACCGATCCTTATGAAATTTTGTATGCATATTCAGTAAGTCTGAGAATCGGCTACTATCTATTTTTCAAACCCCTAAGTGATAAGGGTAGGGGTAGGGGTAGGGGTAGGGGTAGGGGTAGGGGTAGGGGTAGGGGTAGGGGTAGGGGTAGGGGTAGGGGTAGGGGTAGGGGTAGGGGTAGGGGTAGGGGTAGGGGTAGGGGTAGGGGTAGGGGTAGGGGTAGGGGTAGGGGTAGGGGTAGGGGTAGGGGTAGGGGTAGGGGTAGGGGTAGGGGTAGGGGTAGCGGTAGGGGTAGTGCAAGCAAGCCAACGTTTGGGCAGGAAAACGTCTGCCGGGTCCGCTAGTTATCTATAAAAAAGGCAAAAAAAAAAAAAAAAACAAAGAAACACGTTTATGGTATGGGAGCCCCCTTAAATATTTATTTTATTCTGTTTTTTAGTATTTGTTGTTATAGCGGCAACAGAAATACATCATCTGTGAAAATTTCAACTGTCTAACTATCACGGTTCATGAGATACAGCCTGGTGACAGACGGACAGACAAACAGACAGACGGCCAGCGGAGCCTTAGTAATAGGGTTTCCGTTCTTACCCTTTGGGTACGGAACCCTAAAAGCTAAGGTATATTCATCCCCTATTAAACCCCCTCAGATGGGTAGATTTAAAAAAAAGCCTATGTTCTTCACCAGGGTTCAAGCTTACTGCGTAATCGGTTCAGTGGTTTAGTCGTGAAAGCGGAACAGACAGACAGACAGAGTTACATTCTCATTTATAATATTAGTTTGGATTTTCAAAGTTTTTCCGACAGACATTAAATTATGATGTCATCATTCCCACCAGAACTGTCAATTTACTTGCTACTAGAAAACAACTGGATTGTTAGCGCAATGAACTCAGTAAAATGCGCTGCTTATTTTGTCGATATCTCTTTAAGAAGTTGTTAGATAGATACGCTGCAAAAAGAATCTATAAAATAACCAAGGATAGGCCAATATTCACGTACCAGAAACATGAGAAAAAACGATTTCACAAAAAGTCGGTCTTGCGAAAATACACAAAAAGGACATAATTATGCTCTTCATCGAACTAGAATCGCATAATCAGTTGAAAATACGCATGAAATTAATGACTGTCAGTCAGGGCTTCATAAAACTTAGGTGTAACTGATTTTCATAATTTAAAAAAAAATCAACTGTGTCAATTATCTTTAGAAAGCTATTTAAATTTCGAAAGACATATAGTTGTCACGTAATTCAAGAAGGCGTGAACTGGCGTGAAGCATGTAATTTGTATGGGAACAGTTGCTATAGCGACGAAGTTGCTGTCGCGCAACTGGTTGTTAGTTGCTGCAACTAAGGCTTGTAGTTTTCGCCCCTTGTCTACGGAACCCTAAAAAGCGATTTGTAATTATTGTCACTGCATCGTATGAAGTTTTAAATTGGAAAATCATCAAATAAAATTTCAAACTCAATTTTTTTCGCAGTGTCATTGTGAAATGGGAGGGAAGCGTTGTTTATACGATGTTTAACAAACCGTGATGAATTTGATGTATAGGCTTATTTGTGCAAATCACTACTTATGTTTGACGAGTGGTCGCACAATCCCGTTTCTATTGTTCAATTAAACAAGGGCATACGAAATAGAACAAAATAAAAGAGATATTCCCGTAGCTGTAATTTTGAGCCGAAAAAACAGAGTTTATTGACAATCGTATTAAATATTTTTTTATTCCGACTTCGAAAAGAAGGAAAAGGTTGTCAATTCAGACCGTATTTTTTATCTTTAGATGTTTTTTTTTATTCGATAAATAATTCTTCCATATTTGGTCCAACTTTTTCTCAAAAAAATTTGCTTGTTTAAATATCTTGATGTAATGTACCGAATTTGAAGACTGTTTTATTAATTTTAAAAGCTTTTTGTTTAAGATATGATAAATAGATGTCTAAATAATATTGATGAAGCATAACCACCAGTACCACTATAGCTCGGTTAATAAAAGCTGGCGTGAACAAAATATAATCAAGGTGTAATAAATTCAAATTTCAAATGTATCAGCCCCCCATAAATTAAAAAATCGTACAAATATCAAATAAATTAATATAATGTATCGTGCCAGCTCTCACCAATCGAGCTATACGAGGGAGTACACAAAACAAATCGCATTTCCTTACAAAATACATTAGTTGCATTATCATTTCCCTAAACGCGCACCATAGCGTCTCATGCTGTACTAAGCAGTGTCATGTAAATAAGGTCACGTGACCGGATGTTAGGGTGGGGGGAAGGGGTGGGGGGTGGAGCCGATTGGCCACTTCCGGTTGCTAACAAATGCGCTTAAAATGCTAATCGTGATTTAGCAATTTATCCGATTATGGCGCTTAATGTGCTTCGAATATTTTGTATCTGGTTAAATGATTGGACCAATTTGAGAATAATACAGCGCAATGGATTATAAAAAAAATCCACGGGCTAAGATGGGTCCTAACAATTTTTTTTCTTATTCACGGGTTGCCTTACGGCTCCCGGAACCGTGTTACCGGTGCTAGCTGCCAGGGTACCCAGCGGAGGCCATAGTCTTTTTTTTTTTGACCGATGGTTTTTGCGAGACTATACCTAACGAGTGACCAGTTCTGTTGAGTTATATTTAGATGGAAAGCCTCTAGGTGTATAATTTGTCAGATTATGTACATAAGTTTTTAATTTAAAAAAACCATTGGTTGGTAGGTACATGGCCGGATCCGTGATTGAACTAGTCTGCCTAGTTAATGCCAGACGTCTTAACCACTCGGCCACTGACAATTTTTTTTCTCCCTTTTCTTTAAAACTACTGTGTCTAAAATAAAAAAAAATAAGGATTATAGGGCCTTTCTTACAGTTTACAGAAAAACCTAAACTTTAATTGGCCAATTATTTTTAATGCCATACAAATAATTTTATTCTGGGGCGCTCTCGATTAACTCATCCAGTCACATCTGTTCTGTATATAGCTATGTTTGTTTTATCTATCTTATTTACTACATCTTCTTTTAGTCCACACTCTACTCTTATCACCACAGTTCGACGCCAGCCATGTACCAACGGGTTTTTCATAATTAAAAACTTATGTACATAATCCGACAAACCACATTTAGAGGTTTTCCATCCAAATATACCTCAACAGAACTTGCCACTTGTTACACGGTTTCTGGTGCTGTAAGGCAAACCGTAAAGAGAAAATAAATATTTAATTTTATTTCAGTATTACGCAATAACTTTTATTAACTTCAACTTTATATTCTTTTATCAAGACAAAGAAAATGTGTATAATAAAATTGTCACAAAGAACATCGTTGCGTATATTAAATATTGTATTGTATGGAAGTGAGTGTGTGGCAACAATCAGGTAATTAGAATAACTATATTTATACAAGTGGAATGACAAGCACAAATTCTAAGGTGTCTTGAGGTTACCGAATACCAAAGAAATTCCATTTATCTATCAAATCACGCCTTTTTATCCCAAGAGGGATAGGCAGAGGCAATCGAATGACATTAGCTATACGATCCTTACATACCTCTTTCCCTTCTTTTATATTCATCATACCTTTCATACATACTTGTACATTGTGCGTACTTTTAATATAGCCTTCGATCAATTTTTTTTATATGTTCAATACATGTACTATTCTTGCAACTTGTACAAACCAGCGTAAACTCTTTTCTTCATTTTAGTCGCATCATAATCTTTTACTCCGTATTCTTATCTAAGCGGTCAATACGCATTCACACATTCTACGTAAAGACCGCATTTTCACTGTATTTATCTTACTTTCATGCTTCTTATTCCATACCCAAGTCTCGCATTATGTATATTAATTTTATTTTTAGTTGTAATTTGTGTATTTTTACATTGTTTAGAGAACCAAAACCACCTTGCATTCCGCTTTCACTCTCCTTTCAATTTCTTTGTCTATTTTTAAATGTCCACTTATTTCTAAAAAGAAGTAAAATATTGATTATCATCCTAAATAATAGATATTATAAATGGGAAGTATGTTTTTATTGTTTGAGCAACGGATCGGCGTTTTTGCTCGATCTTGGCAATAATACATACAAACGTCTAACTGGTATAAATATAATGCATAAATAATAAAACCGTCAAACTTGGTCTGACCCACCCTACGGAACCCTTCGTGTGCGAGACCGACTCGCACTTGGCCGTTTTTTATATGTCTCTCTAAATGTACTGAATATAAATTGTTGTTTCTCTCAGAATACATATCACATCACTCATATCAATAATCTTTCAAATAAACTTAGCTCTGCTACTTTTGCAGTAGAAAAGATTCGACAGCTGACTGATATGGACACGGCTAGATTGGTTTATTTTAGCTACTTCCACAGCGTTATGTCATATGGAATTCTTGTGTGGGGTAATGCCGCAGATGTAAATAGTATTTTAATTTTAAAAAAAAGGGCTATTCGTGCTATATACAAAATGGGTCCACGAGAGTCACTAAGGGAAAAATTTAAAAGTATTAATATAATGACTGTGTATGGTCAGTATATATTTGAAAATTTAATGTATGTCCGTAAAAATATTTCTACATTTAAAAGAAATAGTGATAGGCATAATATAAATACAAGAAGTAAACATAAGCTTGCACCGCTCTCTGCTAGGCTCCATAAGGTTGGAGGTTCATTTAAATGTTGTTGTGTGAAATTTTATAACAAACTTCCAACAGTTCCAACCCATGTACAAGATTTGTCTATTAAGAAATTTAAATTATTTATTAAAAGTAAACTTATGTCCAAAGCATATTACCATATAGATGATTATTTGAAGGATGGTAAAGCTTGGGACTAAATTGTTATACCTACCTAAATGTAACTTTATTTTATTTATTTTGATTTACGTTGATAAGCAATCCATGGATTCTACATCAATAAACATTATTTGATTTTGATTTTGATTTTTGAATATACTAGTTGAAAGAATGTTAATGAATGAAAATTATTGGTAAGTACCTACTTATGAAATTTAAGTAAAATTTCCAAAATACTATAAATACATCTAAAAGCATTATTAACAAAACGACAATATATTTATTTTGAGACAATCTTATTATCAATAATAATACATAGGATACAGCAAACAATGAATAGCGGCATACTTCCGTTTCATAATGTCACATGTATTTAAGGTTTATCCGAATATAGTTCCGCCCGTGTCGATGCGTGGAAACCCACACGGTCTATCAAACAAATAGCTCTTAATGACCTTATTATATCCAATTTTAATGAGAAAATACGAGATGAAGCTTGATAGGAAATATCCTTCGGAAGGAAAATTCCACTGTATTTTTGTTATGGTTGGCAAAATTGTGAATGTTACTGTTTTGATAATAGCTGTATGATTTTCCTTATGGACAACCCTAACTGAGACCTTGTATAGGTATTTGTGAAGTTTTTCAAGTTTTGCTTATAAAGCTGAAATATAAATGCATAGGCAATGAATGAAAGGTGTGAACAATATAATCAGGATCGTAGCAAATGGTATTCTATTGACTCTGCCTATCCCTCTTAGGATAAAAAGCGTGATAAAAGATAGATAGATAGATTCAAACTCAAGTGTTTTGGAGAAGTTAAGCCTAATGACATTAAATGATTAAATGGAAATGACTTTAAATCTAAATTGACAAAATGGCTCCTCGAACATTGCTTTTATGGAATAAATGAATACATGTGTCACAAAACTGGCAAAAAAAATTGCGCAAAAGTATTGTAATTGTGTAGATTTTAATAACCAATATTTTAGAGTCAAAATATGTATATCTAATGAATGTTTGCACACCTGCTTGCAGGTTGAATACATGTCCCCATACTCGCCATAATTTTAAGACCTATATTGTATTCTTTCAAATAAAACATTTGATTTGATTTGAAGTATTTAGATTAAAAATATTGATTTTTTTTCATAATTTATTAATATAAAAAAGATAATATAATATTTTTGCATATCCAGGAATCTAACAGCACGTGTTATTTTTTTATAAATTCCTGAATTAAATTCTAAAGTTCCTTCAACATTTTTGGCCCCTCTTAACTTTACACTTGTCTAAGTTAAAGAAATACTTGTTAGAAATCCAAACAATGTAAAACATATAATAGACGTCTTTATGAAAACATCTGTGCTAACTAGACCAAGTTAGCCAACCTATTGGAATATTCTAGAACAATGAAAATGAAATTCAATTATGATTCAGAGTTTGGGCCACAATAGCCTAACGAACAAATAAAGATGGAATCGCAAATAAACTTTTGTTTGAATAATATTGTTTAAAAATTTCTTTTTTCCGATATTATAAATACATTTTGAGGTTTAAATAAGAACACTTCTTAAAAAAAATAAATATTATACTAAAAGCACTATATCAAACAGAATTTACATTTGTAATTACTTAATTCAGAAATTGAAAATTTTTGAATTTAAGTAGGTTGGTGCCATAATCTAAAGAAGCTGAAAGTCTGATTAATTTGGCACCAACCATCTTCAAATTCAACGACGAAATATTTCAGTGAATAATTTATCGGTAGCTGTTTTTTTATCGGTAAACATAAAAAGTCATACATGTCGAATTATTTTGAAGTCAGTTAAAAACGAGTAACGCCAAAAGGAATGCTTTCCTTGAAGTTTTCGTTTTTTGAGCGATGTCACCTAGACATTTTTGTATATATGACGAAACCAAAAGACATTTTAGGGACCCAAACTAATTATATGGTACCAAATTTCCCATCAATTTGACCTCAGAGACTTCTATTAGAACCAAAGAGGCGGACCCGACGCGTGCATCAAAGTAACATTTCGTACTGTGCATTCACCCTAAAATATTGGAGTAAAATATTTTGTATAACACACGTGTCGACTCCGCCCCGGCAAAAGTGGCAATAATCATTACGGATTTTGAGAGATGGTTTGTAAAGTACCTACTAGATATAATTAAAGCTATATATAATATAGCTAGCTTTTTGCCCCGGCTTCGCCCGTGAATATATTTGTAATATGACAAAAGAAAAAATGATGTCAATCCGTTGCTCGTCCGTTTTGACGTGGAAGAAAAACAAACAAATACACTTACAACAATTTGAATATCTATATAAATACGCTTATCTATTAGAGAGAGATATATGCTACTGAGGACTTTTTTGTAGATAATTTTATTTGACACAATTCCTTCATACATCACATTGTTATATCTCTGACGGATTAGACAGCATACGCCATGAAAACTCACTAAGCCTAACTTTTTTCAAGATTTCCCGGCGAATCAACCTATCTAACAGTGAAAACGCAACAAAATCCGCAGACAGACACGGTAAGAGATTTTGATTTTTTTTTTATTTTGAAAATAGAGTAGATACCTAACGTTAAATTTTGCTGACCCCAATATCATTATTACAAGTAGGTATATAGTTACTGTTGTAAAAGCTAAACGGATTTACATTTGGAATTGGAAGCCAAATTTTTGAACTTAAACTAGTACATATTGTTGTCCAGAATAAAATAAAATAAAATAAAAATCTTCTGTCTTCATTTCGTTTTTAATAAGTCTAATTGTTAAAGTCAGATATAAAATGCATTGCGTTACTTGCACGTGGCATTACCCTTAAATAAAGCTCCGTACACACAGCGAGTGTTAAATAGCTTTTAACTTAATTGAACTTCAAATTATTAATGAATATTACTGATTACTTATCCCGGCCTTACCAATGGGGTTTATAATTAATAACTTATGATCATAATCCATTTTTTTCCATATAAATATATCTCAACAGAACTGGCCACTCGTTAAGTATAGCCTCACAAAATTATCATCGGCTAAAGGAAGGACATTATTTCGTTAGCTGTAAGGCAATAAAGAAAAAAAATGAGTAGATTTTTTGTAGTGTGTGTTGTTAATTTCTTTTTGTATTCAAACTTATAATTTTTAAGAGAAGAGATCGATTATTCTAGACCTTTCTTAGATAAACCAGCGATTTTCCCTGGTTTTACAATTATCAACATTTAAGGTTCGGATTTTTTCAAAATTCCTGAGAAACTAGTTAACCAATTTTTACGAGAATAAAATAAGACCAATTCGGAAGAATTATCTGTCAAATAAAAAATCTGTTCGAATTGAGAACCTTCTTCTTTTTTTCGGAATCGGTTAAAAATAAATAATCCGTTCCAAAAGCTATTTTCATCTGCTATACAACATGTATGACAATCGTATCAAAATCTCAATTAAACATTACAACTTGATCGCAATTCACAAATGACACCATTGCCTGTCATTGCAACAATAAAAGTAAAAAATGTCGTAAAGTCAACAGTACTTTACAATATATAATTGTTGGTTTGTGTGTTACTGTCATCATGTGAACGCGGGAAATTACCTATCATTATAACAGGTTTTTTATACACTTCCATTGCATATTAAACCCATTGGGGTAGACCAGGTTGGTATTAAAAACGTTGTCAAAATAAAATTCTCTCTTCACGGGTTGCCCCTGTGTTACGGTTCCAGGGTACCCAGCGGAAGACCAAGTCTCCCTCTTTAAGCCGATGGTATTTGTGAGGCTATACCTAACGAGTGGCCAGTTCTGTTGAAGTATATTTAGATGGAAAAGCCTCTAATGCCCGCTTGCACCAACGTTACACAAAGATATTCCTAGTAAGGACTCTCCTAATATAAGAGAGTCCTAAGTATCAACTTTGGTTGCACCAACCTAATAATGCCAGGATCGTCTTACGATAGGAGCTTCCTTACTAAGTGATTGATCAATCTATTTTTACTTTTACGGTTGGCTGACTTGATAGCGCGCGTATTTTATGTATTTCATATTTTTTTATATTATTGTTGTGAAAAAACCGTGTGTGCAATTACATTATTCATTTTCGAAACCCTTTTTACAATTCTACTGACTATAGACTCATGTACCCCATGTATGTCACCAACAGCCATAAGATAGCTACCCGTGTAGAAGCGTAGTGCTTATAACAATTGAATCATGGGAGGTATGCTGCTGTGCCTAAAAAATGTATAATCCCATAAACAAAAGGTACAAACATTGATAAAATGCGTACAAAGTTCAAAAGTGACAAAACAATTTCGAAGATATATAACGGTATCTATGTAAACTTACCAATCGGTGTGGTATTCCAAACGTTCATCTTTGGATATATATAATGCTACCGACATCGACAAAAAGCGACATAATATTTATTTATTTTTTACGATTTTTTTTACAATTTATGACAATATGCAAAAAAAACCGGTCTGGATTCTAGGCCTTATTATCCTTGGTCTAGGTAAAAGTCCTTCTAGAAATCTAGATCTTCCAGAAGATCGTCACTGTCGCTCATTTTTTCAAAGATTTTGTAGGGAAATACACGCTTAAAAGAGTGTCTTAACTTTAGGACGAAAGAAATCGGCGTCATAAACATAAGATCCTCTTATCTTGTTTAGGACAATCCTAACGTCGCGTTGGTGCAATGCATTTTCCTCGCTAGGACAACGTAAATGGTTTACGCGTTACTTTAGGACGCTCCTAACATTGGTGCAAGCGGGCATAAGTGTGGTTAGATAGAAAAAAAATTAAAAAACCTAGGGGTTTTATTCCAAAACAGTGACCATAAAATCTCACCGATTCCACCGAAGTATATCTACTTGTATTTGACACACATCAATGAGTACCGCCCTCTCGGTTTGCTAATTAATGTGTACTGCACGTGTCGTCACCCTTACTTGCTCAATTATGTCACTACATATATTTAAAACACCGTTTATTTTCTTTTTGAATTATTTCTTATGTATGTAATAAAAGTAGTTTACGCGTCCAACGTTGAAAGAATGAAGGATGAAAGATTGACTAAAAAGGTTTATATGGCTGAAGTGAAAGGAAATGCTGGCAGAGGATATAAAAAATGTATTGATCGATGGAAGTATTAAAAGTACACACAATCACCGAGCATGTATGAAAAGTATGATGAATATAAAACAAGCGAAAGAGGTATGTCAGGATTAGGTATAGCCTCACAAATACCATCGGCTAAAAGAGGGAGACTTGGTCTTCCGCTGAGTACCCTGAGTACCGTGAAGAAAGAAACTTTATTTGGACGGTATTATTAATTTCCACATTTAGCTGATGACATTTTTGAGACTCTAAGGAGAAGCTTGATGTATTTTGAGACGAAAATGGCTAAATCTGTATATCTTATTTAACTAAGGCGTGATAATATTCACCCTTATTCTCATTTTAGAAGGCAAAACACCCCATACTTTTAGAAATAAACCTCTCATAGTTTAAATCGCCATCTTTGCTGCGTTTGACATTGTCAGGGGTTAGTTTAGGGTACGTCAAACATTTCACATTTTCGTGACGGAACCATTGTTATGGTCGACCATTGACATCCGATTAAAGTGATTGAAAGATTTTAAAGTTTAGGGGGCTACCATAGATATGAGATATTAATTTTGATATGAAAATGTTTTGGAAATTCCTATCAATGTACCTACAAAGGGCCTTAAGGGGAATTGGTCGATGGGAAAATGAGTGATGAAAGAGCAGAACGCATTTATCTAAAACGCACGCGAGCAGGATAGAAACAGTAAGCGATTCAACGTAAGCGATATTTTTTGTTTAAAACGCAATTTAAAAAAAACTTATACAATATAGAAATAATTTTACAATGAAACGATAGATAATTACCAAAAAAATATTCATGTTAATTTTTGTAATGATACCATCTGTATTATATCCATAAAATTTGATAAATAAAGTTTTCAAAGGTGTATTTAGGATTTGTTATATCCTTAAAATCACTATTATATTTTTTCAGTTTCGTAAATAGATCAGGTTTTCTGAAAAATTTGTTTAAAAATTGGATTTTGATGACTGACTTCCCCTTAAGGCGATGATTTCCTTGTGTTGAAATTTCATTTATGCGACTTTTGATAGACGAATAATTATTTTTATTTATTTACAGAAAAAGTTTACTTAAGAGTGTAGTGTACCGCGTCCATGTCCATACAAACGGAGAAAACGTTTTACTACCCCTAAATATTATTTAATTTTAACGATTTTGTAATATGTTACTGACATAATGAAAAACTACGTACGTATTTTTTCCTTTTTTCAAAATTCGTAATAGGTCAAAAGTTATAAGCCCCTCAAATCTCGGTTTTTTTGGTTCATAACTTGCTCGTAATAAACCGTCTGTATTTGAGAAACAAAGCAAAATTTCAAAAAAAGCAAAACGTACGTACGTAGATTATAATCTGCTAAAACGTTTGACACCAAAATTATAAGGTTTCGTTATAGTTTAGTAGGTGTAAATCGTTTTCCCCCAAAACGCAATTTTCAACGATGAACATACCTACGAACACTCACGAGCTGCAGTGCTCTCTGTCGCACTGATGCCCGGGGGAAGAGCGCGCTTGAGACAGAATATGATTTTCTAAATACCTATTTCGCTGCGTACGCTGAGCTACACGATCCTCTTAATCATAAATGTAGTCAAAGAAACATACGCAAACACATCAGTTATCCATATTGAACAAAAAAGTGGCAAGCCTGTTGCTACACTTAATGAATCAGATGTGTCACTTCTCTAACAGACATAAATATCTATTACTTTTAGATAAAGTGCAGACGCTTTACGTGCCCTCTGAAGCACGAGAAGTCGATTAAAGCACATATTCTTGAAGAAAATTGGTGCTTAGATTTTTTTTGGAACGAGTGTAGATTGAACCCGGCTAATAACATAGGTATACAGCATTTTTGCGCATGGGACATATATACCTTATTCCTATTGCTTTTATATCTAGAAATAAGAATAAGAACAAAAAATGGTTCTGTATTTGTTTTTGTGTGAAAAAAAATGCAAAAAACCAAATCAATAAAAATACATGAAATCTGTATATAGAAATGATTTATTAAAAGATAACCAACGTCCATTTATGATTTATTTGTCTTAAAATAGAGTCCAAATGTTTAAAAATGAACAGTTTTGCTTTTCCTGTCATATTCAACAGAAGTTTTTCTTATCAACCCCCAAATATAATCCCCCATCATGCCTATAGTGTACTGGTCTTGATGAAAGCGTTCCCCTTGTTCTTCCGAATAAGCTCCCATATTATCCTTAAATGTATCCAAATGAGAATGGTGCATCTTTATTCACTATTCTACATCCGATGATACAAAAATTCCAAATCATGTTTTCAAGGAAACCATGGACTAACTGCCTTAAAACTGTTCCAGTTACATGACACATGTGGAGCCCATTTTTGGTCTTGATTTTACAGGTAGATTGAAGTAAGCTTGATAGGCTTCGCAAATCTTTAAATTTGAGCTTAAATCTTACTTTTTTTCTCTTACTTTAATAAATCAAAACGAGTCGAATTTAGGTAAATATTTTCAGAAAAAACTTTGTATTACTTGTACGAGCCCTTTCAAATTATATGTCACATGATTCTCTTTTTAACTTTTTAATTTTCCCGTGATTGGGTCATGAAACTCTATATATGTACCATCTTTTTCTTTCAGTAGAAAATAAGCTTTGACAGACAGACAAACAGACACAAGAGTGATTTTATAAGGGTTACATTTTAGATACCAAACTCACTTCCTTTTCCTTCCTTTTTAACCTAATGTACATAATAATGTAATTCAAATAATATAGAGCCTTAACGAGGAAAGCTGTTAAGGTCAATACTGTATAATAATGTGGGAGACCTGCCTACACCATCCGGGAAATGAGGGCTTAAAGGTTTCATGGGACAAAGGAAAACTGAATATAAATAGAAATATTATTTATATTATACCTACGCGGAAACACTTGTATACGCAGCTCATACGTCATAAATTACGTATGAATTTGATGACGTGTTATTTTAATTCTAATTTTGGATCGGATTCCACGTCACTATGCGGTGTTTGACGGTTGTCTCAAGGCAGCGTGACGCGAAATTATTTCACTGTTATTAAAGCTACATTATTTCAGATGAACAGGTAGGTTTTATTTAAAAGGGCAACTATATATTTATTGCTAAAAGAAAGGTGAGGTTTATAAAAGTCAAGATTTCACCGATACCAGGCCTGTCTCACTTCACAGAAGCTGTCAGAGGACGACCTAGGTGCACTTTTAATTAACATATAAAAAAGTGATTGAAAGCAATGTTAAAAGTAGACACAATCGCCGAGCATGTAAAAAGGTATGTTGAAAATAAAGGAAGCGAAAGATTCGTCAGGATCGTAGGATTCGATTGTCTCTGTCTACCCCTCTTGATACATGATGATAAAAAGATAGAGAGACAGGCTCCGAAACTGCACAATGGATTTTGATAAATCTTTCAGGTAGGTATCTTAACTTTCATTTAAAATTTTAAAGTGTTTCGTATTGAAAAAAATATGGTGGAAAGTGTTATTCCACGAATGAAACCTGAGCGGAAGCGGAATATTATGTTTTCCTCCCTTCAAACGTTTATTAGTAAAGTAAGAATGCATCCATGTGCACAGTAAATGCCGAGCGTTGTGCTTTGTTTAGTTTTTCCAGAGAACTCTGTATGTACCGGATGAACTAATTGGTGTTTATGAGTAGAAAGAAAAATGTATTTTACAAAATATCTTACGCTTCTTTTAATTATCTACCTATCTTGTAAGGTAGGGCGTCGGTGGTCGAGTGGATAAGACGTCGGCTCGCAACTGAAAAGTCGCGGGTTCGATTCCTACATCCGACCAATGGGTTTTTTATAGTGAAAAATCTATGTACATTATCCGACAAACCATACAAAGAGGCTTTTCCATCTATATACCTCAACAGAGCTGGCCACTCGTTAGGTATAGCCTCAAAAAAAAATCATTGGCTAATTGAGGAAGACTTTTCGGCAACGGTTTCGGGAGCTGTAAGGCAACCCGTGAAGAAAAAAAAAATCTTGTAGAGTTACGTATCCTGTATCCGACTAAGTTAGGCAGAGACTTATAAACTACACATTATGGCACAGTTTTGACATAATATTTTTGTTTCCCTGGAATTATAACATACAAGGTCTTAAGACGCTGGATAGAGCCAACGACCTTGAGAGATGGCACCGCCCCCACGCGGGTACACATACACACCAAACGACGTGTCTGCCACTAATAATATAGCATCAGGCTGCAGCCGGTACTGTCGGTACACGAGCGCTTACGCACACACGCGTGCAGTGCGTATATAAAATCTCGAAAATGAGAATAAAGGAACTTGCTAGAACTAAATAGAACAGTATTACGATAGTATATTGCTAGATAAAAAATCTGTCAAAAGATCAGAATCATTGCATGCATTTTAGTACTGTTTCTAGACAGTAAAATATTTTTTTAGAGGTACATTCGTGATTTTTTTCTATCGAATCAATATAGTTGTATTATGTTTTGAACACAGTATCTTAATAACGCATAACATCAAGAATATCATATATTTTTTTGATTATGGTCACTGCAGTGGATCATGTAGGTACTTTTACGCATCATAAAACATTTAGCTCTATACATCCTCTTAACTTAATGAAAAGTACCCTTTTGCCTGTGTGTTTTTTTCTAAGGGGTATAAATATATGATCTGTTATTACGTAGACACTCACTAATGTAAAGGTATTTTAGAAATTCAATGCCTAAGGGGGTAAACGGTTTCTATGGGAAAAGATAATACCCTCTGTAACGTATGAGCGAAATAGTATTGTTATACTCAGATTTTATATGGCTCAAAACCGTGTTACGGTCCCAGGGTACACAGCGGAAGACTATGTCTCCCTCTTTTAGCCGACGATATTTATGAGGCAATATTAAAATAGAAATTCCTCTAGTGTGGTTTGTCAGATTATGTACATAAGTTTTTAATTATAAAAAAACCATTGGTCCATCGCCGGGATCTAACTGTAGGTACCAGACGTCTTAACCACTCGGCCACCGCCTTTTTTTTCATCTAGATATACTTGTATTGTCAACATAATGGGATCTGGTGATATCATAAATTAAACTTACCAGCTCTTAATGCATCCATCGGAACACTGGGGTAGGGTATGGAGTAAGGGTATCCCTCCTTTCTTAAAGTCTTCGGTTTCCTCCGAGGTCGATATTTGTAATCTGGATGCTCCTTCATGTGCATCGCCCTCAACCTTTTCGCTTCATCTATGAACGGTCTTTTCTCGTCTTCTGATAATAATTTCCATTCTGCACCTGTTGAAATAAATATGGTTACAGTTATTTATGAATTTGTCTAAGATTCACCCGATAAATTTTTAAAGATTTTCATATAACCTAGGGTAGGATAAAACTGGCCACTCGTTAGGTATAGCCTCACAAATACCATCGGCTAAACGAGGGAAACTTGGTCTTCCACTGGGTATCCTGGAACCCGTGAAGAAAGAAGTTTCATAGATTCTCATAAAATCTGTGATCTACTTGTTTTGTTACGTAGAAAAATTCGTGACAACAAACCTATTTTCCTTAATCGCACGAAATTCACACCAATTTCCCGATTCTTGGACAAAATATTTCAATGTCATTGTCAATAGTTACTCAACACTACAACAAAAACTACATTCATTGTCCTACCTAGCTACCATAAAAAACTTTGATCATTTGCAGAAGTTGATTCACCATATCAAATATAGTTTATCGCCACAAACTATCGAAAATCCTAGGGTTCCCTCAGATTATGACTGATTTCATATAGTGCTTTCTTAAATAAGTAATCGATAGCCTAATTCGTAGAGCGTTGTCTTGAAACTTGTTCCAAATGTGCAAAGCAACAATTTTCTTCATAACTTTTGTCCCATTCAAAAACGGACTTCAGCAATTCAAATATTGTACAAAACTTATTAAAAATAGCAAGTTCTAGTTAATGAATCCTAAATGTATATGAAATTATCTTTATACTTGGTTATCTTATCGATTTTAATAGTAGTCCATCTGCGCACATATTTATAAAGAGACATGGACAAAATAAGTCGCGCGTAAAACTGAGTTCGTTGCGTTGTGATGCGTCGACTTAAGAATATGTGCTTTAATGACACTTTGTGCTTCGGAGGGACGTAACCGGCGACCGCATTTCTTATAAAAAAATAACATCTGTTGAAGAAGTGACACATCTTAGGTCCATTGAGTGCAGCAACAGGCTTGCCACCTGTTCTGATCAATATGGACAACAGGTAAAAGTGGACACTGTTACTGGCCACACCGCAAAGAAATATCAGTTCTATACCAAACGTCATCCAAATCCGTTAAGCTAGTGAAACTAATGTTCAAACAGCCACGAGATCAAATACTAAATTATTGTGTATTATTTATTAGAAGCAAACATAATTTCAGAAAAACATCTCAATGCATAACCTGAAAGGAGAGCTGTCTCCGCCTCGATTCAGGAGTCCAACCCTTTGTTATGTTCGCTTATAGAGAGGGTATTCATCACGCCGATACCGTGCAGGGGCGGCCGCCATCCACCATTCACGTAGACAAGACAATCCCAATTCAGTCTTGGCAGACAAAAGCGAAAACAATGTCGCCAACATAGAAAGGAACAATCCGGCTCGAAGGACCATCTTCTGTCTCCATCTAACCCGGCGATCTCACACAAGAGCAAACGAGACAACACCATACAATAGCGGAAAGCGCTGCCTAATGACGAATTTGCGCTTTTCATTCCGCTACAGAAGTTTTTCCCGAGTTTCCATTATAGTCGATACTTCGGAGGGTATTTTCGTCTTTTGTCAGAATGAGAGACATGATAACGATCGAGCGGAGTTGATAATAATGGATTGTGACAGTGGGGACGAATTCCATTTTGCTTGAACAGTGGGCGTATGGATCGTTGGAATGAGCATTTTGTAAGCCTTACATTATTTTGCTTCACAATGAACTGGTGATGAAGTTTTTGTATAGGTAGTTTACCTGTGGAAATAGAAATCAAAAACTAGTTTTTGCAAACTCTCTTAAAATATTGGAGGTGACTTTGATTGTAAAGTTGTTAGCGATATTTTGAACGTTAAAATGTTGTAAATTCAATCGTTAGTGGTTTCAATAATTTGAGTTGAGTGGATGTATGGTTGTTGTTTCGTTGCCTTGTCTTCTTTATTTCGAAGGTTAGAATATTTCAAGTTCAAGGACCTATTCTAACTTGGCAACATTGAGGTAAAAAATATAAGTACTTATTCACAATTACCTATATGGTAAAGTGAGTGAGATAGTGACAGCTAATATTATGGACTCTATGATATAATATAATTGCAACATAAAAGGCAAAGTGGCAAATGTAGACTCCTGACAAAAGTGAAAACTATTTATAACTTGCTTTTTCTAATTTGGTTAATTCTAAAAAACTGAACCTATTTTGGTAAAATTTCATACCATTTCCATACCTACTTTATAATGTCTAATTTGTTGAGGTAAATTTAAGCGCCTCGTCCCACCTTACCGTTTGATTGGTCTAAACTAATGGGTCTAGAGGCATTGTGGAACATCTGTACCTATTATACTCTGTGGTATTATACCATTACGTTGTTTATAACAAACCATAATTATTGTTACAATCCAGTAAATACTTTTGTCTCAAAGAATAATAGGTATGTCGAGGTTAATTCCTTATTATTTTGTATTTAAACAACAAAGTTGTAGAATAAATTGTCTATATTATATTAAATGCATTTGTGGAAAACGTTAGTGAACAATATTTTATTGTCAGATATTGCTAACAAAACAAATGTATTTTGCAAAAGTAATTCTGCTCTGAATAAAACATGAGTAATGATTGCATTAAACAATAGCACTCTTATTAATAAACTCGAATTAGCGACGTTTTAACTAAACTGTATTTCGTCTCCGTCTATCATAATGAAATGCAGATTTGTTAGACGGAGACGAAATACAGTTTAGTTAATACGTCGCTAATTCGAGTTTATTAATAAGAGTGTAGGTGTTTATTTATTTACATAATAAAATCCACAAGACTTTACAGTTGTGACTTTAGGGCAAAACATTCTTGTTAGGTTAAGGTTCCTTGGCAGTCGGCCATCTTACTTCTGTCAAAAATATGGCAATACGCAATAGCAATGCTTGTTTTAAAAACTACGGCTATTTAAAATCCTATATATAAAAAATAAAGCTAAATCCTATTTAAAATAATAACTATCAGCTTATTTGAGTTGAAAATTTTGTATAAATAAACTCATTTCAATTGAGATTTGCCATATTTTCAACAGAAGTAAGATGACCGATTGTTAAGGGCCCTATATCCATAATGTGTATGGAGATATTACTATTCCAAATTTCTCTGTAAATACTCCACCTGTGTCACTGGAATTTAGCATATAGTTACTTATTCAATATATCTAAGTGAAATAGTCGTTATTTTTTCAATTGGTTTTATTTATAGGAAATATGGAAATAAATATTCTATAAAAGATTATTTTGCCCCTGCTGTCTCTTTCACAATCTATCACAAAACTAATTTTTTTTTAATGCGCTCTTACACCATTATTCTTCAATTGTATCGCTTTTTTGTAGATTATTAAAAATAAAAAAATAAAATTATGTTTTTTTTCATTTGGCAAAAATAATAAAATTATTATTATTTTAAATTTTCAATAAGCTACCAAAAAATTCGATATTAAAATTGAAGGATAATGGTATAACAGCGCTTTTAAAAAAAAATAGAGTTTTGTGATAGATTATGAAAGAGACAGCAGGGGCAAAGTTAAACCACCCATATTTCCTATTCAATAAAACCCATTTAAAAAATAAGAGCTATTTCACTTAGATATATTCAATAAGTAACTATATGCTAACTAAATTATAGTGACACAGGTGGATTATTTACAGAGAAATTGGGAATAGTTTATCCCAGAAAAAATCCTTAAATCAGAAAAGACCCTTAAGGACCCGTTTGCCGCCATTTTAATTTTTGTTTTACTATAAGTGAAGTATGAGAACCAAGTTTATCTAATAACTATCACACTATCATATAAACCAGTGTTTCTCAAAGTGGGCGATAACGCCCCCTTGTGGGCGCTGGAAGCCTAGAGGGGGGCGGTAAGGGGCCCAGAAAAACTAATATAGCATACTATATATAAATTAAAGTAATGAATTTCATTGTGATTTTTAAAATGTGATAAAGTAAAAAAAATTGGGTGGCGCTGAAAAATAATTAATTTTCAAAGTGGGCGGTAGACAAAATAAGTTTGAGAACCTCTGATTATAAACCAAAGTCCCTCGCCGCCGCGTCTGTCTGTCTGTCTGTGACCTTTTCACGCAAAAACTACTGAACAGATTTAGTTGCTGTATCACTATTAGATAGGTTGATTCACCGGGAAGGTTTACAATTATTAAACATGGACCTATCATGTTTAGGAGCTGAGCATTAACAGTATAAGTGAATCTAGTCGGAAAATAGTAAGCCCCAGCGAGTTTTCATGGCGTATGCTGTCTAATCTGTCAGAGATATAACAAAATGATATAGGAAAAAATATGTAGAATAAAATTATCTACAAAAAAGTCTGCGGCGGCATATTCATATCTCTATTAGATTTTGTTGCGTTTGGGGTGGAAACACTGGGTCCGTGGGGACCCAACGCACGACACCTCTACAAAGAAATAGCTAAAAGATTGGTAGAGGTGTCCCACGACCAAAGAGCTGGCTCATATTTGGCCCAAAGGATAAGCATAGCATTCAACGTGGCAACGCAGCCAGCCTTATGGGCACTCGACCAGGAGGCAGCGACCTTGAAGATTTTTTGTATTTATAAGTTTATCTATTAGATAATTTTTCAAATTGTCATATCTCTTGCCACGCTTTGGGAAACTTTGCATCAGTTTCCCAAATAAAAATAACATTTATTTAATTGAAGTCTCTCAAAAAGTAGCACTTTAAAACCTCATTAACCAGTTAGGATGTTATTGACAGCGCCCCACAGCCACGTGGCCCAGTATTATCACCTTATACCAAGGACTTCCTACAACACCACTTACTTCATTAGTAACTGCTCGAGAACAATGCTATGAAGGGATACAATTGGTGAAAGGGCACAAAGAGAAAATGTCATATATGTCTGAATTTAATAATTAAAGTAAAAACTATGGTTTGTTTTTAAGGTTCCGTACCCAAAGGGTAAAAACGGAAACCTTGTTACTAAGACTCCGCTGTCCGTCCGTCTGTCTGTCCATCTGTCACCAGGCTGTATCTCATGAACCGTGATAGTTAGGCAGTTGAAATTTTAACAGATGATGATTCTGTTGCCGCTATAACAACAAATACTAAAAAACAGAATAAAATAAATATTTAAGGGGGCTCCCATACAAGAAACGTGATTTTTTTTTGCCGTTTTTATATATAATGGTACGGGACCCTTCGTGCTCGAGTCCGACTCGCACTTGGCCGGTTTTTTATAATACATTTTCAAACTTTTGCCTACAGACGACAATCATTTAGGTAAATTTCATTCATGGCTTTTATACCAAGCGGCATGACCAGAGACTCCAGTAACAGTGTCCACCTTTTGCCAGTTGTCCATATTGAACAGAACAGGTGGCAAGCATGTTGCTGCACTTAATGGACCTAGACGTGTCACTTCTTTAACAGACGTAAATATCTGTTATTTTTATAAGTGCGGACGTCGGTATAGCCATAGATTAAATAATAATTAGTATAGCGTTACGGTTTCAAGACATCCACCAATTATTATTAGGCTATATTGACTCCGATTTTATAACGATTTTCAAAATTCAAGGTTAACGAAAATACGAAGCACAATCTTCACTGTTATTTAAAAGCTTCTATTTTGCAAAGAATAATTTCTTTCAACATAAAACAATAGTGAATGTGTATTTTTAGCAAGGCGTTCTCTCTGTTAGAACAATTCTGTTGTTCCATCGTCGACATCAAACGTATTCTTCATACATCCACTCCCGGCCCCAGTGTGACATGCAAAACGTCTTTATCTTCTTTCTTCTTTGTTCTTCCATATTGCAAGTTTTTATGATTAAATGGATTCTTTTAATTTCACTTCTATTTCGGTATGTAAATTAAAAACTAAGTATTATTCAAAGACACAGTAAGTAAATTTCAAATACACATCAGACGACAAAATGACGTTATAAATAAAGTAGCCTTTCTGCCCAATTTCTCAGCTCATTTATATTACTGGTAGTGCCATGGGGTACTTACTACGTTGTACTATTTTTATCGCAAACAAATAGTACCACCAAATAGAATCGCTATTTTTCCAATTTGTCATCTGTAGGCAAAACTTTAAAAAAATATTATAAATAAAGTACCTACTAATAGAAAATAAAACTATTCAAATTCATATTTGAAATGAAAGTATAAAAACATACCTACCTTTCCATATTCCATACTGCAGAAATACACCTACCTTCTTGCTTTCAAAGTTGCTAACACATTGCTAAATCGAGAACGGTCCTCGGTCTGTGGTCGTACAGTATAACAAAATGCATAAACGACATGACTTGGATGTGATTGGTTCTCGGGCCACTACACGATTGGAAAAAATGATTTTTTTTGACTGTAGTACCTAGGTACCTACCTAGTTATTAGTTTTTTTTTGTATTAATATATTATTATTTATTATTCAATTAATTTTTTTCTAATCAATGTTGTGCTGTTGTTTTAAAAATGTTAATATAATTGACACTGCGTCTACTAAGTTATAAAAATGTACAATGCAGAGGTATGTGTGACGTATACATGTTGTTGGGCTATTTATAATAAATAAATTATTTATTTTATAACATATAAAAAGTGAACACATCTATATATATAAAAATGAATTGCTATTCTTTGTCTGGCTAAAACTCGAGAACAGCTGAACCGATTTGGCTGATTTTAGTCTTAAAATATTCCTAGATATCCAGGGAAGGTTTAAAAGGTGAGATAATTCGAATAATTGCCGAAATACCCCTAAAAACAGCCCTTTTCTTTTTCCCATAATAACGTTTTCTAACAAAGAATAGCAATTCATTTTTATATACACTAGTTATTAATAAAATCTAAAACTAAATTTATAAATAAAAAAATTGTCCCAGGTCCCCAAACATTGGAAGTGTACCCAGAAGGCTGTATATAATAAATAAATACAATGATTTCTTGGCCAATGGAAATTTTGGAGATATAATATCCCGTATCCCGTAATGTATCACTAAGGATTTTTGCGATAAACTTAGCCTAATGTCAATATCCTAATAACTATTTCTATTTTTTTTTCTGTGTAAATTACGTCGATCCGTTGGTCTGTTTTTACGTGAAAGAAAAGGACAAATAAATAAACAAACATTCACATTTATAATTAGGATTTGTTAAGTTTTTTTAATTTCATTTATCTCTGAAAATATCTCGACCAAAATAAACTACAATTTTCTCTGCCTTAGTAGCATTAGTTCAATGTTTGTAGTGCATCAGTCCGTTTCATGTATTTCTTTGAAAATATTATTCGATTCGATTAATTACCTCTGTATACCCCTCCGTAAATAAAGAGCGTGATGGTAGATAGATAATACATTGAAAAGGGGCACAAGAAATAACAAAATCGTCCACTTTGTGAAGAACAAAGCTTTGTGAAAATTTGTAATTGTTGTACCGGAGCTGTGTCCATAAACCCAGTAACAATCAGGGTGACCTAAATTCGCTCCATTCTTACCATTTCAATTTTCCAAGCGGAAGGGTAGTCGAGGCTTCTTTGCTATTCTTTGTATTCACCCTCTACCCCCCACACCTCTCCTCTTTGGCCCTGTGGTGACCATGTATTTAAAATACAGTTAGGACTGATTTTTTTAGCTCCTACAAAATAAAATAAAAGTGGCACCGCAAAGCATTTTTGCTTTGCTGAATCAGGTAAATTTCGTCAAGTAATAATGTGGTCTAAAATAAATAAATTAAGTCATTTGAAAATGTAGATGGAAAAGCCTCTAAGTGTATACAAATATGTACTATCAAGAGCATTAGTACACATACACTTGAAAAAAAGTTTCGCTCAACACTTTGCTACATTTCCTTATTCATTCAGATTGTATCAGAATAAAAAGAGAAAATTTTATTTTTTAATGCTCAATCTAAAATTAATGATCTTAAGGTTGATTTTGTGTAACTGAATAATCAAGTTCTGACGGTTCATATGTGTCAAAATATGACTATGAAAAAAATAAGTCATTTGAGATTTGATGTGATTGGTTATGGTTAACAATTTGAATGTCATTAAGCTGTTATGTGATTGGTGGCATTAGAAATGAAACAAAGTGTAATATCGATACAAGCGAATATAGCTTTTAAGGTGTCCTTCCAATCCTGCACTTGATAGTACCTAATAAGTTTATAATTATAAAAAAACCCCATTGGTACATGGCCGGAATCGAATGGTGGTCCACCTAGCTGACTGATATGGACACGGCTAGATTGGTTTATTTTAGCTACTTCCACAGCGTTATGTCATATGGAATTCTTGTGTGGGGTAATGCCGCGGATGTAAATAGTATTTTTATTTTACAAAAAAGGGCTATTCATGCTATATACCACGAGAGTTCACTAAGGGAAAAATTTAAAAGTATTAATATAATGACTGTGTATGGTCAGTATATATTTGAAAATTTAATGTATGTCCGTAAAAATATTTCTACATTTATAAGAAATAGTGATAGGCATAATGTAAATACAAGAAGTAAACATAAGCTTGCACCGCTCTCTGCTAGGCTCCATTAGGTAGAAGGTTCATTTAAATGTTGTTGTGTGAAATTTTATAACAAACTTCCAACCCATGTACAAGATTTGTCTATTAAGAAATTTAAATTATTTATTAAAAGTAAACTTTTGTCCAAAGCATATTACCATATAGATGATTATTTGAAGGATGGTAAAGCTTGGGACTAAATTGTTATACCTACCTAAATGTAACTTTATTTTATTTATTTTGATTTGACGTTGATAAGCAATCCATGGATTCTACATCAATAAACATTATTTGATTTTGATTTTGATTTTGATAATACCAAACCAACCACCGACGCACCTCAAAATGTTTAGTTTTAAGAACAATAAGTATACGCTTTCTATAAAACCTGACGAGAATCTTTAACGCAGATAGCCATACATTCTTTAAAAAAATTTAGAAAACAATGTTTTTGTGAACAAATAAATCATGGTTACCCTAAGCTATATCGGCCATTGTCGCATACAGGCTTTCACAGTAATGAAGAGTATTTTGGTTCGATTTCCTCGACAATGTTAGCTTTGACGAAGTGGAGAACGTCGAGATGCGTTTGTTGTGTCGGGAAGGTTACCTACCAATGATTAAATATTGTTTTGAGTACATTCCTGATGCTCATTCTATGAACAGTAATTGCAGAATTTTAATATAGGTAAATATTTTGTTACTTCAAGGAGTGGTGAATGATTTGCGTAGGTTTTTTATAATCAAGTTTTATCGATAGACGATAAAGTGAAGGTATAATTTAGGTATGGTATGGATGGGACGCTACGTGTGTTGACACCATGGCACCTTCACATCTTCAGGGTTCGTCTTGTCGGGCTGCCATAGCTGCCTCTGAAGCAGAAGCGATCAAACTTACGAATTCGTCGCTTTCGCTACTGAAACGATGGGACCGTGGAGCTTGGGAGCCAGAACTTTTTACAAAACATTTAGTTAAGATGCTCGTGGATACTACAGGTATTTAACCCAGGAGCTGGTGCGTTCTTTAAGCAACGTATAAGTTCAGCTATCCAACGGGAGAACGCAGCTAGCATCTTGGGTACTATGTCGCAGGAATCTCTGGAGGAATCTTATGTTTTAGACTTTTATTTGATGTTTATATTAAATTTTAGGGTTTGTCATATTGTTATGTGTAAATAATAAATAATTTCATTATGCCTATTTAGGTAAAAATATAAAAACATACCTACCTTAGTTTTTACTTTAGATACCGAATTGGCAATATCCAATTTTTACACGCTTTATTATTAGCTTCACTTGGTTTTCTAACAAACTAACTATATTATGTAAACAAATCTAGGATTTTAATTGTCGTATAGATTTGAAACTTAGCAAGTGTATATCATTTGGAAATGGCTCTGATCATGGAGCCAGGAGGTGGATTGTGGAACTCTTCAATGGCTTACCTACTAGCAAAGCCCCTAGAGTTAGGGCAATTTGGGTACGTTACTGGCAAAATCGTGTTTTTTTTGTATAATTTACGACAATTGACATTAAAGTTACCTAAAAGTTGCAAATGCCTTATTATTTTTACTGGGTCCTATAATGTTGTTAGATATAGAGCAGTGAATTGAATTGTGAAATGAAATTGAAATCACCTAGATATCAATATATTGCTACAATGTCAATTAATTTAAAAATTATCATTTTTATTTTTTTTTATTTTTTCTTTGTTATGGTTCCATGGCACCCAGCGGAAGACCAAGTCTCCCTCGTTTAACCGATGGTATTTGTGAGGCCACACAAGTGGCCAGTTCTGTTGAGGTATATTTAGATAGAAAAGCCTCTAAGTGTAGTTTGTCGGATTATTTACATGGCCGGGATCCGGAATCGAACCAGGGATCTGCCTAGTTAATACCATACGTCTTAACCACTCGGCCAACGACGGACCATTTAGTTTTTTTTAAGATTAAATAGATAGTTTTAATTAGATTAATTAGATTTAATTAGATTAGATTAGTATTGTAAAGTCAATTAATTCAACAGATCACGAGTTGAGCTTACAATAAAGACTAGAGCAGTATTTTTACATCTCACTTTAACTCAGCGCATTGTGAGATGCCTGTGTCAATGAGATAAAGCTTGCATTCAGGGCAACTTTAAATTATTTCAGGGGTGTGAAAGAAAATTATATCAAACTAACTTTCCGCATTTAAATGATACATTTTTTGAAAATATAAAATGATATGTTCGGTCTTTTATTTCATTTCTTTCTTTCTTATACTTATAACTTTACTATACGTTAAAGTTATAAGTATAAGTATAAAGCAACTGGAAAATTTGTGATTCCAGTTTGAGCAGCATTTCTCTAATCTCTGATAGTTCTTTTTCTTTTTGGTTTTTAAGATTTTTTAAATTAAATTTATATGTACTGTTGAATTTTTATTAAGAAATTAAATTTTGTATTAAAATAAAAGTTTAGATAGAACTAGTAGTAATAATGTCTTCTATCATCAAGTCTTCCAATTCTGTAAATTTTCCTGGATTAAAAGTAGATAAAGTAATAAACTATTTATCTTCTAAGTTTCATTAAAATCAGTTCACATTTAAACATCCAAACTTTCGCATTGGATTGTTTACAGAAATTAATTCCGACTTCCAAAGCCTAAAGTCGATGTTTTCCGTTTACTTTTATTAGTAAGGCGGTTTTATTCGAGTATGGCCGTATCTAGGAGGGGAATTTGCCGATTTATTTCAAATGATTTTAAAAAGTTGAGGGAAAAGTCCTACCAAATTGTATTAGAAACCCCCTCTCCCGAATTAAATTCCTGGATACGGCCTTGTGTTCAAGTGATGAAGGATTGAATAAGAACTTGTTTTGTTACTGTCTAATCTACTATTTCCCTCACTAATTAACGCTGTATAACTTTCTACGCTCTTTTATAATACACTATATAAGAAGTCTTACATATCCCTTATATACGCCATATGGTGAATTTACAACAAAAAACTTTTTCTCTTATAAAAGACAAGGAACAAAAGAAACTTTATTACATGCGGACAAAGGCTCACATATACTTCGAGCCAATCTTTTCCAATTTTCCTCGCCCACCTTACAAGGGAAACGTTTTTTAACAAGTTTTTGTTCTAAAAACGCAGCCGCTCGGACTTTTTTTCTACGACAGATGCAGTAATTAAAGTCCGTAAGTTCAATTTCGGGGCTTCCATTGGTAGATGGCAGTCGAACCGTGAAGTCCAACTATGTCCAATGATACACCGTAACGAATTATCAAATGGGTAGCCTGCATCGCGGCTCAAAGCGAGTCTTTTCTGTAAGAAATCGGTTTTTGTAATAGAAGAAAGGCTGAATAAGTTACGATTCAAATAAGAATCTTTTGTATTTTGAATTCCATTACAGTGTTATCGTGAAGAATACCTCCGTAATGTAGAGTGACGAAGTGTTTTGGTATCAATTAGTGAACAATTTATTTTTCGCTCTTTGTAGCGGAATTAGTACTGAACGTGTCCACGAGTCGTTGATCTTGAGCTTCAAGGTTATTTATTTATGGGTGATTTTGCCTTATTTGTCTGTGAATTTTACTGAATTACACCTTAATATTGAAATATTGCATTAAAATTACAAATAAAACAAACTAAAATGTGCTAAGCTACTTATCTGCTAGTTTTTTAGTAGATCATTTTATTTTAAACAATTCTTTCTTACATAATTTTGTTATATCTCTGACCTTTTTACTGACTTGGTTTACATATACTGTTAATGCTCAGCTCCTAAATACCATAGGTCCATGTTTAATACTCGTAAACCTTCCCGGTGAATGAACCTATCTTATAGTGAAAACCGCAATATTTCAAAAATTCTCAGCGAAGTCGAGGTGGAAAATTAATACAAGGTTGAAAGGTATTCCCTATTGTGCTTCTTTTTTATATTCTTGAACTTTATTTAGATTTAATTTGTAATAATTGAATATGAATTTTCATCATATAATGAACAGAGTAATGACCAATAAACTAAGAACATAATAGTCAAGTGTCAGAATTAACTGAACAAAGCTTCAGTAGTCATTGTTTAACTGAGCTGTAGTTTGCTTACCTAAGATAATAACGTCTGTATTTAAACGTAAAGGTAACCCTACAATTACATACACTGTACAGTGTATTTGATATTATTAATATCTTTGGTTTATTCTATGATTGGGCTGAGTATTTTTTTATAATAAACGACAAAATGAATTTAAGTAAAGTAGCCATTCTGCCCCATTTCTCAACTCGTTTGTTGTACTAGTAGTACCACGGGGCATGTTAAGGGCCATGGTTATTTTGTCGTATGTAGAGAAAATTTTTAATAAGATAAAAATTTAGATATTATAATGTTGTTTATAGTGAGTATAATTACAATTTTTATAACTTTACTAATATAAAAAGAAAGTTCGTTTAAGAATACCTATAAGACGAAACCTCAAAAAACTACGACACAGTAAAAACTGAAAATAGAAACAAATCGGTACAAAAACCTAAATGCAATCAAAAACGACAAAATAGCCACTCCACTGTAAATATAAAAGATCGGTTTTGATTTACGACGGAGAGGAGCGCTCGAGCGCTGCAATTTAATACTAAATACGAAAATAAGAGACCGGAGGGAGTTTCACAAGCAATCAAGTCGGTGTAAGTAAGGACTGCTACCAGCAGGACTCCGCGACCAAATTAATCAACGACCACCCGACGTAACCAAACATCTTCTTTTTGCCCCTAAAAATTGTTTAAAACATTTTTTCGCTCCAACAAAATGGAAAGAAAAAACCCTACCGTCCATTCTGGCGGTGACGCGGAGCGCTTGCCACCATTTTTCCTTTTTTTGAACGTCAATAATGTTAGTTTTCTTCCATTTTACCTCGCTAGGGTGACAATGCTATTCACACAAAGTGGACACAGTTGGAGAACGTTGCTCGCAATCTCGATAGCTGCCAGGATTATTATATAAACATTTGATTGGTATCGAACTAAAGTTGTATTTATGAAAGTTAGTCAGATAGGGAGGAAATCAGAAATCGAGTGACAGGTGTTGTCAGATCGATGTATAAAACAATCGGCCGGAACAAAACGCATTGCGGGACAATAACGCTGCAAGTTTTTGTGCGTTTGTTTGCCGGGTATTGACTGAGCCGCGATCTGTCGGTTGCACCTACGCAACCTGTTCGTGCAATGTCCCCTCCCATCGATTTGGGTTATTAATTTCCATGTTCGAGACGGCCCCTTTCGGCAGATGCGGGGGTGTGCCGACGCATTGTCTAGCTCCTCTGTTAATATTAATTAAAGGTACGTACGGAACATAGAGTACAATCGACGTCGGTGTAATGGGCTCTCGACTCCTTGCGAGGTGTGCGTCCTTTGTTGAACATTAAGCGATTTTGATGAATACCTACCTATCTTGTTGTATTTTACATAATAGATGTTTACAATCGATACTGAGCGGTGAGAGGCCCCACTTGTGTTCACAACTCGCGACAACACTACCTCGGATTGATTTAACTTTTGACACAACACATGTATTGAGGTTTGTTGTCGTATTGTACTGCGGCATATTGTTACATTAACAGACACGAATTATATCGATCTACCATCCTTTGTAGTTAATATTAAAGGCTTGTGCCTGCCTACAGTGTTCTATTTCTTTTTAACTACGACCCATCCCAAGCTTTGCCCTGGTACAATGTGGGTTTACAGTAATACAAACATTAAATACGCTTATAACTAATTATCTATTAGAGATAGATATATACTATCAAGGATTTTTTTTTTCACGGGTTGCTCCTTTACAGCTCCCGAAACCGTGTTACGGTTCAAGGGTACCCAGCGGAAGACCTAGTCTCCCTCGTTTAGCCAATGGTATTTGTGAGGCTATATCTAACGAGTGGCTAGTTCTGTTGAGATATATTTAGATGGAAAAGCCTCTAAGTGTGGTTTGTCGGATTATGTACATAAGTTTTTAATTAAAAAACCCATTGGTACATGGCCGGGATCCGGGATCGAACTCGGGGTCTGTCTAGTAAATACCAGAGTCTTAACCACTCGGCCACCGACGCACCTTTTTTTTTTATTCTACACAATTCTTTCCTACATCATTTTGTTATATCTCTGACGGACTTATAATGTTAATGCTCAGCTAGCTATGGACCATGTTTAATACTTGTAAACTCGTAAATCTTTACGGTGAAACAACATATCTAATAAAGAAAACCCTAATAAAATCCGTTTCGTAGTTTTTGCGTGAAAATGTCACAGACAGACGCAACGGGTGACAGCAATATGTCAAATCTTTCCGTCTTTAATTTATTTAGAAAGTGCACCGAGTTGACTTAATATTTCATTGATTTTTTTTCTTCATTACAGCTCTCTAAACCGTGTAGTCGATGGTATTTGTGAGGCTATACCTAACGAGTGGCTAGTTCTGTTGAGGTATATTTAGATGGAAAAGCCTCTAAGTGTGGTTTGTCGGATTATGTACATAAGTTTTGAATTAAAAAACCCATTGGTACATGGCCGGGATCTGCCTAGTTAATATCAGACGTCTTAACCACTCGGCCACCGACGCATCATTGATTAGTTACATAATATCCCCCCCTTATCTATATTAGACAAGTACCAAGTTACCCGACTACGGCGAAGCAAAAGGATGGTTATGTTCATAATTGTTTCAAAAATACCAAAACCAACTAGATTCTAATAAGAATTGTCTTATCAGCCTTTCCCATCTGGTTTTCTTCTTTTTCCTAATTGAAATTATTGACATTAGCTCAAACTGTAGTAATACTTGTAGTTATAGGTACACTTGTCTAGTGAGAATAAAAAAAACTCACCTAATCTTTTAGATATTTCTGAGTTATGCATCTTCGGGTTATCCTGTGCAATTTTCCTTCTTTGTAACCTCGACCAGACCATGAAAGCATTCATTGGTCTCTTAATGTGTTCTTCTGGAGACTTCTTCTGTTGTGATTGTGCTGACATGGCCATTGTTCCCATGGAACTTATAGCACCCATGGACATGGGGCCCATGGAGAAGTGACCCATGGTTGGACCTCCAAATCCACCACGATCGCACATCGCGCCAGCGGCACTGTAAAATAAACGGAAAAATTACATTATTAATTGTGAGCCAAGATATTTTTTGTAATAAAGGCCAGTTCTACTTATCATAACGTTAATTCGGAAGGCACGTAAAGACGGCGTCTGTAGTTCTTTTAAATCTAACAGATATTCGCTCTGTTAAAAAAGAGATATCTAGGTCCGTTAAGTGCAGCAACAGATTTGTCACCTGTTCTGTTTTGATATGGACAAATGATAAAAAGTGGAAATTACTGGTGTCTCAGGCGACACAGCAAGGGATAAAGGCCGTGAAGATATAGTGAAGAAGGGTAGGCAGAGACAACCGAATGCGATTTCTTACTATTATATTTGTTTTCACTATTATTTCTTTGGTAAGTCTTCAAAAATGGAATTTCGAAACAGCGAAAGTTCCATAAAATCGATAAGCAATTTACGTAGCAATCTTGACTAGACGTTCTTCAATACGAGAAAATCTCAAAGAATTTAAAAGTGTAATACCTATAGGTAAGCATTTTACCTACCCTGTAAGGTTACAAATTAAAAAAGTGGAGTTCGTGAGAGTGCCTTTCACTAAGTTCCTTCCGAATTATTGAAAATCATGGTGCTAAATTACATCCCTTATTATGGTCTTGAGTTCATACAAAAAAGCACGTTCAGTTTTCCCGAATTTTCCAATTTTCCAGGCAACTTTTCCAATTTTTTTTCTTAAACCTGATTTGGACTATTACAAACATTAAAAAAACCAAATCGGTCCCGCCTTTTATGATGAGCTTACAACGAACAGCAGTTAATTTTTATGGTTCCGTACCCAAAGGGTAAAAACGGAAATCCTATATTACTAAGACTCCGCTGTCTGTCTGTCTGTCCGTCTGTCACCAGACTGTATCTCATGAACCGTGATAGTTAGACAGTTGAAATTTTCACAGATGATGTATTTCTATTGCCGCTATAACAACAAACATTAAAAAACAGAATGAAATAAATATTTAAGGGGGCTCCCATTTTTCCTCGATATTGATAATGGCAACAGGTAGACGCTTGAAATATTCACAGAATATTTAGTTATATATTCACTTTAAAAATAAATAATCAACACAAAACGTTTTTTTTTTGCCGTTTTTATAGATAATGGTAATAAACAACGAAATCTATAGCTATTAGGTAGGTACAACATAACCTAAAACTGTTTCGTTTCAAGATAATCACTCAAAGGCCTAACATTAATACATGGCCACCCTACTAACAAAATGATGAACATAATCCCTCTCCAGTATCATACGGATCTTCTATTCATAATAACGATCAAAATTTTTAATAAACGAGTAACAATTATCGCGCTCATAACGGTGGAAATTATTAATATTATGAGGGGAGTCCCTTAACACCAAAAACTGGTAGGAATTGCTCGTCTACCACTAGAGTAGTAGGTACCACCATCTTTCAATGGGATTTTCGAATCTATTACAAAAAATTTTTTTTTTCTTTCTTCACAGGTTGCCTTACAGCTCTCGAAACCGTGTTACGGTTCCAGGGTACCCAGCGGAAGACCAAGTCTCCCTCGTTTAGCCGATGGTATTTGTGAGGCTATACCTAACGAGTGGCTAGTTCAGTTGAGGTATATTTAAGATAGAAAAGCCTCTAAGTGTGGTTTGTCGGATTATGTAGATACTTAAGTTTTTTATTAAAAAATCCATTGGATCCGGAATCGAACCCGGGGTCTGCCTAGTTATTACCAGACTTCTTAACCACTCGGCCACCGACGCACCTTTCTTATAATATTTGCCTGCCTGTCTGCCCTAGGGTTGCGAGATGGAAAGACTAAATTACGGCTCTTTAACTTAGCTTTTATCTTTTTTCTTTTTTTTTCTTCATGGGGTGCCTTACAGGTCCCGAAACCGTGTTACGGTTCCAGGGTACCCAGCTACTTGTTCATAGGTAGATACTTATTCACTTAGCTATATTGAATAAGTATTAACTATATGCTAAATAACAGTAAAAACAGGTGGATTATTTACGGAGAAATTGGAAATAGTTTATCCCCATACAAATTATGGAATATGCCTCTTAAGAGCCTTTAAGAGTAAATCGTACTTTTGGATCAAAAACTGTACCTTTTTAACAGTATAATTTCCATGAAGCACTTGAAGAAATTACCTGTTAGGTATTTAGCCACATTATAGAGAATATTGTTATCTAAAAAGTTAATTAAGAAAACTTTTAAATTTATAAAGAATTTTTGAATTATAACAAGATAATTGAGACGACTTTTCTCAATTTCGCTTTCATCATCAAGTTTCAAACTTCTAATATCTGAAATCACTTGCCGATCTCACAATAAAAAAATATTATAAGACTATAAATATCCTCAGAAAAATAGTTATCAATAAATATATTAATATTTTGGTTTTTTCTTCTTCAGAAATTAAAATCACAATGATATTAAAAAAAAGTAAAAATGATAGCCCATAAAATTTTTATTTTCTCTATAAATCTCACTTCATTTTAAATGATAATTATTTATTGTAATAGAACAACATCTTCTTTAGAACTTAAGCGTTAAAATTACAATTATAGTATTTTTGTAAAATTTGTAAAATTGTAAATATTTAAAAAGCGCGCGTTGTGTTTTTTTTAAATTGAACCTTTATCATACTTGGGACCAAAATTGGTTAGTCCAGTCCGACTATGCCAGAAAATACATTATTTACGCACACAAACACATGCAGTCCATGCAGGTGGACATAAAAACAACTCACAAACTGTAGTCGTTAACCCTCTTAATGAAATTAGTATAAGTATCCTTTATTTTCTGAAGTGCCCTCCGAAGCACAAGAATTAGTCAGGTATTGTAACATGCAAAGCCGGTGTATATCACTAGCAAGTAAAATATCTTTAAAAAAGTCATTCCCCTAATTGTCACAAATTAAATTACATGAATGTGTTAAGCCGCATCGCCCCGCGGTTCGCCCCTTGTAACATTATTTAATCTGACATACGTTCGGTAGTATTAATGTTATAATAAATTCTCTAAAACATATGCCTTGTTATTTGTCACATTTAGGGGATATTGGGGTGCTCCGAATATGATAGTGGTTGTAAAGAATACCAAAAAAATATTGTTTATTTCGCCTACTAAGAAAAATAATTTTAAATATTATATTCCAAGAAAGTTAAAAAATACCGACATGTCATATCCTGAGGATTCCGTAATATCCTTAATTATATGTAATTTAACTAATATATATATTTATAAAAAAGTGTGTGTCGTGTGTGTGTAAATGTGTGTTAATTAGGTACTGGATTTTTTTTTATTACTTCTTGTTCTACGGAGGACACAGATGACGTGTCTGTTAAAAAAGTGACAGATCTATTGCCACTTGTGTCTGTTTTATAATGCCGTGATGGTGATGGTGGGTTGCGGAAAAGGTTTTTTCTTTGCTTTCAAGAATTTTCTTTCGAGCAATTTTCACCAATCTATTGTTAGTTATATTTCAATTATAGAAAATTCTAAAAGCAGCTATTTTTAACCGACTTCAAAAAAGGATTTTAGTTTAAATTGTCCCATGGTCATCAGGTCAAGGTCTGATGATGGGAACCTGGAGAAATCGAGAACTCTTCAAATTTTATAGGCACACTTGAAGCGATTTGGGTTTTTTATAGTGACTTGTGCATTTGCTTTCAGAAAGCACACTTTACAGTGCATAATTGGATTGCAAAAAAAAAGATACCTACACTTTTTTTAAAAGGAAATTATTATTTAGATATTGATACAACAAAAAAAAAGTCTTTAATGAAGTTTATTTCTGAAGTCCGGAACCCTAAAAGTGAATAAGAATAGTCGTATTTGTGCTCGCAATAGTTAAATATTGATCCTAGCTACCGTCCGGTTCCCTTATTTGTTCGCAGCACGGTCTCTTCAATGCGACAATCTGAGAGCATTTCATGGAAAACAGTGTAGAAGTGATATTGAAATGTGTGTGAGACACAATGGAATGTTCCGACGTTTTGTATGAGTATTTGTATGAAAGGGTTTGGATTTTGAATGAAATTTTTATTTGAAGTTTGATTTTCAATCGCCTCGACAGCTAAACGGAGCGGAAACGAAAGTTATATCCAGGATTACTTAAGATCGATTTTGCATAAACATTTTGCTATACTGTTCCATTATTTTTGTAATTAGTACACAATAATATAGAGGACATATGAAAACGTGATTCCTTGATATTTTATCGATAGAAAAAAAAAATTCAATGATACCTATATACCTCTAAAATTACAAATAAACCGGCTGTACCTACACAACAGCATACAATTTTGAATAATAACTTAACTTACGTTTGCTTAGTACTTTATGGTTTGGATTTTACGATTTTAAGACAATCCGCGCTCTATTTGATAGACACCATAAAGTGAGGAACTAAAATTAACTTTATGCTTTTAACAACTAAGATCAAACTTATTTACGCACAAGTAATCGACTCTTAACAAGATTTTTTTTAATACATTTCTACATGGATTTCATAAAAAAAAGGCAATTGTCAGACTTGATTTCCCTACTTATTCAGGTCAAATGTTTAAACAATGGAATAATAGAAATTCACATTTAGGTTGCGACATGTGACAATTTAAGCCTTATTATTATTTTCAAAAGAAGTGCGGTTGCCGGCTATAGTGCCCTCAGAAGAAGCCACTTTAAATTATTAAAGAAAATTGTTGTTGATTGAGTATTGAACCCGGAACCTACAGAATATGAAATCACACTTTAAAATTAAATATTTAATTTAGTTACGCATCATTTTTCAATATCTCATATTATATTACTAATTCTTCATAAAATATTTGTTAACCCGTGTTATTTCAACAACTCATACTTTTCATATGTGTGAAACATAAGCGTTACAAGCATGTAAAAATCAAACAAGTAGGTATGCCAAAAACCATCTTTTTAAATATTTATTTTGAAAAGAGAGTCTAGAAATCTTTGTTAATTTTCACGTGTTGCCTTACGGCTCCTGGAACCTTAATATCGGTCCCAGGGTACCCAACGGAATAGCGATGGTATTTGTGAGGCTATACCTAACGAGTGGCCAGTTCAGTTCTGTTGAGGTCCTAAAATCGAGGAACACCGAACGAATTTGTTTGAATACGGTTTCTACTTATTCTTAAATTATCTCATTCCCCGGAAAACATTAATTTTCCATTAACAAGTTTTTATCCAAGCGAAGCCGCCTCAGTCGCTCTAGTCCCGTTCCTTTGCATGTGTGTCCTTTATTCTAGTCAAAACAGAGTAACGAATCGATGTGATTTTTTGGAAGGGTGGAAAGCGGCTACTTTGTATCCCGCGATAATTTCTCAGTCCATCCAGATTTTTTGGGGTGAAAACTGAAGCGAAGTGATTTTTAGTAAGAGGAAATTTTATGGATTCGCGACCCGTGTTCGCGACATGCTCTCGGTGCAAATGCCGACCATGGATTGTCCGGACTGAGGATGCTCGAGCAGGAATTCGATCATTTTTGGCTGTGCATTTCTAGCCGACAATTCTAGGTCCGGACCGAGATATTTTTTTAATTAAAAAAATGTCTTTAATCGCTCGCTAGATGGCGTTATTATATTACGTTAAATATTAATAAATTAAAAACAACTGTTAATTAATAGTTTCAAGTTTTCACTTCTGTCTGCTTATGCCTTTTTATAACTTTTTTAAAAGCATGTAACTAAATTAGCTACCTAACAATAAAATCCATCACAAATCCCTACTTATAAAAATTTAACAATTGTATAAATAATTTTAGTAGCTACATTGTTCGAACAATACATTATTTGTTATTTCACAATACGCCGTATAATATATACTACTCACGATTTTACGTCATTGCAACTAATATTTATTTAATATAAACTTTACAAAGGTGTATCTGTTTTAAATGCCAAAGAAAATTGTCTGGTCATGCTTTTGGCTTTGTTCTTAAAATAGGTACAAATTGAGATACGATAATTGTATTTTGTTACAATTATTGAGACTTAGGTAAAAATATTTAGTTGGAGATATACATAATTTAAGCCATAGATATAGTATGCTGGCGCTCCACTAGATTGGTAATGTCGCGATTAGAACATGACCAAAAAATTAATACATTAGTGTGCGTGACAAATGTGTAATTCTGTGGATTTTTCATCTTAGATGACTTAGGCACATCCAGGCACTGCACAAGACTAAACCATACTTTAAAACAGGATGACGCTAGGCTGTTACAGGCTGTTACAGTATTCAAAAAAATTGTCTCGGCGACTATATTAAATCTATGATTTAAGCCATACTGAAAAAAAATTGGGCAGTGAAGGAAGTTTCAGCAAAATATCCGTGTCTGTAGTGATGCCCCACTAAATATTTTACAGAGAACAGACGGATTCGTTAGGTACCTTTCAATTTTATACAGCCACAAGATATTTTGCTGAACCTCATCACATTTTGTAAGTTGTTGAGAGGAAATGTAGGGCTCCATATAAAATCTCGCAGACCACAAGCGAGATGGAGTGACGAAGAGATGGAGGAGAACTGCGGAGGATAGGGAGAAGTGGCGCAATGCTGAGAAAACCTACGTCCAGCAGTGGACGGACACAGGCTGAAGAAGAAGAAGAATATATAAAATTTCAGACTGGTATAGGTGGTCAGGTTCAAAAGTATTCCCTGATCTGAGGTTATTACCAAACTAAAAAAAATGTGAAAACTAACTTATGTGTGTTGTGTGTTTGTTTGTCTTTCTATTACGTCATAACGGAGCAACGGATTGACTTGATATTTTGCACAGCAACTTTTCTACCGAGCTAAAAAGTTGTATAGTAAATAACTATAACGGATCCTAAAACAAATTTGACGGCCAGCTGCCTTACAGCTTCAGAAACCATGTTACGGTCCCAGTTTACAAAGCGGAAGACCAAGTCTCCCTCTTTTAGCCGATGGTATCCTATTTAAATATTGCTCTCTGCTTCATTCGTATAATTTTAATTTTATCATAGCCATAATATAATTATGTGGACAATCTTCTAATATTTAAAAATCAATATTTGTTTGTTTGAACAAAAACTACTGGACCGATTTGAAAAAATATTTTTTGCAATTTATAGCCCAATTCTTGAGAAAAGTTATTGTATATTTACTTAACATCACGCTACCCACCCCAAGGTGCATTCTTAATACAACAAAACTAAGTAGGTAGCGGGCAACAGCTAATAGATCATATTTTATTTATCTTCGGAACCATCAAAGAGCATCGCTCAAAGTTTCATCAAAATTCATTGAGCCGTTTCGCAAAGTCTATTCTGCAGGGCATAGTTTGGGACCGACACAAAATGTCTCCGTTGCAATCAAAGAAACACATTTTTTTAAATTTGTTCCAAAGGTCTCGAACCCTAGACCATCAGCTTAGCATCCTAACCACTAGACCAAACGTCAATAAAGATATTTTACCGACAAAAAATGTTAAATACCATCTTCACTGAAAACCACTTAGCAGGTTGTAAGAGACCGACAGACAAACAGACATATACTTTGTTTAACAAATTAACGAATCGGCAAGTAACCGTCAACTGCTACTGGTTCTGGGTAAAGTTGGAATTTTAAACTATCACGCCTTAAATACATTGAGATAGGCGGTGACATTATCGAATTAGGAAAACTTCTGAAAATGTGGAATTTGAAAAATAAATATTATCTATTTTTATCAAGCCTATTAGAGGGGTCATCGCAGTTGAATGCCATTTACTAGGATCCTGACATACTTGTTTCGCTTCATTTATATTCATCATACTTTTCATACATTTCTTTGTTTAAAAATTCGTTGTTCCTAGAGTAATCAGTTAATTTTTTTTAATTTAAGTTTTAGTTTCCAAAAAAATAATTGTTTTTTTTTATTTTTGTTGTAGCAACTACAAGTCCGTGGGGTTCAAATGCCAGAAAATTTATTAATGAAATATACCCAGGGCTGGCTCCTTTTTTTAAGTGTTGAAATCAATTTTGAAAAGGGTTAAATAAATAGAGACGGGGTGCGTAAGTTATATTCTATATTTTTAAATTCTACTCTTATGAGGGTGCAAGGCGAAACTCTGGGTAAAAATTAGTATATTGTATCCATAATATTGTTTTTGCAGATTGGTACCTATTTCGTGTTTTAAATATTTTCTAAAAGAACTTTCACAGTGCTAAATTTCCTTTGTAACATAAACAAAATATATATATTTCTAAGTAATCCAATTGATGTATCACGCTTGAATTACACAGGGGTAGACAGAGACCAACGTAAACATAGTAGTAATGGGTAAATATAGGTATATATATAATAAGGCGACCGAGAGTTTTCCTCCTGCAGTGGAGAGCCCAGAGAGCCAACCCCCCACCCCCATAAAGTTGCTTACATTAGTTAAAAACATATTAGAAAATATAGAAATTAGTTGACCCGTGCCTTTAACTTTTAAACTCCTATGAAAACCTTGAGACGAAACCCGAGCCCGGAAAAAAGAAATGCTGGATGAAAAGGGTAGAGCGTGGAGGAGAACTTTGGAACAATGATGAGAAGGTCTACGGACACAGGCTGACGAAGAAGATATAGCTATGCGCTGGATTCGGGTGAAGTATGAGCTAAGCCGTGGGCAGAATCTTATAGTTTATACCTAGTCTAATACCTATTATAAAATCAAGTGCGCTTGTCTAATATTTTTGTTTTCTTTTTACGTCAAAATTTCGAATACCTATTAATATTTTGTATGTTTGTTTCTACACTGTGAAACTTGACAAATATTTTTTTGGATATAATAATAATTTATGCTCAGAATGTTATAGAATAATTAATTATAATGTATGGGATGCCACGTGTGTGGACACATTAGCCCCGTCTCATCTCAGGGAAACGGTAATCAAAGCGGGAGCTGCGGCGGAAATCGCAGAGTCTAACAAAAACAGCGCAAATATAGTTCAATAATATGAAACTACAAATTTGTGCCGTTTGGTTTAGAAACTCTAGATCCGGGGTTCAAATGCAAAAAAAAATTTAAAAAAAAGGTCCCCACGACTGATTATCTCCTCATCTCCTCTGGTGTCAGGAGGTCTGGCTCTTTAAATAAATATCTTTTTTTCTTTCTAATCATTTTAATTTCTCTACTTCCGTTTACAAATTTTATGTCCGTCGCATTTGATATTACACATTTAGGTAGGTACGTCCAATTTCACGAAATTACCACTAAGAAATGCCAAAGATTTAAGATGTTACACTTCAAAAACTATCGCTATATACACTCTGTCTGTCTGTGACTTTAATTTTCACGGTTTTTATTAGTTACGGTTTTCAATATTAGATAGGTTTAAGAGTAATAAACATGGACCTATCATGTTTAGAAGCTGAGCATTTTATCCCAAGAGGGGTAGGCAGAGACAATCGAATGCCATTTGATACGATCCTGACATACCTCTTTCGCTTCTTTTATATTAAAAGTGGATACCTTACCTACCACCTAGGTCGTCCTTTGCCAGCATTTCCTTTCACTTCAGCCATATAAATC